>JAVIWB010002176.1:0-30495 GCA_031893035.1 Dermolepida albohirtum
TGGTAATCTTTGTCGCATGACGTCCATTGAAAAAAAAAAATTACTATATAAATGGATTCTACAAATAATAGTTACAATTCAGATGATTGGATAACTTATAGAAGAATGAAGAGTCTTAAAAAAATATAATCCAAAAAATGGTATTTGATCAAATGAACATACATTTCGATAATATTGAAAATAATGTATTAACTATGACAAAATTAGGATTGATTAAAATTCATAAAGGTAATACAGAATATTATTATTTTCATTAATTTTAAATTTATATACTGCAACCTTGATAACATCCACAGCTCTCAGATTTTCAGTACAAATCTAAAAATGATATAATCAAAATACACACTTTATTTCAAAAATTAATATAATTTAAAAAAAGGAATATGTTTACACATCAGAGTTGCTTGAACTGGTGTTGTATGAAAGATGACTGTTCATTTCCTGAGTTATTTAAATCACTTTCAGAACTGTCATGAACTGAATCTCTCTCTCTGAAAAAAAAAAACTGCCGAAAAGAATATATTCAATTGTTTGTTGTTATTGCTTACAACACTTCTTCCATTAATTCCGGACATTCAATTATTGGAAGTAATTCTTTTACCTTCTGAAATTGTTGCATTAAGCATTCCAACACACACTGCTCAACATCACATTCTGCTTTGAAAAGAATTATAATTTTATCTTCAATTTCAATAATGTTGTAAGCAGTTATATCAGATGTGTTTAATGCTAGTATATAATGGCCTTTTCTGATAGTAATGTTCTCCACGTTTACTTCTAGAAAACAGTCTTAAATCAATATGATTTCATCAACATATTTCAAAATTGCTGAAATTATTCTCATCTTTCTTGCTTTTCTATAATGCTGGAACCTATAGAACTCTTCTAATTTTGTCTTTGACACACCATAAATTTTTTCCATTTTTACTATGAAACATAAGTTATGTTTTTTATTATTTACAATAAAAAATGGTTATAGGTATATAAAATTATGGTTTTTTTAATGTAGACAGACAGACATATAAAGTAATTAAGAAACATAATTATATCTTACAATTTCGGATCAACTACAAAGTAAAACAATTAAACTACTCAAAATAATTAAACTATGGTTTTGTTTGGTATGACTATTTACCATAAGACCAGTGCTGCCAGGTCATTGTGGCCAATATCGGTAGATTTCGCAAAAATTCGGTAGATTTCGCAAAAATTCGGTAGATTTAAATTTTTATTTATAATATAGCAAATTTATATATTAAAACAAAAGTATAATATATCAAACATATTTATTTACAAAATTAATAAATAATGCATGTATCCTAGGTTAATATAATTAAATAGAGTAATATAGGAATAGATATTGATATTTATTAAATTTACCTTAAAAAAACACATGCAACTTCCAACACAACTATATAACTGTGTATACATATAAAACTAGGTACCAATGTAATGTTGGGGTAATCATTTTTCATTGTAAATAATAAAAAAACATAACTTATGTTTTGTAGTAAAATGGAAAAAATTTATGGTGTGTCAAAGACAAAATAAGAAGAGTTCTATAAGTTCCAGCATTATAGAAGGGCAAGTAAGACGAGAATAATTTCAGCAATTTTGAAATATGATAATGAAACCATGATATTGGTTCAAGACGGTTTTCTAGAAGTTAAACATGGAGAACATTACCATTAGAAAAAGCCGTTATAAACTAGCATTAAACACATCTGATACAACTGTTTACAACATTATTGAAATTGAATATAAAATTATAATTCTTTTCAAAGCAGAATGTGATGTTGAGCAGTGTGTCTTGGAATGCTCCATGCAATAATTTCAGAATGTAAAAGAATTACTTCCAATAATTGAATGTCCGGAATTAATGGAAGAAGTGTTGTAAGCAATAACAAGAAACAATTGAATATATTCTTTTCAACAGTTTTTTTTTTTTCAGAGAGACAGATTCAGTTCACGATAGTTCTGAAAGTGGTCTAAATAACTCAGGGAAATGAGCGGTCATCTTTCATACAACACCAGTTCAAGCAACTTTGATGTGTAAACATAATCCTTTTTTTTAAATTATAGTAATTTTTGAAATAAAGTGTGTATTTTGATTATATCATTTTTAGATTTGTACTGAAAAATCAGAGAGCTGTGGATGTTATCAAGGTTGCAGTATATAAATTTAAAATTAATGGAAATAATAATATTCTGTATTATCTTTATGAATTTTGATCAAAACCATTTTTAGGATTATATTTTTTAAGACTCTTCACTCTTCTTGTATAAGTTATCCAATCATCTGAATTGTAACTATTATTTGTAGAATTCATTTACATAGTAATTTTTTTTTTCAATAAAGTCGTGACAAAGGTTACCAATTAATGATATAATGGACGTAAGAAATAAGAAATATGTTGTTCAAAGAATTGTATTATAGAGAAATCAAACAATACTAAAGTTATAAAATTAGTGAAATTGCTGTTCGCGTGATAAAATAGGATTTTTTTTGAATGAAATTGTGTAAAAAATATGCAAACTTTTAATTTTATCTTATGGATTTAATTAATTATATTTAAAATTTTATTTTGGTAATATTTTTTCTAAATTATTTGTTATCATGGATAGTATAGTCATACTCACCTGAATTATGGTTGAACATTAAAATATAGAGTTTTCTGCAATGAACTGATGATTTTAGGTGTTCACACGTAAAAATGGTCTTTTTGTGATTTTTTGTTAAAAATTCTATACATTATAGATAAATTATATAAATTCAAGTGATTTTTATATAAATATACCCTTAAATTTTTCATAAGTCAGAACCTGCAGTATATATACTACTGTTCTTAAGTCTAGTATTTTTATTCAACTTACAAATTTAGTGTTAAACATGGTTCTAATATTTGGTATGATAAAGCCTTGTATGCTTCAATTCTACTTTTTTTTATATTGTTGTTTTTAGTGACATTTCCAATCTGTACAAAATCAATAATTAAATTTATATTTATTCTCAGTGATATCAAAGCTTACTATTTCTTCTAATTTCTTTATTATATTGGCTTGCGTAGTATAAAACTGACCATCATATTCCAACAATGGAAAGTAGGGAGTAATGTAAAACCCACTGCACTTTATTTCTATTTTATGATCTTCTTTCATTTGCACTATAAACTATTAAGATATGAAGTTTGAAATTTATTTATATAATACAAATATACTTACCAAAGCTTGGAGGCATTTATAATCTATGGAAGGTAGACCTAAATGCCCCTTGTAAACATATAATATACATTTCTTATCTGTTAACATTACTATTTAAAAAGTTTATAATTTGAGTATTAAATCCAACATAACACCAAACCACGTCTAAGAATTCAATATTAGTTACTTTAACCTTATAAATATATCTTACAGTAATTCAGTGCTGCCACACTGAGTAATCGGTATGTCGGTCAGTAAAATTGGGTAGATTTCAAATTAGTATTCTTTTGTGTTGTTTTAATACAATAAAATTAAAACATTAAACTCAAGAGTTTTTGTTAAATTAAATTTTAATTTAACTAGTTAAACATTATAAAAAGAGCATGTTTTTTGAAACATCTGTAGTTACCGAGCGAAGATAATATATATATATATATATATATATATATACACACGTAATTTACTTTCATTATTATATTTTTAAAAATTTATCCTTTTGAACATTAATTTTTTATCAGGAAAATTAATGTAACTTTAATTTTTAATTAATTTATTGTAATGTAACAGTTCAGCTATTGTCTCTGTATTTAATTTGCTTTTCGCCTCGTTTTTATTAAGTTAATCGCTGAAAAATTCGTTCTGTTGATGTACAATCGAACCGTGTTTGAATTTACGCGCTATTGTTTGGTACTTTTAATGTGTGAAGATTGGCAATGTTATATGGAAAAAACTCAAGTTGCATTGTTGTGTAGTTTTTTTTTTAATAAAACGTATAAAATAAAATTCTTTCTTTTTTCATTGGTTCAATCCGCTTAAAAGTCAATAGGTTATGAATCCAGTCGCGCTGGTGTATTTAAACAAGCGTTTTATATTTGTGACAAGCTTTTGTGTTCGAAATATTTCAAGAAAACATGTTAAAAACGGAGGATGGAAGATATAGCAATTCATTGTTCGATGGAACAAATTTTAATATTTGAAAATTTCGAATGTAAGCTCTTCTAGAAGAACATGATTTATTAAAGTATGTTAGCGATATGGAAGCCATCACCGAAAATGAAAATAATAGAATGAAACGTAAGTGTTCATCAATGTTTATACAAAGAATAGCTGATAGTCACGTTGAATATGTAAAAGTCAGCAAAACTGCAAAAAATATATGGAAAAAATTGATAGAAACGTTTGAGCGAAACGGTTATTTATACGACGAAAATTGTCGAGCTTGAAATTTAACCATGACGGAAATCTAAAAAAGCATTTTCTAGAATTTGTCAGGAATATCAGAGAATTACGAAGTTGTGGGACAAAATTAGAAGAAACAGATATAGTATGCAACTTATCATCGACACTACCAAAAAGTTTTGGTGCAATTGTAGCAGCTCTAGAGACAAGAACAGATGAAAAAGTATCTTTAAACTTCATAACAGGAAAATTACTAGATCATCAGCTGAAAAGGACAAATGATAAAACAAATAAAAAGGTAACAGCTACTGCTTTTACTAGTCACACAAGTTTTAAATACAGATGCTATTCGTATGGAAAAATAAGTCATAAGCATGCAGACTGTAAGGTGAGTACAAATAAAAAATATAATATGACACATGGGTACAGACAAGTAAAAATGCAAACTTAACAGTTAAGACAGGAAATATTGCCCTTATGGTGTGTGATAATCATTAATACAGTAATATAAGGTGGTTTATAGATTTAGGGGCAGCCGATCATCTTGTAAACAACAAAAGCCTTTTTAAAGATTAAGAAAATTGGACAAACTTCTAAAAATTGCAGTAGAAAAACAGGGACAGATATTGGAAGCTCACAGTATTGGTGAAATAAATATTGTGTGTTAAATTAATGGTAAAAATATGAAGATACCTGTACAAAGTTTATTATATGTACCAAATTTATTATATCATTTGTTTTCTATTCATAAAATTGAAGAAAAAGGTATGAAAATATTATTTTACAATAATGAAATTAAAATTTACAATAAGGAAAGATTAGATGCAAAAGGAAGAATGAATGGAAAACTATGAGCTAACATTCAATTTAGATAAACTACCAGAAGAAATAGTTAATTTAGAAACAAAAAATATTAAAAAATTAGTTTCAAATACTATGATGGTATGTAGAAGGTTTAAACATTTCAATAACAGATATGCAAAAGTTTTGATGAAAATTATTGAATATGTATTCAAGGAAAAAAAACTAGTTTAAATATAAAAATAGAAAACAATCTTCGGAATTGATACATAGTGATGTTTGTGGGCCATAACGCCTATAACAAAAGATGGTAAATGGTAGTTTATGACACTGATGATTATACTCGTTTTGGAATACTATTTTTAGAAGAACAAGAAAATGAAGTGTTGAAATATTTTCAGGAATGAGGCCTCAGAAACAGCAATGCAGAATAAACAGCAGAATATCAAATTCAAAGTATAACAGTTTGAAGGAATAAGGGCGAACGATCAACTCCAGGAAGCTGGTCTGAAGGCAACAAAACTGGGTAGCCTCATGTCCAGAATGGCGATTATGAGGATGCCAAGAGAGTACAAGGCAGACAATTGAGAAATAAAATTAGAGGACAAAATTTTGAGGAAGATAAAGTAAAAAAGGAAGACCTAAAAGTACTATGTAGATTCGGCTCTAGAGATGGGACCTGGGTGAATTGGATGCCACAGGTGGCACTCTGCCTGATAAACAAAACACTTACCAGAGGTATGTTATATGTATAGTGGAACTCCCGAAAAATGAGAGACAACGTTAGAGTTACCAGATACTATAAATGCCAGTAATACGGGTACTTCGCAAAGAATTGCCAGTCAAAAAAGGAAACCTGTGAATTTTGTGGTGAAGATCACGAATCTAGGATGTGCTATATAGATAACGATGCGCCAAGTTGCGCAAACTGTAAAAGAGCGTAGCTGGAAAACGGAACACATGAAGTGTCCCATTTATCAAAGAAAGATAACGGAACAGATAAACAAGTTAGACGACTGTGACGGCGAATAAAGCCGAAAGAATCAAAAATGGGCAGATCAATGCACAAGGTGCAAAACTGGCAACCGAAGAAGCCCTAATAATGGCAAAAGAAAAGTATAATGTTCTGTGTGTGCAAGAGCCCTACAACATTCCAATGATCTGAAACGGTGGAAGAAAGGTCTGGGGAACAAACTTTTCCGTGACCGCTGTCCACTCTGGAACTAACGAACAAATATATGTAGCTACACTAGTCCTCAATCGGAAGATAACAGTAGTAATGGTTTTCTCACAACTCATAGATAAACATTGTGCAGTGCGCGAACTTAGCTATGGAAACAAATCATATATGATATTTATGTGCCTCTCAGGAAGGACGCTGCCGCGGCCGTGCAGAGATTGACCAAGATTCTGGAAAGATTCGAAGGCAAAAGTATCATTGTGGTGGGAGACTCTAATACCCATTCAATGGCATGGGGGGGGGGGGGGGAAGCAAAATAGACGACGAGGTAGAGACCTCGAAAACATCATTTTAGAAAACGACATGATAATAGTAAATGACCCAGACGACGGTCCGACATTCAGAACTGTCAATGGAGAATTACATAGACAGCAGTCGTTTCTGACATAGACGTAGAAGAAAGAGTCAAATGTTGGAAAGTATATCGGATGAGATCCACACTGTTCATAAACTAACAGAATTAAAACTAGACTGCTAAAACACTCAAAACACAGATTATAGACGCTCCCGAGGAGGAAAAAACCTCATACAAGTTAAGAAATATAGATATGGACGAAACGATGAAAGTAATGATGAAAATGAAAGATCCGCTGTGCGAGGAGATGGTCACAAGTCGATAGAGGAATGAGCGAGAACTGATTGAGATCTTAATCAAAACGACGGTCAAGGCAATAGGCCGGAATAAGCCCTGAAAACTATATAAATGTTCCCGGTGGACGAACGAAATAGAGGAGCTAAAAGAAGGCGAACAAAGCCAGAAGGGAGTATCAAAGAGCCAGAAATGAGGAAATAAGGCAGGTGTTGGGTGTTAGGCATAAACAGGCAGGTGAAAAATATAAGAAAGAAATTGAGACAGCCAGAGCGAATTTGTGAGGAAAAATGATAAGTGATGTTTTCGATGAAACTTCATTGGAATTACCGTGTATGATAAGCGCAGGTAAGGGTCGTGGCCAGCGCTTCTCTTGGAGTGAAAGAACCAGAGTTCAACGCAATGAGGGAAAACATGGAAGCAATACTAGAGATGCTAATACTAAATGATATCCGAGGGTAGATACAGAAAGGCAGACAGCAGTCAGAGAGCAAGCAGAACTGGACATAGTGGCCGACCAGGTTCAGGTAGACGCGAGCACTGAGGAAGTTATGGCAGTCATAATGCAGGCCTCGAATGACAGCTCTCGCGTACGATGGAATAAAGGGAGCTACTAAAGATAATGGTACCAGCCATCCTAGACTTCCTAACAAGAGTAATAATTGACTGTGTAAAGCAAGCAACTTTCCAGAAATCTGGAGAATAGAAGAATATCACTCATGAATTTAGAAATATTGGCTTTGCATGCAAAGTCCGATGCAAAGCCCGATTAAGCAGCTGTACATGACGTATGTGGGTTCGAGGCTGGAGTATGCATCTTTGATCTGGCATCCTTGTTATGAGATTCACAAATTGTCACTTGAAAGAGTTCAGAGAAGGTTTTTGAGCTTTAGGGTGGGGGGTGTGTGTCCTCCGCGAGGAGTCGAGAACTCTTTTCTTCTAAATAAGTTTGGAATGGAGTCCTTGGAGGTCAGGCGTCAACTGAGCAGTATTAAGTTTGTATTTAACTTGGTTAGAGGGAATATAGATTGTGCTCATTTGCTATCTCAGCTCAATTTTATGGTACCACGAGTGTCGGCTAGACATAGCCATTGCTTTTATGTTGAAACATTTAGTACGAATATTGGTTTCAATTCCCCATTGGCAGTTGCATGTCGGGCCTTCAACGGTTTGTCGGACCATTGTGACTTAAATTTTGATTCCTTGGGGCGGATACTGGCTGTTGCTAGGGCGCGTTTGTCTTAATTTTCTTTATTTTCTTAATTATGGGTGTGTGTGTATAACCTATATTTATATTCATTTATATCTTTATTTTGATTTTTTCCTTTTTTTTGTAAAGCACTGTGAACATTAATAGTGTTACTTTTGTTTTGTTTGATTATCTGATGATTTGTATTTTTGTATATATATATATATATATATATATATATATAGTATGTGTGTGTGTGTATATACACTCCGCGCAACATGAATAGGACCACCCGACTTGTTGCAAGCTTTCGGAGGTTTGCAAAACAATTCATTTACTAAAAATACAATGCAAGTTTGTAATGGTATGATATGGCAAATAATACGCATTATTGCGCAATAGTGCCTAACGTTATGCATTGGGTGACGTAAGTACCACATACATATAAAATGCACCGCGCCGGTTGGATACGACCAGTATTTAATATTAAGCTACCGGATGAGTGTCGAGTTACAACGTGTATCCGGATAAACAAACATCTGTAATTAAGGGTATTGTGCAACGATGGGACGACAGAAGTGCTTAAGTATGGAAGAAATTGGAAAAATTAAAGCGTTCCATCAAGAAGGGTATTCCTCAAGGACTACTGCAAAGAAAATAAGTCGATCACACCAGGTTGTGAACAATTTTATTAGGGATCCCGAGAATTATGGAAAACGTTTTAAAGGGCGAACAACATCCGTTACAACTAAGAGAGAACGTCGAGCCATATTACGCGAAGCATCGAATTCGGCATTAACGGCAAGACAAATCGCGAATAACGTTGGAACGAATGCATCGGTAAGAACTGTACAGAAGTTACTGAAGACCTGTCCGCATTTAAAACGTTTGAAAATCAAACGACGGCCTCCTTTAAGGGAATTTCAGCGCACTGCACGTCTTCAGTTTGCTCAAGCAAAAATGGGGTGGACAAGAGAATGGCAAACTGTTATTTTCAGTGACGAGAAGAAGTTTAATTTAGATGGCCCGAATGGGTTTTCTTATTATTTCCACGATTTACGTAAAGATGAAGTGATTCAGTCACGAAGGCGAGCCGATGTTGGTTCAGTCATGGTATGGGGAGCTGTTTCCTATAACGGACCTGTTGATTTAGTAATAGTGAAGGGCAGACAGAATTCGGAAAAGTACGTCCAGCTGCTGCAACAGGTGAAAGACAAATTTTCCAACGTTATGGCAGGTGGGCCATTTATTTTCCAACAGGATAATGCCAGTATTCACACCGCGCGCATTGTTCGACGCTGGTTTCAAGAACAAGGCATGGAGGTTCTCGATTGGCCATCGCTCTCCCCCGACCTGAACATCATAGAAAATGTTTGGGGATGGTTGTCGCGTAAATTGTACTCCAATGCTACCCAATTCAGTTGCGCTGACGAACTAGAGCAGGCGCTGAAACGAAGTTGAGCGGAACTTCCCGTTGACTACTTGAGAACCCTGTATAATTCCATTCCATCCCGACTATTTGAGGTTATAAGAAATAATGGCAAAAGTACTCATTATTGAACAATAAAGTATTTTGTTATTGCAAACGAATCTTTTATTTTGTAGATTGGTCGTATTCAAGTGGCGTTTAATTACTCTACTTATTGTCATTAGTAACGTACATTTGCACTGACTTTTACAAAAATTATATTTGGTACCTACATACATCTTTTTATCAACCCTCTTATTTTCGAAAATAACAATTCCAGCGCGCTACCATGTTTATACCAACTACAAATGTCATATATGCAGTTGGTCCTATTCATGTTGCGCGGAGTGTATATACAGGGTGTCTATAAAAGAAATCCGGGGTTTAAAAAATTAATATTTTTTAAACTATAAAAGATAGCAAAATTTGATCAATTCCTTTGAAACAAGCAGCTCAAAGAGTTCTACTCATACCAATTGGGAATGTTTCTCTCAACAGTTGGCAGCGCTGCGGAGCGTTGACCTTGAAATGACGTAGCGGCTGCGGCAGGCAGTCAGTGTCGTCTGGACTGCCGCGCTATGGCGACGCCTCAACAAAAGGCTCAATGTGTTATTTGGCTCATAGAAACTAATTCTGTTGTTACTGTACAAAGAAACTTTCGACGTAGCTATGGTGTTGACCCGCCTACAGACAAAACAATTCGTCAGTGGTTATGTGCGTTCAAGGAAACAGGAAGTGTTTTGAAGCAAAAGTCGCCGGGTAGGCCGCGTGTGTCTCAAGAGAATGTGGACAGAATCCGAGCTTCATGCACTCGAAGCCCTAAGAAATCGTTAACAAGACGCAGTCTGGACTTGGGGTTACCAAGATCAACAGTCCATAAGGTAATTCGTAAAAGACTTCGTTTAACTGCCTACAAGATACAACTTTTACACCATATCAAACCGGCAGACAAGGTTAAGAGATTCGAATTTTCTGTTTCCATGCTAGATAAAATTGATGAAGATAATGATTTTTTAAAAAGTGTGGTTTTTAGTGATGAAGCTACTTTTCATGTGAACGGAACTGTAAACAGGCATAATTGCAGAATTTGGGGTTCAGAGCCGCCCCATGAGTTTATTGAGTACGAACGTGACACGCCCAAAGTGAATGTTTGGTGTGCTCTTATGCGTGACAGAGTCATAGGTCCCTTCATTTTTGTCGAAAGGAATATCAATGGTGATGTCTATTGTGACATGTTAGAGGAGTATGTTTATCCTCAGTTGGATGACATTGAGGCGGAGAAAGGTTTAGTTTACTTCCAACAAGATGGGGCGCCGCCACACTTCAGTTTGCGTGTGCGTGAGTCACTGGACGCTCGTTTCGGCAACAGGTGGATTGGAAGGGAAGGACCTATTCCATGGCCACCAAGGAGCCCTGATATGACTCCGTTGGACTTTTTCTTCTGGGGGCATATCAAGAATCTTGTGTATGCGGAGAAAATTCGAAATGTTCGCCATCTCAGGGAACGAATAGAGAATTGCGTGGCGTCCGTTCCCCCAGACATGCTTGCCAGGACATGGGAAGAGGTAGAATACCGTTTCGACGTGTGCCGTGCCACTCACGGAGCTCACATTGAACTTCACTAAGTTGTTAAAAAATCTTGAAAATGTAAGCTTTCTAATCATGTATAAAACATGTATGTACGTTTCTTACTTTATTAAAATATTTTGTCTTAAAACCCCGGAGTTCTTTTATAGACACCCTGTATATGTATTTTTTTTGTCCTGTTATTGGATTATAACAATCTGTTGGACAATAAAGACTTATTATTATTATTATTATTATTATATATTTTGAACAACGCTGAACATTATTTACTATATATTATGTAGTTGACGGTCTACATTGTAAAGTTAAAAAGTACAGTATGCAATTAGAAACATAATCGCTATCATTACCTGTATATAACTACAATTCTGTATTTGATACAAAAGTTTTACACGTCACAGTACACTTTTTGGCGGTACACGTAAAAGAGTATCGTAGGGCCTTCGGGAAATGGAAAAACAAAAGTCCTTCTTGCTTTATTACTACACCCCAATGGATTTCGCTTCAAAAATATTTATATATGTTTCAGATCGCCACATCAACAAAAATATGAATATCTTCGGCGCTTATTGCAAACTATTTCCGAAATAGGTTACTATAAATATATATGCAAATAATATGCTAACTCCTGATCAAGTTTCTGAATATTCTCTGATAATACTTAATGATATACTAACTACTGATTTGGATATAGTAAAACAATACTTCTCTTTCGGTAGGCATCGTAATTTGGATTGTTTCTATTTAATGTAAACATATAGTGCAGTTCCTAAAGAATTATTAAGAGATAATAGCAATCTTCTAATTTTATTTCAACAAGAAGGTACTAATTTAAAACATATTTATAATTATCATGTTCATGATTTAAGCTTTGAACAGTTTTCAAGCATATGTAGAATGTGTTGGAAGAAATCATTTAACATGTCGCTTACAGTTACGCAAAACAGTAAAGATATACACATGGAAGAGAGACTAGTAAGTAATTTAGTAAAAGCTCGTGATGCTTTAAAACAAAAATTAAAATCATTAAAAGCTGATATCGCTAGCAAGTGATATATAATACGTTATGCACTTATAGCAAAACCCTTACAAGAAATCGTCATGAAAATTTTTATATGCCGATGCAAAGAAATGTAAATTTATTCTTAACGATACAAATGTACACAGACTTGAATGCAATCCTAATGAAAAGTATGCTAGTAAGGGTGCCAAATACACGACAATTATTAAACCTATTATACAAGGAAAAAACCTGAAGTTTGGTGGACAAAAACTTGGAGAACTGGTTTGGTTTGCACTCAGTGGTAAAGTAGAATATAAATATTGGGATGATGTGAATAAATTGTGTGATAAATTGCAGTTACTACTTGCATCGAAAGATGCTGGTCATACCGCAGACGACAATGAGATATTAGCAATAATTGAGAAAGTAGAGAGGTCCAAAATTGTTAAGTAGTTAGGATAACTTCAAGTGATATATAGGTAGTTGAAAAGAACCGTTTCCTCAGCAGTTAATATCTTGATGTAGATTGTGCATATACAGCGATGACAATAGATAAATTTGAGGGACATACATAAACATGTTATTAAGACATATTTAATGGAAACAGACGTAGTGTCAGACCTTCTCGAACATCCCACTGTTAAATAGGTATTAAAGGTGTATGTAGAAGGCATTTCTCCGGCCACTACACTTCGAAGCATCTTTTACAATTATGCAGTGACGGTTCCATTGTTGTAAACGGTTTCTATACAAGTACCGAATCATCGAAACAGAATTATTTATATACGAATAAACATTATAGCGGAGAGGTTATAAATGTCCGTTATTTCAACGAGAAATTAACATGATTGCAAACTAACAAGGTGTAACGCTTCGCATATGTAATAATTTTTTATATCGTTTTGAAATTAATTGTCTTTAAATTTAAAGACAATTGAATTCATAAATTGTTATCACTTGACAATATTTGTGTTATATACATTCAGATGCAAAATCTCTTGCCTTTGTCACGTACGGTCAGGCTGTAATAAAACGAACCGTCGTTGTTTTGTAGGAAACAAATACCTAGAACTTTTCGAACCTTTTCTTGGAATTCAGTAACTTTCCATTGGCTCTCATTCAATATCAATTCTGTATTATTTATTTCTAAATGCAATTAGCGAATCAAATAATAATCCCTCTTTTCTTCACACAGAATACACGTCTATTATTCTGTGTAGACATCTACCTGTTTGCTACTGCATTGATGTTAATATCACACTTTTAATTCTTGCCAATTTGTTAGTGCGCCAAATTTCTAGCGTGCCGGTTCTCTCGTGTCATCGGTTGGTTTAAACATAACCAGCATCTTACCCCCAGTTTACCGCTTCTTTTCTTAAAAGCCCCAGCTTGCAAGAAAAGGCAGAGACTCCCTTCTGCAAGTTTGTGAAGTTTTACCCGCGTACATACAATGTCCACGTGTATATTTTGTGACCGCGAAATATACATAGCATCCTGGTCCAGGATATACACACAAACACGCAAGTACCTCACGTATCGTCCGATACATATTTTAATCTAATTCTTTTTGTAAACAGCATTATATCTCCAGACTTACTTTTATTACAGCTTTGCCATTACGCTAGTTTTGTTTAATATGTCGCTCTCGATCTTGTTAATTGTTTTTATTTTTATACATTCAAGGCTAAAGAATTAAATTAATTTAGTGAATAAAATTTTAAGGGCAATCTTCTTGTTTTATTTCCACTGTTACACTCTCTATATATAATAATTTCTCATATCGTTTTTAAGATTAATTTATTTAATTTAAAATACAATTCGATCTTGAATTCCTAAATTATTATACTGTCATTATTTGTCCGGTCCTCATATATATATTCAGATGCAGAGTCCTTTTGTGTTAGTCACGTACAAATAGTCAAGGCTGCAATAAACACCGAAATCAGGTGCCAAAGACTGTACTTGAAGTTACCAATTTTTCACTGACTCGTATTCGATATCAATTTAGTTATATTGATTTCTAAATGCAATTCGCGATTGAAATACCAATCCCGATTTTCTTTCTTTTACACAGAATACACGTCTACTATTCTGTGTAGATAATTGGACTAATGCTTATATTGAAATTAAGATCACAATTCTAATGCTAATTTGCTTCCCGCCAAGTGGTAGCGTGCCTGTCCTTGTTGTTTGCTATTGGTTAATTCAAACATGACCAATACACCCTCAGTTATGGGGTCGGTTCCTTATAAAGCCGTAGCTGTAAGAGAACAACTCTCTTCGCTTTTCTATCGTCATCCAGACGACACGCGTCTTTCACGTGTTTGTGCCGCGAACCTTTATTCGCGCTTCTTGTGACCTCGTGTTTTCGCGTTCACGGAAAATACACAGTTTCCTGAGCCAGGATATATACATATACACAAACACGCAAGTATATGCATCGCCCGATGCACATTTTAATCTAACCTTTTATTTTATACTTTATTAGCAGCCTTCGTACATCCAGACTTACCTTTTATTACAGCTTTGCTATTACGTTCATCGTATTTTATTTGTTGCTCTCGTTCTTGTTAACTATTTCTATTTAACACATTCAAGCTTTAAGAATTAATTTAACTTGTGAATAAAATTTTAAAGGCATTCCTGTCGTTTTATTCCACTAATAATCTTTCTTTCAGCTTAGCACACGTCCTGGACTTTTGATGCTCATTGTACACAGCTACTAATTATTAACTCCTCACCTCACATTACATTAACATTGAATTAACCGTCATTCATTCCTTCAAACACATTTTCATTTTTTGCACCCATTTCTTATTCTTATTTTCTTCAAAGGAGGAGGTAATACCACTAATATCTTTCTTCCAGCTTGACACACGTCCTGAACTTTTAATGCTCATTGTACACAATTACTAATTACTAACTCCTGTAATTACTTTGTTTCTTACATTTATTACAGCGCTTAAGCTAGCCGGACACGCGCTCGTAATAAATTTACTAACCACCACGTGCAAATAAATAGTTTCTATTAAATATTATCTCGATTATTTATCACCCGACCGAGGAGGTAATAAAGATACTATTTGATTCCAAAAAACCAATAACATTAGCAGAAGGAACGACGCTTAGATTGAAGTACATTGGTTCAAAATCTGCACTGAAACGTACAGACTCAGTATTTGTGGAAGTAGCCGTCTAAAGGAAATTTCATTAGTTAGAAGGGATGTCGTAAACGAAATACACAGTCCTGCACGGAGATGGTTTCCTAGACGACAGGTTATACCAAAGGATTACGGGATTTATTTCAAATCGATTTGGTTGAAATTATCCCCTATGCCAAAGCAAAATGATAATTTCAAATATATTTTTCGTATGTATTAATACATTTTCAAAATTTGCTTCGGCGATTCCTGTTAGAAATAAAACAACGAACGAAATAACGAAAGCCATGGAATCCATACTTGTAACAGGGAAGAAAAATATTCCGAGAAACGTTCAAAATGATTAACGAAAGGAATTTTATAATGTACATTTCAAGAAACTTATGGACCGGTATAATATTAACCGTTATAGTACATTTTTCAATTTAAAAAGTTCAATTGTAGAACGTTTTAATAGGACGCTTAAAAATAAAATGTGGAAAGACTTCAGTTTCAATTAAAGTTACCGTTGGATATAAATTTTACCGAAAATAGCCAACGATTATAATAATATTGTCCATAGGACAACAAAGCATCAGCCCATAGAAATTAGTCAAAGAGATGATAAAAGTATTTTAAGAAGTGTTTATAGTAATATCAAAGTTACTGATTCAAGAATTTCTAAATTCAAAGTGAGAGATCCGGTTCGTATTAGTAAATATAGGCACGTATTCTCAAGAATGTATACATTGGGATAGCCGTGTGTCATTGGCTTTTGCAGCTGTCGTAGTATTCCGCGGAATACTATGTTGCTCACATAGCGACGACAGCGGTAAAAGCCGGCGGCACGCGGGCTTGCTGCTGTCGTCGCTGGTTATAAAAAAATTTAATTTTTTTGTCAACAAGCTTCCAGTTCCCGCTTTTCTCTCCGCGTGTCGTCACAGTGGCCATATTAAAAATTTAGTAAATTGTATATAATAATAAAAAGGAGTGTATATATGTCAGCATGCCTGTGTTGCCCTTCCATAAGTATCTCGGTCCCGGTGATAGTTTGGACAGTGGCGAACCCGTCGATGAGGATGATCAGATTGCACAAGAGCATGACGTACTAAACAACCCTAACTGCAGAGGATATTTCAAACGCTGATAAAGAAGTCATAAGTAAATTTTGAAACGATTTTAGTTCTACTGGAAATGTACATTCGTTAATCGGTATGTATATATGTAGTTACGAGGGAGCGTTTTTATATTCGCGGAATGAGGGACAAGAGGTGGAAATAAAAAACCAAATTATTTTTCTTTTTCAATATATTCACCTGCAAGACGGATACATTTTTCACATCTTTCAATTAATTTATTTATACCCTCATAAAAAAATGATTTCTCTTTATCTGCAAAATACGCCGAAACTGCCTCCTTGACTTCATCATCGGCAGTAAATTTTTTACCCCGCAGCTCTTTTTTCATTTTCGGAAACAGGTAATAATCATTCGGGGCCAGGTCTGGGCTGTAGGGTGGGTGATTCACAATTTCGAAGCCCACCTTATGCAAGGCAGCTAACGCAACGCGGCTCTTGTGGACGGGCGCGTTGTCGTGCAAAAGCAGAACACCTTTTGTCAATTTTCCCCGTCTTTTCTCTTTAATGGCTTCTTTTAGTCGCTCTAATATTGAAGCGTAATATTCTCCGGTTATAGAAACACCTTTATCTTTATAATCAATCAACAATATTCCTTCCGAGTCCCAAAATACCGTTGCCATGAGTTTCCCAGCTGATTGTGACACTTTAAATTTCTTGGGAGGTGCTGTGCCCTTTTTATGCCACTGCATGGAGTCTTGTTTGGACTCAGGTTCATAATGATGAACCCAAGTTTCGTCTCCAGTAACAATTCCACTCAATACACCATCCTTGTCTTCATTACAAAGGTCCAAAAATGCACGCGAACACTCTACGCGGTGTTGTTTTTGTGGCGGCGTGAACATTCTCGGCACCCATTTTGCGCTGACCTTAGACATGCCGAGATGATCGTGTAGGATTTTAAAAATTGTTGTATCGGATACTCCAACCATTTCTGCGAGTTGTTTCTTCTTTAGTCGAGCATCTTCGAGTACAATTTGTTCAACTTTTTGGATAAGTGCTGGCGTGGTCACCTCAATGCTCCTGCCCGGCCTCGGGTCGTCTTCAAGGGATTCCCTTCCTTGTTTAAATAAACTACGCCACTTGTACACCATGGTTTTTCCTGGACAAGAGTCGCCGTAAACCAATGACATCTCATTCATTATGGTCGCGACTGATTTTCCTTGCCTGGTAAGAGACTTTATAACGGCACGACATTCGATTTTTTCCATATTTCACTTTTCACTCCTGATTATGTTACTTGGTTGACGATAGCTCAAAGACTAACTGTCTAATAACAATGAAACTTCGTATTTATACTAATCATGAGTCGCTGCACAGGCCACGCCCCCAATGCGCCTACTCACCCCTCTACAACCCGCTCATTCCGTGAATATAAAAACGCTCCCTCGTACGTGTCATTTATTAGCATATTAGATGTGTGTCATTACATTTGCATAATTGAAAGTTATTCATTTGCATCTTATGCGGTATTGCATCATATATTTAATATTCTAGGCGCGGCCGGTCTCAAAGTTAAACACGAAGCAGAAAAAGAACAGGAACTATATACCCGGATATGTCTACGCGACAATGTAAATAGAAACCATTGTCATTGCGGGACAGAGGGGCAGAGACAGTAGAACAGCAAAAAGCTAATAGACAAGAGGAACAAGACATGCGGAGGAATAGAATGCAAGGTCCCATACAACCTAATATGTTTGGTAATGTAAGCGACATTGGACGAGATTAAAGTTACAGTATGGATGTACAAGATAACGCCGCAGGTGTTACTAATCGACCAAATACAGGGGGTATCACTAATAAACTTAGTCAACAAGCGACATTGTACATGTATAAATCGCTAAGTTCGCCTGACTTGGGTTTTCTTAAAAAGAGTCGTCTCATGCACACTTGGGGATTTGGTTCTGCAAGATTTGGACCCCCCAAACGTAAAGATGATTATTTTTTTAATAAATACTTCTTTAGCTTACATTCCACTTGATTGGGTTCCTTTTTATTTACTTCCTGTTGAATTTAATAATTTACCTTACGGAGCTTACATTAAGGAAGTGTATGCGGAAGTTATTCCCAAGAGGGTTCGTCATTCTTTTGACACTGGCACTACTTTAACAGGTTCGGTTAATTCGATGCATATCATTTACGGAAAACATTGTGTCTGATTAAATCACCAGGTTGAAATGCTAAATATGAAAGTGAAACAAAAAGACAAAGAGCCAATGTAAATTGAGGATTTATCGGAAGTTACAAAAGGCGAATTCACAGATAGATTCTATGGAAGTCCTACCAATTATCACAGTAATAACGCTCCTCACACCTTTTCAAAAAATACGACACATGTATTTACAGGTGGCCGCGTTTGGATAATATAGTCGACAGACATAATTTAAATGAACACATCAATGTTCCGTGCATAAAGTATTTGTATAAACCAAAAAATGGAGTATTACGTAATCCGAAGAACTCTATCATACCCAAAGATTTAGAGATATATACTGGACATTTAAATATGTCGGCAGCATTGACAAAATATAAAAATAAAGCGCTATTCGAACACGAGTTACAAGGTAGTTATCCCTGTTATGATGATTTCTTTGCTTATGATTCTATTGTCGAAAAAAATCATTTAATTACATATCCGAATAAGCAAACTTCTTTACGGAGTCAGTCCTAAGTGCATCTCGGCATTGAGCCTGTTAAATTGAACGTTCCCGCAGACACTAATCCATCATTTGTTAATGC
This sequence comes from Dermolepida albohirtum, assembly GCA_031893035.1. NCBI lineage: Eukaryota > Metazoa > Arthropoda > Insecta > Coleoptera > Scarabaeidae > Dermolepida > Dermolepida albohirtum. The sequence continues at coordinate 19,275 of JAVIWB010002176.1, forward strand.
CAGTGCGGAATATGAAATTAAATGCACATGCAGTATTGCATTTGATACAGAACTTATGTATTCCTCGAATTCCTATGCATCTAAAGTGGCTTTCGTATCAAAGCAACAAAGGATGAAAATTAATACTATTACATCTACATAGGTGGATGGTATAGTTGAGACTGGAGAGGACGTTATGATGAACAAGATGAAACAAATACTATTAAATAATATTATTATTATATTATTTATTAATAAATAAAACAATTATTTTTTAACATGTATTTTATTTATGAATTCCTTTTACAGCATATTATACATGAATAATTAGATATCATTTATATAGCTCGTAAAAGGTCAATGGATGCAGGTGCTTCGTGTATGTCGTCAATAAGTCTGCTGTCGCCCATTTGAAGCGGAACATGCGATTATTGAATACCTCGGTGTTTGGAAATACTTCACTATTAGTCGTAACGATTACCGGCGTTTCGACGATCTGTACGTGTGGTTGATATTTTATATTTTCCATCAATGGATTCCCGGCTAATAACATTTTGCATGCATCAAGAACTAAGGGCTCAAGGTTAGGCTCATCCCACACTAAAATACGGCGATCGACACAGTCTTGCAAAGGGAATTGATTGTATTTATTAAAATTAAAAATTTGACCTTTAACAAGACATAACGACGCCCACACTTTTGCTAACAATGTTTTTCCCACATTACTCGGATCGCGTATCTGAATGAATTGTTTTTTCCATTTTCTTATCTAATATTTTATAAAGTATGTCTAAAACAATGTCATAATTACATTGAAAAGCAATCAAAGCTTGCAATTGCTGGGTGGATTCCTCCACATTATAATAATAATCGAAAATATGCCCTGAAGTACAACCGAACAGAGGACTACATTGCAAATAAAATTCAATTAATTCGTTTATCGATTTGTTACAAATTTCGAGTTGAAATAGCTAAATGAAAAGACATATCCGTACGTCCGATATGTTTCAAATTATCATTATCTAACCATTGGATTGTTTCACACGAACTTAATAAGGGGCATACCGGGTGTTTTTTGAAAAATTCGAGTATTTGCGAAACTTCTTCTTCCTGCTGATTTGCGTATGATTTTGTATACCTTCTTTTACGTTTGCTATTAAATGACCTAGGCGTTGCTACCGTTCCGGAATCTGCACAGATTTCGTCATCTTCGTCCATAATTGTTCTTTGCTCACGGTCTTCGCTTCCTTTAATTTCATAGGAACTTTCCATCGGGTGCGGGCGAGGAAATAGTAGAGACACTGTCTAGGGTATATGGACAAAAATATTCCAACAGATTCGAAATATTCTGTAAGGGAAATATTTATTATATATTTATCTAATGAATAATATATAACATATACTCTGCTTACCTCATCCGACTGATCCAGTCCAAACAGCTCGTCGTCTACGGGAGACGAAAGGGAGTCCCTGGAGGCAGGTGCCGGTGGCCCAACTGCACTCGTGAGAGATGTGCAAATATCGGCAGTTTGGGTTTGACTCGTGATAAGAGATGGGCATTTGTCCGTAGTATTTTCATTTTCCAATGGCATTAGCATATTCAATGCTGTGCTCCACATTTCTGACGGGAAGATATCGTGGCATATTCTTCTTCGGAGTATGGCGTCCACAAATCTGTATCGTCTGAGTTCATACACCCGTTGTTCATCAATTTCTTCAAAATCTTCAATAAGGGCAGAATTTTATAGCCAAAATATAGAATCAATTTCTTCGAAGAGGCTGTCGATGCCGTCCAGAAATTTAGAGTAGTGGGCCATAACGTTCGTATAATTTCAGTAATTTCTTGTAGTAACATTTCATTCAACTTTTTTCTCAAATATATATTTTTAAGAATGTGTGGGTAAATTATATATACGCCGTCGTTCATTATACGCCTGTAGGCACAGCGGATAATCGATCGCTGGTTTGAAAGTGACTAACCGATATCTACATATAGAACATTTTGGAAGAGCGTCAAAATCGTGCGCCGTCACCAGGTCTATCGGCATATTCCACTAAGCTATCATATGATAATTTCTTTTGTCTAGATAGTCAGTTGGATGAACACGTTGGCCGCAAAGCCAACACAACTTTCCAGTAAACTCGGTGCCGAACTGGTTCCCGGTGTAATCAGAAGGTAGTTAGAAATGATATATAAATGAAAATCATTTTCTAATTTTCGCAAAAAGACGGTGAATGATTGCTCCACCTTGCAGTGCAATGTATTAATATTTTCGCATAAACAAAAAAATTCTCTTACAGTAGGCCCACTTTCATGACAAAGTCGAAAGCGATCAACAAACAGACCAACCCCAAAATTAAATCTTGAAAATGACATTTTAATATATAATACAATAAAAATACTTACAGTAACTGCAACTGTAGAATAATTATCAATATAAAATCGATTGTTTATATATACCTCCAGTCACGTACTCCCTATACCTTTCACATTATTTATATATATTTTGTAATTGCAATTTACGTAAATCAGCAATGATAAAATTTTCCAATACCTTGTGTATATACAACTTGGCAATTCGTAACGTCAAACGGCGGAAAAGCATGAAGTGTGAACTTGCCGATAAAGAAATGTAATTTCTTCAATCAAGATGGCAACAATAAACTTGACAACTGTATGATAATATTCCATACTATATACAGACGCCACAATTTACGAGGTTTGAACAACAAGCTGTTAAAATAAATATACTAAACAGGTAGACCTGTCTACCTGTATCTTAGACAGGTAGACTTGTCTACCCGTAAAATATCACGATTGAACCTGTTCTGTGGTAATTTGATAATATTGCATCATAATTCATGACATATCACGATTGAATCTGTTGAAACTTGTTTTAAAGTTTAAAATCGTGTCTATCATGTTATTCGTATTATTACCTCCTCCTTTTTAATTAACGAAAATGAATGAGGAAAAAAATGAATGAATGAATATATGAAGGTTAATTCAATGTTAATGTAAGGAGTTAATAATTAATAGTTGTGTACAATGAGCATCAAAAGTCCAGGACGTGTGCTAAGCTGAAAGAAAGATTATTAGTGGAATAAAACGACAGGAATGCCTTTAAAATTTTATTCACAAGTTAAATTAATTCTTAAAGCTTGAATGTGTTAAATAGAAATAGTTAACAAGAACGAGAGCAACAAATAAAATATAATGAACGTAATAGCAAAGCTGTAATAAAAAATAAGTCTAACGATTTTTAGCTGGTTAATAAAATATACAAAGAGTTAGATTAAAATACTTGTACTTGCGTATTTGTGTATGTGGATATATCCTGGCTCAGGAAGCTGTGCTTATATTCCGCGTTCGCGAAATTAAACACGAAGTCACAAGAAGCGCGAATAAAGGTTCGCGGCACAAACACGTGACAGACGCGTGTCATCTGGATGACGATAGAAAAGCGAAGAGGGTTGTTCTCTTACGGCTATGGCTTTATAAGGAACCGACCCCATAACTGAGGGCGTATTGGTCATGTTTGAATTAACCAATAGCAAACAAGGACAGGAAGCAAATTAGCAGATATTAAAATTGTGATCTTAATTTCAATATAAGCATTAAGCAAATTATCTACACAGAATAGTAGACGTGTATTCTGTGTAAAAGAAATACCAAATTGGGATTGGTATTTGAATCGCGAATTGCATTTAGAAATCAATATAACTAAATTGATATCGAATTCAGTGAAAAGTTGGTCATTTCAAGTACAGTCTTTGGTACCTGATTTCGGTGTTTATTGCAGCCTTGACCATTTGTACGTGACTAACACAAAAGGACTCTGCATCTGAATATATATACGAGGACCGGACAAATAATGACAGTATAATAATTTAGGAATTTAAGATCGAATTGTATTTTAAATTAAATAAATTAATCTTAAAAACGATATAAAAAATTATTATATATAGAGAGTGTAACAATTCCCGCACGCGTTGGTGTCATTATTTGCGGTACGCTAATGTTAGTTTTTCAGATGAGGAATCGTTAATAAAATGCATCATTGATTTACTTTAAAGGCAAAGAAAATGCGCCCAGGATCGACTTCAACATGCTAATGCTTTGCTTACTTACTCACTGTACGAGTGATTGCGAACAAAAACCTGGAAAATCGCAGGCAAGTAAGCGCACGCTCTTAAACATCAGAATCCAGTTAATTACGTTTGGCTGAATTTGAAATTGCTAGAACTTAGCAATGTAAGACAATGAAAGCAAAAACTGATCTGCTTGTTTAAGTCGCACAAGTGTTAGTCGCGAAGAAAAAATACAGAATAATATTTTGGGTATCGCTACGAAAAGGGAAAGATCGACCCTAATCTAACATTACATCACTAGCTAACTTAGAACTAAGTAAATTACTATTTGTGATATTCGCGTGTGTAGGAGTACCCGTTCGCGCACTAATGACTCTGTGGCGAGGTCGATGCAGATGTCGATGTTGACCGTCGGTCTTTCTACAATGGATGGCGGTGTTTGACCAATGATCCCCGGCACTGGCTGACGGTCGGTCTCGCTTGAAGACGGGCCTTGTCCGGTTTACCTGATTTGTTGTCCGGTCTTGTGTTGTACCGTAGCCTTTTCGACTAGAGTGTCGATTCTTCGTATTTTTCTGAAGTACCTGGGTTGACCTACTTAATCTAGGTGATTTAGGTCGCTGAAAAATACTAACAGACTCGATTGCACGTGACGAAGGGATAGGGTTAACATTAGGATTAGATTTGGTTCTTGGGTACATATTGGATGTAACGAAATTAATTGAATGACGAATATCCTTACCAAAATCTAAACAACGTTTTCCTATATTTAATACAGCTTGATGTGATTCGAAGAACGGCATACCAAGAATGAGATTCTCACGCAAATCTGGTGCAATAAAAACAGGAATCTCGATAACCTCGTTTTGAATTTCCATTTTTACAATCCCAGTTCCGGTGATTTTCAGGTACGAAAATTTGTTGCCTAATGATGCCGTATTAAACCTTTTCGATGTTATGCGTTGAACAATGGACGGGACGGCAAAGTTATGTGACGCCGCGGTGTCCAAAAGAGCGTCGACAGAGCGTCCTGTTACGTTTACGCATATACGGGGTGTGCTTGATGATGAATTATGTTGTAAATAATTCAACGATGGCTGCTGTTTCGCTCTGCGGATTGGGCAATTGCGATGCCAGTGATTATCCGAGCAGTAGCTACAGGGCGGTAATCCTTTCGTTATCGGCTCCTTCGCTTTATTACCTAAAAGTAAATTAGATGAGGCTGATACTTTACTTGCGTATATTTCGGTAGGATCTCCATGAATATAATTGTCAATCTGCATGCAGGCTTCTCTTAGCGCTTTCATTGATTGTAGAGGTTTTGGTCCTAACATCACTTTGTATTCGGATCTTAATTGCCTCTTGATTAACGTTGTAATCTTCGTGTCATCCCAGTCCGGGTATAAACGATTACATAAACGTTTTTTCTTCAAAAGAAAAGGAACTGCGCGTTCATTTTCTTGCTGAAAACAACCATACAAAATTTCATGCAGTTTATCCTGTCGTTCGACAGCTTTGTAACGTTCGAGAAAGAGTTCGCTGAAACAATCGAAAGAATCAATTTGATTATCCAGTTGCTCAAACCATATCGCTGCTTCTCCATCAAGGTATGATGCAATTTCATCGATTGTGCTGGCAGGAGTTAGCGTATGTGCCTTCAGATGCGTTTCCAGCTGTAAGAGAAAAATTTCCGGGTCCTGGAAAATATCTCCACTGAAAATATCTGGTTTCGGAGGCGATACAGGGACTGTAACAACTGATTTGCAAAATTGCTGTAAAACATTGATAAGAGATTGTATATCAGATGAAGTATACGTGGGCGCCACCAAATCATTTAATTTGGAATTACAAGGGTTGCTCTGCTGTCCTTTCACTTTTGACTTCATTATGATGCTGCGGGTAGGTTCGTTGATCACACTTGATCTAAAAATAGCCCCACGTTGGGCGCCACTTTATTACCTCCTCCTTTTTAATTAACGAAAATGAATGAGTGAAAAAAATGAATGAATGAATATATGAAGGTTAATTCAATGTTAATGTAAGGAGTTAATAATTAATAGTTGTGTACAATGAGCATCAAAAGTCCAGGACGTGTGCTAAGCTGAAAGAAAGATTATTAGTGGAATAAAACGACAGGAATGCCTTTAAAATTTTATCACAAGTTAAATTAATTCTTAAAGCTTGAATGTGTTAAATAGAAATAGTTAACAAGAACGAGAGCAACAAATAAAATATAATGAACGTAATAGCAAAGCTGTAATAAAAGATAAGTCTAACGATATTTAGCTGGTTAATAAAATATACAAAGAGTTAGATTAAAATACTTGTACTTGCGTATTTGTGTATGTGGATATATCCTGGCTCAGGAAGCTGTGCTTATATTCCGCGTTCGCGAAATTAAACACGAGGTCACAAGAAGCGCGAATAAAGGTTCGCGGCACAAACACGTGACAGACGTGTGTCGTCTGGATGACGATAGAAAAGCGAAGAGGACTGTTCTCTTACGGCTATGGCTTTATAAGGAACCGACCCCATAACTGAGGGGGTATTGGTCATGTTTGAATTAACCAATAGCAAACAAGGACAGGAAGCAAACTAGCAGATATTAAAATTGTGATCTTAATTTCAATATAAGCATTAAGCAAATTATCTACACAGAATAGTAGACGTGTATTCTGTGTAAAAGAAATACCAAATTTGGATTGGTATTTGAATCGCGAATTGCATTTAGAAATCAATATAACTAAATTGATATCGAATTCAGTGAAAAGTTGGTCATTTCAAGTACAGTCTTTGGTACCTGATTTCGGTGTTTATTGCAGCCTTGACCATTTGTACGTGACTAACACAAAAGGACTCTGCATCTGAATATATATACGAGGACCGGACAAATAATGACAGTATAATAATTTAGGAATTCAAGATCGAATTGTATTTTAAATTAAATAAATTAATCTTAAAAACGATATAAAAAATTATTATATATAGAGAGTGTAACAGTATATTCTAGAACTATTACGTAATATTGTGAAATAAATTTTTAAAATTGTGTCTTTACCTGCTGCATACAACTAAAATAAAAGAAGTAAGTAGACAAAATCTTATTTTATTAACCAAATTTATATACATAATATAAAATTAAAAGTAAACTGTATTTTATACTACATTTGTGTTGTTATGTAAAATTTTAACATTTCCTTCTGTACAAACACTATTTGGCTGCTTGTGATAATGATATGCATTATTACTCTTACATATACAGGTAGACAGGTGGACAGAAAGGTACATACTTTTTATACATATATTAATATTAAATTTAAAATATATTTATGAAGTATATTTGTTTTGAGAAATAAAGTTATATAAAATTCTTACATTTTTTTGTATACAAACACTATTAGAAAGTTTGTGATAATAACATACAGTACTCTTGCTAAGTTTGGACATATTTTTAGCACATTCCAAATTTATAATGTCCACATCTACAGTAGTTTTTAAATAATGGCTTTTCTGATGTCTCTTAACATAAATTTTGCTATAGTTTTATATATATTTTTTAAAATTGTTGGAACACACTTTACGTCCACATAACCATCTTCATATCGAATAGTTGAATGATTATTTTCCAACCAGGGAACTTCATTCTTTTCTTCAATAGATAATTTTCGAAATGGCACTGATGGTTTGAATAGCACATGAAGTGATCGGACCCCATCGGTTATAGACATTTCTTTAGGACAAAATAATGGAACGTTAAACCCTTGTATGTCAATTACCAGAAAATATTCAAAACGCTCTCGATATATGCGAGCCCTATGTGTAGGAGTGAAAATAAATTTTAATGTTATTTCCACTTGTGATATTCTTCGGATAAATCTGTGTCTATCTGTTTCAACAAACGTCACAGACTTAATCATTTTCTACACTAGCCCAACAATGGATGTGCACCGAACAATTTTATACTACGGAATGATGAAATTTTGTAATTAGATGGCTCGTGGTTGTTATACAAATTTCAAAAATATGAATCTGTTTTGCGGTTGAAAGTAGAATTACTTTGCATACGTAAGTTGGTAATGTCATAATATTACGCAATAATTCAAGATATATCACGATTATACTCGTTCAGACCTGTTGCTTTATAATTTTATGTAGATATTAGCAAATCATTTAACAAAAACAAAGTAGTTTACTTAAGCCAGTGTTTGAAGTAAGTCATAAAAATGTGTGAATACAACACTGAATATATGAATAAAGTATTAGATGCAATTCAATTTGTAGAAGAAAATGAAGGGGACTTCTTTAATACCGATCCCAATTTAATTGAATATATTCCTTAAAACAAAAGTTGGAGCATTATCGATAGCGAAATTTTGGCATCTGATACACACTCGCATTCTGAAACACTTAATAAGGGATAATGATAATTTTCTAATACTAAACATTATGTTACAAATCTGCGTTATGTATATGAAGGTCATGTGAGCACTGATATGGCATTCGATGAGTTTAAATCTGTATGTTCAGAGTGTTGGAAAGATCAATATGGATTTTTAATAATTGACAAGGACAGCAACATTAATAGCGGTCGATATAGAAATAAGTTTGATTGCTATATATGCACGTGAGTTCTACTTGTGTGCTCATTATTTATTACAATGGGGAAGGTGGATGGTTGCTGCCTATCTTGCTTCAATACTTTCATCTTAGTCGCAGAATTTATAAATGCAACAGCTGTGTTTCTCATGTTTTGTAGTGCGTAGAAGCTAATAAATGTTATCATATGGCAAACTTGTTTCCAGTACTTAACCGTTCGTTAAAGCGTTCTCATGCTAAAATAGAATAATGAAACGAAAGGAGAGGAAAAATTTTAAAAAAATCATAACGATAAACTGAAACGAGAAATTGTTAATATTACCAATGCTGTTAGGAAAAAGTATACGCAACTAAAACTACAACGTTCCGGTGAAGATGAACTTTTGCGAAAAATGTACAAGCCCGTTACGGAACCTCTAAAGAAAATTGTTGATGCTACTACATCGAATAATAATTTCGTTAAGTTGGAGCCGACTAAAGAATAAGAGAGACCTACTTCCCCAATAACCGATATGAGGGAACTATTAACAAAAACAATACGACGGCCTGATTTTTTGGAAGATGAAAATATTTACACGCATAATCCTGAGAGTTTAACAGCACCTGATCCTATCGATATTTCATTTCGAAGCCTTTATCAATCAACGAGTGAAACGAGACCTGCAGTAATTGATGAATTTTTTTAAAATTTCAATTCCTTACCCAGAAGCTACATAGACGGCCTACTTAAAGGTACTAGCAACTCGTATGACACCACTTATGGTGTTACATGAGGCGGATATTAATAGATTAAAGTTGGGGAGTAGAGCAATCACGTTTAACGGAGACGATATAATAATTGGAAACAGGCGGTACAAAGGCAGTAAGGGTCTGTATGAACTTATTTTTAAATCGGAACCAATAGACTACAGCGATGGCGATTTAAAACAATATAATACCATATTAGAGTATACTAGTGCTCATCGTCGAGGTAATGACAGCACAAAACAGTTACGAGGTAGTGCTGGAACAAAATGGAAACGTGTGATTAAACCGCTAATTTCCAAAAAACAACAACCAAAGTCATGGAGCGGTCGTGGGTCTAACATGTTAAGAACACTCCGTATCAGTATGTCTATTGGGATAATATAAATGAGCTAGTTGATCGTTTACGCCTTCTAATAGCTTCAGAAAACCCCGGGCATACGAATCATAATAATGAAATTCTCTCTATAATCGAGAAATTAAGAAAGGCCGGTGTGATTAAATAATTAAATAGATTAATGTATATTTTTCATTATCGAAATGAGTACCGACAAGTTTAGACGTCATAATAACAAAGTGGATCAGCAGCTGAAAGAATTCTCTACCGTCGACCTATTGGTCTGCCCGTATCGATGGTGATGTGAATGTTAGTGGTAAACGTATACGATTCGTTGCAGATCCAATTGAAGATGAGGACTGTGTGAATAAAAAATACACATTTAAAATACTTATAGATTTGGAAAAACGAACCGGCAAAAATGTTACTGATCAGATTACTGATCGTGTTTGCCGATGAATCCACGTTTCCGTTGCACGGTAAACACAATCCGTCGAATCTTCGATGTTGGTCTATTGAAAACGAGTATCGACAATTGAATACACAGTATGTTCGAAATGAATTTTATAATAGATTGGGGTACTGTTTAGCGCAAGCAGGAGGGACATTTGAGAATTTAATTAATTGAATTTATTTTCTGTATTTAAAAAGTATTTTATAGGTTTTGGCAATTCATCAGTAAACACGATAGTGTCAATGAAGTGTTCATTCGCATTTACACGTTCTATTACAGTTTTATAAAATTCCATTCTGCGGTGTTGATCAGCATGAAAAATTTCCAGATGAGTTTGGTGTTTATAGGATGTGTATTTATTTTTCTTTAATATCTTATGCACTTTACCCACGCTAATACCTATCTCTGCTGATATTTTAGATATAGTAATATTGGAATTTTCTTCGACCATTGCGCACACCATGACTTCCTGCATTTCTTTATCGTTATTTATTCTGCGTATTTTATGAATTTACATCCCAAAATGCAACCTTCTGATTTAAACTTTTTAACTACTAATGATATTGTTGTTAATGCAGGAAAGGGACGATCTACATACTTTTCAGAGAAAAGGCGCTGGATACGCCGTAAAGAATTACATTTCAACACGCATGTTATCATTTGAATTTTTTCTTCCAATGTATACATTATTAAAGTAATATAATTAAAAAATATTTAAATTTAAAGGTTTTACCGTAACACACTCTCCCAAATGCAAACCACGAATGACCGTTAATACGATATCGATACGCCTACAGTCAAATTGGTGGTGGAGCTGCAGCTAGTACGATCAGTAGTCAGTTATAGTCGTGATTCAAATGATTCGCGCCCCACCACTTTACATTCTGATCGGTATTCGGCAGCTAGACCCGAATATAATGTGGTACAGTTTTCGTAGCGACGTAAAATGAATGCACGGTATATATATATATATATATACAATATATAGATGTATGCAATTTCGTTAGTGTACAATGAGT
>JAVIWB010002177.1:0-29950 GCA_031893035.1 Dermolepida albohirtum
GTTAAACTTGGGGAGCCTATAAGTAATGTTTGTTGGAGTTGTTTTTTTTTAAGATAATGTACTTATATAATAAGAGGAAAAAGATGTTGCTATTCAGTAATATTAGAAGAACAAAATATAAATTTCGTGATAGAATGACCGAACTTCTATGTACTTTGGTGAATATTTATTTTCTTGAAATTTCAGTGTTATTTCAGATTAAATAATATAATAAACTGTTGAATATACAAAAACATATATACAAAAGTCTCAAACAATAAAAATAGAACATTGGTACATATGTCGTGTTAATTTGATGTTTTTAAAATGAAATGTTAAAAATTGCTTTTACGTTTCTCTTATGTTTCATAAGGGCATTTTACTAGTATTTTTTACACGTCAAACACGCGCCGTTTAAATTTTCAAATATATTAAATACGCAAGCGAAATATCCCTGCTTCTTGCTAAATATACCTTTCCCCATATCCTTCCCAGCCCTTTTTTTCTCATATAATACGCATTTTATACGATGTAATTTTGAAATATTCAAGCAAGCCCATCTAAATATGATGTGTAAAATATTATTGAACTTGAAAGGAAAAATGTCTTTTTTTTGGGATTTTTATTACACAAATTTTTTTTTAATCACTGAATTTAGATTTTTCAGTTTACTTATGAGTAAATATGCACGACCGCTCGCGGAAGTATGGACAGCAACTATATCAAGCAACAACAAGAAAAAAAAATAAATATCAACGAAATTGAACAAAAATTATTTATTGATTTTTTACGTAATAAAAATTAAAATTACAATTCATTAAACTTATTCCTAATATACTTATATATTATATTAATTATACTTTCTTTTCATCGAAGAAACCGTCGTTCGCGGCGATTACAGCTTTTGTTATTCGGGGCATTCCTTCTATTACTTTTCTTATTACATCTGGTGTAATGTTATTCCATTCGTTTTTGTAAAATATTTAGTTTTTCTTAGATGTTGGACATTGCTTTCTAACTCTTCTATCGAATTCATCCCATAATAATTCAATGGGATTGAGGTCCGGACTCTGAGGCGGTCGTGTCATTACTTTCAAAATATTTTCATTTTTCTCCGCCTCAAGGTAATTTTTACACAACGGCGTATGTTTGGGGTCATTATCGTGCATAAATTCAAAATTATCATCAATTAATCGCAGACCTGATGGTAAAACATGATTCTCCAAGATTTCGCGGTAATTTTCCTTTCTCATAATGCCATCTATTTTTATCAAGTCTCCCATTCCGGCTAATGAAAAAACAACCCCAGACTGCAACAGAACCACCCCCATGTTTCACCGTTGGAGCTATGCAATCTGACAACATTTTTTCTCGCGCCGATCGTCTGACGAAAATTCTTCTCTTTTGCCCGAACACTTCAAATTCCGATTCGTCACTCCACAGTAGGTTCTTCCTCTCATCGATTGTCCAATTACGCTGTAACCTTGCTCATTGAAGTCGTTTCTGCTTATTTATTTTCATTTATCGTCGTTTCACTGTACTTACAGAATTTTTTTTAGCACGACCCTGTTTAAATTCGGCTGTTATTTCGGGTGCCGTAAATATCCTATTTCTTTTGCTAATTAATTTAATTCTTTCGTCGTCAACTTTGGAAGTACCTCTTGATGGTCCCGTCCACTTACGGTCTTCCAGACTGCCAGTTTCTTGAAACCGACGAATTATGAGATTCACTGTCGTTTTTTCTCTTTTAATTTAAATTTAATCAAGTGTCCATACTTCCATGAGCGGGAGTGTATACTTGTTTTTAAATACATCAAAGCTGATATTCTCTAAATTTAATTTAAGTCTATTGACATGATACATTACAGATGAATTTTTACTAATATTTTAGGCATTTAAATACATCAAAACAGTGTTTTTCGTTTACGAAATGGCGACCTTAATAGACCATTCTTTAAAGTAAATGATATTTTTAATTTATATTAACAGATTATTAATATAATATACATCTATGCGATAAAAAATAAAATAATATTAAAAATAGTATTTTTCTAGAAATAATAGATAATCTACAAAATAAGAATTTATATAACTATATTCAAGTAAAATAAAATAAATGCTTATAAACTTGTAAATAAAGTAGTATAAAAAGAACTTTTCCTGGAAAATTAACAAAATGAATATTATTATATCATAGCTCTTGAATATTTGAATGAATCGGAGTTTCAAAACAGAGTTCGAAGTTGTAACAATGGAACTTATTGCAATTTTTTAAATTTCTGCCAGTACCTTTTGAGAAGTGCTTTACAGAAATTAAATATTTGTTTTGTAAATCAATTTATAAACAATAATTGCACATGGAGAAAAAAAATTGTAGAATACTAATAACTTACTTATATGGTAAACATTACTATTTGGTATTTTCTAATTTATATTTTTCAATGAAATTCTTTATTCAAATGTTACAATTTATTTCAAAATATTTTGAGCTGTTTGTGTTGCCCGAGTCAAGAACGAGAACAAACTCCGAGCTTGTATTACAGGTATCATCAATGTTGAAGTTTACGTTAGGGAATATTTCGACGCAAATATTATTTTAACTTAAACTTAAAGAATATGTTTCAGCTTTCTTTCTATCTTTACGAGGGTGGATCACTAATTAGTGAGCCTGGCGAAAGAAGGTAGCATTAATAAAAAAAATCTTATGTGTTTTAACTGGATAATCCTTTAAAACATAAAAAATAAAATTGTCAAAATTTTCGTGCATTCCGATCGTAAAGACGCTTGTTGTATGAACGGAAAGTGAACTGTTTTTAGCTTGTTTTGAAACATGGAATAAGTGAAATACCGATCAGTGATTAAGTTCTTATTTTTAAAAATAAAAGAGACGATGAAATCAAAGTTGAATTGGAGTCTGTTTACGGATACCAATCTCCATCAATTGCATTCATAAAGCGATAGATATCTGAATTTAAACGTGCCCGAATCAGTATATTTTATGAACAACACAGTGGATACCCACAAGACTTGTGTACACCAGAAATGATTGCAAAAGTATATGATATTATTCTAGATGACCGTCGAATAAAATTACTCGAAGCAGCAGAGGCTCTACACATTTCGTATGTATCAATGGTTTCGATTTTGCATAAAGAAATACGTATGAAGATACGATATGCAAGATGTGTGCCGCATTTGTTAACTGTGGACCACAAATGAAATTGCATTTCAACTCTCAATTTAGCGAACTTAACACATGATCCGAAACACCTTTGGCACCGAATAATAACGGTAATGGAAACCGAGATACACAATTATACACCCGAAATGAAGTAAGAATCGAAACAATTGATTGAGGCTGGCACAAGTGCTCCAAAGAAGGTTGTAAAGTTCTGCCGGAAAAGTGATTACTACCGTCTATTGGGACTACAGTGAGGTTCTTATCGATCAAACAATAACAAGAGATCCCTTTTAGGTCAGTGTACGGTACACACAACTCAAAAGACCCCACTTCAAGAAGAAAAACGATTAATTTTGTTTTAGAATTATGCGCCTCTTCACATGTCAACCGTTTCAATGATAAAAATTCATAACACAACCAACTTATTTGCCAGTTTGATCCCTTCAGACTATTCTTTTGGGAAAGATTTGGATCGAATGAAGAAGTAATCACTGAAACTAGCACATTTTTTTAAATAATTTTATGAAACTTACTTTTCCTGATGGACTGAGAAGATTTGAAAATTAATGAACCAAATGAGCAATGAAAAATAAAATAATTTTTTTCCGAAAAATTCGTGCTTTCTTGTCTAGGCTCACAAGTTACTAATTTGCCCTCATATTATGGAAAAGTTTCCAAGTGAATTTGATCAATTTAAAATGATTACATTTGTAAAAATTGTAAGGACATTTTTATGGGGATTATTGTAACAATGTAAATTAAAATAGGCTAAAAATATAGAAATCTAGAAGCAGTTATTCCGCTAATTATATTGTATATTTGAACCGTACTTCATTAAATTTTATACGCGGCTTTATGACGTGCAATGAATCAATTCTAAACATAATTTCTTTTTCTTGCAGAAAGCTCGATTAGCACGTATACGTATAGCAAAAGCATCATCGGGAGCAGCGTTCGTTAGTAAAAAGAAAGCTGCTGAAGCGCGTTTGGCAGCTCAAGAGTCTGGTATAGAGCTTGACGATAATTATCGTGAAGAGGACATTTTTGAATTGCAACACCATCACTTATTAAGATGTTTAGAAAAGACGACGGATAGGGAGTTTGTTGAATTGGAGGTACCGTATAACGGCCATCCGAAAAGGCCCGGTTCACCTTCGCCATTAGCCAGCCCGGCCCATTCTGCTGTGTCAATTGGTTTTCTGCAATCCTGCTGCGGCCGCTGCTGTCCCAGGAGGTACCAACAGGGTTGTGGTAAATATATGCCAGCCACGACTGCCGCCCAGAGTAAACAAACTGGGGGCGGTATGGATGGAACCTATTTAGTTGAAGCATCTTTTTAGGCCACATATCAGAATAGGCACCGTAAACGTTTAGTTCTCAAATAAAATCTGCTAAAAATGGCTCGCCAGGGATATGAATTTAAAAGAAAAATGAAAAAAAAATCCTTTGCCAACAAGGAAATCTATCGTCTTTTTTTCAACATCGATTAATTAAATGTTTTTTCATTCTTTTTTTCTTAAAATGTGTAGTAAAGATGTGATACATAGCTTATAATTATCGTGTAACAGCTTCTATATACAAAATAGGTGGACATAATTTTAAATTGGCATGAATTAGAACACGATTTTTTTTAATATGTATAAAAATACAAGGAAAAAATGGTTATTTTCATTTGTATATACATCGTAGAAATATATTCATTTCAATTTTAATATAATTTCAAAAAATTATAATAATAGGGGTAACTATTAGGTTTCATTATAACGACAGCGTGATGCCGTGACATTTTTTAAATAATCGGTAGGTTATTCTGAAATAATATTAAAAATTCGTAATGTCAAAAATCAAAAACTTTTTAAAAAGAAAACTACTTCTTAATATTATTTACATATTTCGTATTAGTCAGTATTTAATTGTTTGGATAATAGGTTTTATAATTTTCAATAATTAGTTAATGACCGACTAAAATGGCTAAATAATAAAGATATTTCATACTATCAAGACTTCCACTAGAAGCCTACGATATATTTACAGAAGAACATCGATCTCGTCATTAATAAATTAATTTTGGCGATAGTGTCCTTATGACACTGCCACAAAAAGTATTTTGGTTTATTTATTTGAAAAGCGATACTACATTGCATTATTGACATTGAACTACCTTGCTCTATTTTCAAAATTTTAGTAGTTTTTAAGAAAAAGTGACAAAAATCAAAGTTAGTTGTGCAAAAAAAATTGTCTATACCCCAAAAAAACTGATAGAGATGAAAGTGTAAAAATACCATTGAACAAATCTAGATTAGAACGGAATAAAGCAGTCTCGAAATTAGAAGAAAATGATACGAGTGAAATGGATTCATTGCACTGATTCCATTCAAAAAATAGGAATATGAAGTCAATGTTAGAGGGGAATACAATTAGAGACCTTTTTTTACAGACAGAAACAATGCGAATAAAAGCATCCCATAATAAATCACTCAATTATGTATTATTTTTCTGGGAACATTTCTACGATACGAACGATGTGGATGAATTATTCAACAATACAGCGCGATAATTCCATTAAAAGAATATGGCCTCAATGCTAGAGCGGAATGAGGAAACCTCCAAATTATAGACCTTTTTTGCTGAAAGATATGGTACAGGAAGAGTTATTTCATAATAAATCATTCGATTATATCTTGTTCATCTGGAGACCTTTACGTGAAAGAAATGGTACATGACAGTATTTAACAATAAAGTGAATTAGTTCTATTGAAAAATATGGGCTCAAAGTTAGAGCGGGATAAAAGAGCTTCTCAATTGGAGACCTTTTTACTGAAAGAAATAATGCGAATGATATTATTATATAATAAACATATTTATGTATTACTTATCTTAAAATCTTTATGCAAAAGAAATAGCATGAATGAAACTATCGAATAATAAACTGTAAAGATTCCATTGAAAAAATATTAAATCAAGATTGGCACTGAATAAAGAAATCTCACAGAGACGTTTTTGTAGAAGGAAATGATACAAATAACAGTATTTCATAATAAACTACTGAATTACATTACAAAGAAAAAAAATATGACATTACTATGTCATGGTGGTGACGGAAGCGATAACCTACGATAATCTTCGTCGTAGATTTTCACTATAGTTATCCCTACTTTTTTCTTGATTTCTGGGCTAAAACAACGTTTTAGACGCTCATGCTGTAACTCGTATAATGTCTCCGATCAGATTTGAAACTGGAGCCCAGAATCGTTGATCGAAGGCACAGCATTAGAGTCAAGGCGGAGTTTCGGCCCAGAAGCCTTAAAAAAGATTACTACGTCATTTGAAATTATATTGCTACGGTGTATATCAGTTATATTGTATTGAAAACGTTAGTTATCAAAAACCATAGGTAAAAGTTTTTATTAGCCAAAGTCTGGATCATCTTTATTACTAACGTTCGATATAATAAAATATGATTTAAGCGACTAATTTGGGCGAAGAATTAGTCAGCATAACATATTTAACTATTTAATTTTCTCAAAGAAACGCTTTATTAGATATCAAAATTTTCATATTAAGTACTATAAAATTCGGTAGCGTGGTCCTTTATTTGTCCTTAAAAGAGAGCTAAGAAGAATAGACGGAAGATTGGACACTTTGTTCTATTATTTGCGGATTCTTTTTGGATATATTATTCAGTATTTAATTGTTTGGATAATAGGTTTTATAATTTTCAATAATTAGTTAATGACCGACTAAAATAGCTAAATTTACATTTGCCATATTAGAAATGAAATATCTTTTTTTTGCTGTAAACTGTTGAAGATATTTCATACTATCAAGACTTCCACTCGAAGCCTGCGATATATTTACCGAAGAACATCGATGTCGTCATTGATATATTAGTTTTGGCGATAGTGTCCTTATGACACTGTCACAAAAAGTATTTTGGTTTATTTATTTGAAAAGCGATATTACGTTACATTATTGACATTCAATTACCTTGCTCTATTTTCCAAATTTTAGTAGTTTTTAAGAAAAAGTGACAAAAATCAAAGTTAGTTGTGTAAAAAAAATTGTCTTTACCCCAAAAACCTGATAACAGATGAAGGTATTTAACAACAAAGTTTAAAAATACCATTGAACAAATCTAGATTTGACATATTTTTATAGTAAATTATTCAAATTGAAATTAAACCTGTATATTCCTTGAAGCAAATTACTCTTCAAATAGCAAAGAAACAATTATTTTCCAATAAAATATATTTGTTTTTCATCAATTTATTTGCCTTGCATTTTAAAATGATTAAAATATAACGACGTGGCTGACGTTAGAACATTTCATTTATTCTGAACGGAAGAATTTTAAACCTTAATTTAATTTAAGGAATCACTTTTTTGTTTATTTTCTCTCATTTGTTCATCAAATTATTTCTTATAATCTTATTGAATAAATTCAAATTAATTATCTGGAAAAGTTTACCTATCTTTAACAGACCTACAAGCTCATTTGTACCTTTCTCTTACTATGCGACATAAACGGCAGTATGTATTGGTACTACAAATATAGGAACCATATAATTAGTATTTAATTGTGGTTATGTATTAAACATTTCGCTCATTGCATAATTTACAATAATCATTGCAAAAAGGACAGAAACTCGTAAGAAATATCTAGGTTTTCTCTTTAACATTCGCCTAATAACAACGTATATGTACATATAGACCTGACTAATGCAAATTACAAATTGGATAATTCACGTAAAAAGTAACATATAGATACACATATTTTATATATATACATGTATGTGTGTACGTATATAATCGGATTACTCGTCTCTTTGATAATCGGTGTTATAAATGTGGATTTAGTGTATTCATTAAATAAGAAAAATTAGTTTCGTTAATAAAACGATTAAACATAAGTCATATACGCTTATTATGTCGCGGCCGAGTCTTTTATGGCAGGAGTGGAGTAACTCATCGTGCACCGACCGTGTCGCGATCGTGTAGTGCTAAGTATTAGTATAAATGTATGAAGTATATTACATGTGTATCTAGTAATAACGAGCGTGACATAGATCGCTCCGCGCAAATGGTTTTGTGCTCGTACCGGACCACAACCGTACGTTTTCGCAGCACGTACGAATACGGCATTACCGAATCATGGTGGAGGCCCAATACCATATGTGCGAAATCTAAATTGTAGTTTCGATGTATTCTAAATGTATATGTGTAATTAAATGTGGTGGTACATTTTAAATCTAATAGAGGTTCTAGGTGTGTTAAATTAGAAGTTATTAACCACGTTGGGTCTTTTTACTTGGAGTATCCAATGAATAACATTGCATCGAAGATTAGTCAGATCTGTAGAAAAGAGGCTTTTGAAATACATGCATTTCAACGGAGATAATCAGTTGATAACCTCACTGAAATGCAAAGCTTGAAAAAGTTGTTCGAGGGAATTAGCATTATTTGCAATTCTTCATTTTTGAACGTTGTAATTCGCGCCGGCCTCGGTCTTCTTTACTAGAAAAACTGTGTTAAGCAATTAACATGTCTTACTAGGAGTTCTTTACTTTTAAGCGATTAGTATTTCAAAAGCCCTTCGTACATACCTTTTTCCGAATCATCAATGAACGAATAAATTGTATGAAAGGAGGTAATTTGATAACAACGTTCGTTTTATTATAATTCAAGTTGTGGTGGTATTAGTTATTTAAATTGATTTTTGACTAAGTATATGTTAAAATGATTTTTCGGCCGTCAATATGAAGTTGTGTCCACTTATTTATCAAAATCCGGCAAAAAAAGTCTTCAAATAAATTACAACATTATCCATTTGCAGTTTACAAAACAATACATGGAGATATTACGTTTTATATTTTATATGAATTACTTCCAAATATAATTTTAATTTATTTATATTTGACATTTCGACGCATTCGAAGTTAAGACTGTATTTGATAAGTTAATATTTCAGAAATGATTTTGTTTTAAAACTTAATTTTTAAGATAAAATTTGCGCGTTCCCTTTTTCCATATAAATATCTCCATGTGCAATAATCTTAAACAATAGATGTTCTGTAAAATGGAAAATTTTGTTATACAAACGAAGACCAAATATTTAAATAAATACATATGTGTACGTATTCTGGTAGTTTCTAATGTCTCCAAGCAACACAATTCTCCGATTTTTAATTACTATTCAATGTTTTTCTTCAATCTCGATGTTTCAATTACCGCAAAATTATTAAAACTCGGCACTCTTATAAAAATAACACGAATTGCCTTTCTTTTATAGTAAACCTAATTGTAAAGTATAGTGACTTACAGTTAAAATGATGGTAATAGTAGATTATTCTAAATATATGTCTAAATGTTTGAGAGGACGCGATACTAGCTATTTCAAACTGTATCAGAAATGAACACGACAGCCAAACAACGAGTAAAACGTACAAAACTTAAGCTTCCGTCTCTTTCTTATTATTCATTTTATAACTGAGTGTAATCCAAAATATAATGTACCCAATTTGTTTAGAGCCTTTATAATTATTGAGCAATTGTACCTACCAACTTCAAAAAATAAATAATTAATTTACCAATAGGGTTTTTGGCACTCAATTAATAAAGTAAATGTCTTCTGTAAATGGTTGTCGATGGTTCATTTCTCTTCTCACTAGAGAATTAAGACTGTCTTTCCGAAGTTGAAGTCGTTGTTTCCATACTTCACATTTTTATTGTCAGAATATTTTGTCCGAGTTATTTTTCACTGTAAAATATTTATTAAAATTCTTTTAACTTTCTCCCAATATTAACATTAACTTCGGATTATCTAATATTGGATATTTCTTGTTTCGCCGCAAAATCCCGCATTAATAGTGTTTGTCCAAAAGTCCTTAAATTTATTTCAACATTTATTTATAATAAACGGACTGTTAATGGATTTTGTTCGTCGACACTTTAGTTTTATCATAAACAATCATAAATTTTCTTTTCTTTTACAATCAAATTATATTATTACAGTATGTAAATATATATGTCTCTTCAAATTAAGTAGAATAAATACTTCTTGTGCGATACACCAAAATAGACGATTTTTTTGTAGATGTTCTCATAGGATACGATCGTAAAACTAGAAGCCTAGTCTGAAGGCTAATAATAATGTGTGAAGTGTTTTGTTTCCTTTATATAGTATAATTAAAATTACCATAATTTGTTGATGTTGTCGATGTATTCTTTAAAAAAGGTATAAATACCATTTATTGCGTCACTTTAGTTTTGAGGCACTGTACACATTTTTTTCTATTATAAAAGGAAGGCCGAAAACTTTCACGTTTTCTGAAAAAAATATTCGTAGCAATTAAATGTGAAATCCAGCTATCTGTGTGTGGTATAATCTTATTTACTTATGCATGTGTCTATGTAATACCTCTATATACTCATTAATCGCTACAGTATATATTATTTGAGGTAAAAATAAAATTTTACCTCCGTCTCCTCTTGATTGTATGGAATGCGTTACATACATTTTTGTGCGAACATTTTATGGAGAAGCAAGAAAATTGAATGTTAAAATCTGCAATGGATACAAAGTTTTCGAATACAGAATATAGAGAAACGGTGTCATCATTAAGAACAGCTACCTACGTAATAAGTAATTGTCAATCTTTGGAGACGGGTTGAGGAGCCACAATTTGGAGTTGCTAATGTATCATTAAATTTCAGCTTCTTCATAAATTGTAAGCCTCATAATATTTTATTTATAATAAATATACTTAATTTGATTATGTTACTAACATGTTCGAAAATTATTTTTCTGAAATATAAGTTGTTTATAAAATGTATTTATCATTTTCAATGTATATCAATGTATGAAATAAAATATGCAATATATTCCCTTGTTTTGATACTTTCTTGGTCAAGTGCATTAAATATAAGAGACACATTTGTATAATGGATTTTGAAAATATGACAATTCTAAGCAGTTAGGATAAAGTTAAACCTTTATCCTGAATGAAAGAGAGAAAAAAGGCTCAATTACTGTCCCTTTATAACACCATTGTATAAGAGTGCAAAAACTTATTTTAAACTTAATAAGCCAAAAAGGAACTAATTAAAAAGCGCTTATGTAAAATAAATAAAAACAATCAATTAAAAAATTCTAAAAATATATCTAATAATTTTTGTCACGAAAATAAAAATTATTGAAAAGAATCAGGAATGTATGTCTTAATTTTTAAGAATAAAAAATGTACAGATTTAATAATCTCAATATTAAGCTAAGAACTAAACTATTAAAAAGGTAGATTTTAGGTACAGCCATCTGCAACAGAAATGTCACCCTGTATTTATATACGTGTGTGTGTGTACAGTCATCGACAACAAAAATGTCGCACTGAAAAAATTACATATACAATGTATATGTAAAATTTACATTTTAGATGTTTCGTATTAACTAAGAGTTACAATAAAGAACAGAATGTGATTTTGAGATTCTAACTTGCTTCGAATGCAATATATATACATAAATGTGTAATCTTCCTTCCACGAAGAACGTTTACTTTTGTGGGTGGTCTGTACGATTTTTTCATTATAATATATTGTTAATTCTTATTTAAATGTTGTTAGTACGTAAGTTCGTTTTCCATATACATATATATGTACGTACACACACACATATACGTATATGTATGTGTGTATGTATGTATGTGTGTATACCTAATAAAATAATTTTCTAAAGATCGGGGAACAAAGATTATAAATAAATATCGATGATTATATATAGTCGAGAAAGCTAGTTTTAAATGAAATTACATAAATATACATAAATGCACACATACACACACAACATACTAGTATATATAAGTATATATATCTATGTGTGTGTACGTGTGTGTGTGTATGTATGTAAGTACGTACATACGATTAGTTATATTTTAAGATCTAGTTGTATTTAAAAAACATTTACTATTATTCTATAAGTGGAAGTTGTAAAATTTAAATAATACATACTAGTAAATACTTAGTTTCTACATAACAAAAATAAGAAAAGCCTTTAGAAATAAGTATAGACCTTGTAATATTTATATACCATATACAGAGAATGTCGAAAATAAGGTCACCCCACTCTAACCTTTGAGACAATACAGATCACACTAAAATATTTCTTTGCAATAAAAATCAGTAAAACATTGATGAAAAGAAATTCTCTAAAACATCTGTAATTGAGATAAAGGACGTTCTTCTTTAAATTAAGAAAGAAAGTATATACGAAAATAAAGAGAGAGTACTCTTATCGATTTTTAATCAGTGAAATTTTCTGAAAGTCTAAAAGAAATGAACTCTTCGACGAAAAGTTACTTGATACATTAAATCTATATCAAGTGGACATAATTTGCCATTTTTTTTATAATATAATAAAACGGTTCAGTTTTTCTCTCAAAGGAGTCTTTAAAATTAACAGTTCCTTGATGTTAGAAAAGTTACAGAAACCGGAAGCATTATTTTTGATGCGAAATTTATATAATCAATATCATCTCATTAATATGTGACACTTATTTTCGACAAATTTTGGAAAGAGGAAACTAAACATGCGTCTTAATTTATGTGTATTAATTCTTTGTACAAGACTTATTAAGTTAATGAAAAAAAATCTAGATGTAATTCTTCTAATTATATGACGATTCTTTCAAGAAAAATATTGAGGGAAATAAATTTTTCCATAGCTGAAATAATGTGTTTTACTTTTCCCCTTACTACCCAGGTATTAATGAAAATATAATAAAAATGATTAAATCAGAATGACATTCGTACATCACACTGGTAAGAATGTTGGAGAAAAATCAATATGTGTGACATATTGATTTTTCAGTCGCTATTGTCTTCAGTCACATTTGACTGTTGAGGAAACTCTTCCATTTCGTTTAGAGGAAATGAGTTAATGAAGACATTAGTATAATTTCTACAATATATTCACAGAGAATATATAATCTATATAACTTTTTTATATCAACGTAAATAATTAACATAGTTTGCATATAATTTTTAATAAATCTTAATGTAAAGGAATTCACATTTAACACATTAATATGTGTTAATTTTAATAGCATAATAACCATTTCAAGAGTTAATATAACAAATAAATAAATAAATAAATATATACATACATATATAGTAGTCAATCAGTGAGTAAAATCAGTGCATAAAAAGAAATTAAAAATTATTACTTAAAAGGCATATATATGTAAATACTCTTACATTTTACATACACAGTCTGTCGCAGAGAAAACAGAATTTTTTTAAAATAGTAATTCTTAGTGGCGCCATCTATTAAAAAGGTAGATCTTTCACCAATGTTATGTCAAAATATCATCACATTTACATTATTAGAAGCAGAGAAATTGCGCATAAAGTAACAGTGTGTATTTGGCATTGATCGAAAAATGAATTTTGAACAAAGAGCAAATATCAAGTTCTGTTTTAAACTCGGTAAATCGTTTACTGAAACGTTTAATTTAATGAAACAAGTGTATGGTGATGCGTGTTTATCACGTACGAGTGTGTATGAGTAGTATAAACGATTTAAACACGGTCGAACGGATATAAATCACGACGAACATCCTGGTGCAAAAAATCTGTAGTTACGGAAAGTAACATCGAACTTGTACGTGAATGTATCAGATATGAGCCGAAATTCAACAGGCTCGATTAAAGACTCAAAAAAAAGATGAAAACTCCAAGCATTCTATTGTAACAGTCCGTGAGACATGGTGTTTTCAATATAATCCAGAGACCGAGCGTCAAAGTTCTGAATGGAAGCATTCAAGCGAAGAAAGACCGAAAAAAAGCCGAAGTGAAGACAATGTCGACTTGTTTTTATGATTCGAAAGGTATAATGCGCAACTAGTCAAACGATCAATGCTGTATATTATCTTGGTATTATAAAGTGTCTTTTGGCGTGTATTCGTCGTGTGCGCTTTTAATATCGTGAAAATGGTAGCTGGCGTTTGTTACATGCTAATGCATCGCTCGACGCTTATCACTGGTTTTCTAACTACATTCACCGTATTCGCCAGATTTGGCTCCCTGTGATTTCCATCTATTCTAAAAACTACATTTTCCGATGAAAGAACAGTGTTATACCGACGTCGAAGCCATGAAAAAGGCGTCAACAGCGATCTTGGAGATCTTTAAAGATGAACTTAAAAATTCATTCGACATGTTAATCGACCGTGCAAAACGATGTATTGCAGCCGAAAGCGACTACTATAAAAAAATAGATTAATTTTATCAAAATAGAAAACTTTTGTTTTTTTTTGAAAGTTCGGTTTTCTCTGCAACAGACTGTGTATATGTATATGTATAATATACCTCAATAAAATAGTAGTGTAGAAACAAATTAGTAAAACAATTAAAAATATTAACTAAATAATATCATTTAATAAAATACAATTAGGAATACCACTACTTATTGGGTGCCTGTCTTTAATTTGCTATAACAACCAGACAACGAAGTGGCATTGTGTCAACTAACTTTTGGCAATGTTCTATTGGTTCGCAAGCCATGATGTCTAAATGATTTCCTATAGTTGTTTGTTTAGCAACAGGAATAGTTTTTATTGTTTGCCCGCGAGTTCTTAATAATGTTAAGATCTAAAAATTAGGTAGACCACTCCATAACCCTTTTTTCCTAGAAACCAGTTTTACTACTCTGCTTAAAGATTTTGGATGATCCACTTTAAGGGCATGTTTTCATTTGCGTATGAATTATTTTCATGATAATTATTCCATGGTACCGCCTATCTTATAAATGACCTGACACCATTAAAAAAAAGGCACCTCCAAACCATCACTTTGGCACCAGCACTAGTTTAATAACGTTTGTAGAGGAATCTAGTTTTGCATGCAGAACTTGCTGGTCGTCAAACATACAAGCGGCGACAATTAATGCCAAAAAGAACTACTTCACTTCTATCACTCTAAATAATATTTCTCCACTTTGCAGAAGCCCATTGCAAATTCTCTTTGTAGATTCAAGTTAAGGTCTTGTTTTATTTGCGAACTTATATAAAGGTTGTTTCTTTGCGCGATATTCAATACGATTATCTTCTCTTCTGCTTGTTTTTCTCTCTTTGCCACACGTTTCAATTTTTTCCGTCCACTTTAATTACAATTTAATTATTTTTTTAATAGCCCATGTTATTCATTTTAATTCCAGTGCATATTTGACATCTAAATAGTAGTTCAACTTCTTTAGCGATGGCATGAGATACAATTGTTTCAAAAAGTTGAAATTCTCATTTCATATTCTTAATATATACTGCTATTTTATCGAACACAACTAATGTGATATATACAGTACTGTGCAAAAGGAAGAAGCACCTAACAATATTTTCCAGAACTTGTTTACTAAAACATTTTTACTAATAATTAGTGGGTTAATTTAATTTATAATACTTAATACATCTTTCCAAGAACGATTCACTTATTGGTAGAAATATAATCACTGGAAATTTCTAAGCTTATAACATCATATTTCCGCAAAGGGGTGAGATCGACCGCCTGATAAGAGGATTAAAGTAATAAATTTTATTGCACCACAATGCTCTGCAATAAAATTTCAAAGGAGAGTTATTTATCTATAAGATTTTGTTTTTAATTCAGTGGTAGAAACGATACAGAGCGGTTCCACAATAGAATTTATTTAGATTCTTAAAAAACGCGCCTACGCGTGAAATTTTCATTTTAAGAAAAAATTGTGAGCTGTTAATTGTTACAGTAGATAAAAAATGCCTAGAATAGCATTACTAGAGAGAAATAAAATTATTGTCTTACACCAAGAGGGTTATAGTCAAGTGAAAATATCAAAGATAGTGAAATGTTCCCGGTATGCCGTGCAACAAACAATAAAAGGAATGACAAACCGGCCGTGTGAGTAATAGACCAAAGAGTGGACGTCAAAAAAAGCTCAGTAAAGCTGATGCACACTTTTTAAAAATTAGATTCTTAAGAAGTAGTAAGAAAGTTAGCGCAGAACTAGCTCAAGATCTTGCGCAAACATCTAGTACTTCGATACATGCTTCAACAGTAAGGCGATACTTGCTCAGATCAGGCTAGAGGGGATGCGTGGCTGTGAGAAAACTTACTGCGACGAGGTAATAGAAGGAAACGATTAAAATATGTCAGAGACCACGAAATTTAGGGATATAATGAGTGGCGACAAGTACTATGGACTAAATCCTTATTGGAACCATGTTTACACAGTACCAGCATGGAGGAGGCAATATCCAAGTTTGAGGTTGTATTTCGGCAGCAGGTGTGGGTGCAATTGTAAAAATAGAGGGTAAATTAACTGGTGAGAAATACAAAACATTATTAGAAAAACATATCATACCATCAGGGCAGCGACTTATTGGCAATAATTTCATTCTACAGCAAGATAATGATCCCAAGCATACCTCAAAACTTATGAAAAATTTATTTAACACAGCAGAAAGCAAATGGGGTATTGCAGACTATGATATAGCCACCTCAAAGTCCTGACTTAAATATTATTGAGCATGTGTGCATTCTTCCTGTAGAACATACTACAGGAAGAATGGTACAATATTCCTGAAAATTTCATTAATTCATTAATGGAAAGCCTACCAAGAAGAATGCAAGATACCATAAAAAATACAAGTGGTCATACAAAATATTAAAAATTTAAGTTGTTTATGTTTAAATATCGATGTTAGTTTTTATACATTAAAAAAAATTTAACTTGTATAAGCTTATCATTTATCCTTTTATAATAGTTTCTTGTAAAATTCAAGAAGGTGCTTCTTTCTTTTGCACAGCACTGTATATACGCAAAAGGTAAGACAAATGACATGTAAATCACACTTGAAAAATCTTAAATTCACTCCAAACTTAATATATTTGATATGTGTGTATATAAATGAGATACTTGCCTCATTTACATAGGACAGTTACGTAAATATATTAAAAGAATACATTGAGTATTCTCAGTATTGCATTATAAAATAGTTACCAGAATATCGAATATACATTTCTTTATATATCTATCGATTATATAGTGACCAAAATTCTAGAGTCCCATAGAAGCTGCTAAATAAATGAGTGAAGAGGTTAATATTTAATTATTTAAGAGAGATAATTGTAAAGGGAAACAGTGTCACACTTTTAAAAAATACATTATTTATAACATCAATTGGACATGAAGAATAAAGAAGTAATAAATTCATAAATCCACTTAATCTCAGTAAAGCATTTCAAATTTCATTTAATTAGAACTTTCTTGTCAACGTTAATTTATTCCGAGAAGGAATTTTACCAGATTGAATGTGTTTTAATCGATCATTCAAAAAATATTTGGCGACAGTGACGAAAAATGTAAACACTCTCTTTATTCATTAAATGTATTTGCTCACCTAAATAACCGCCGCCAGCTACACACATATTTACTTCAACAATTTGCCAATCTTCAAAATATTATGCCAGTTTTGCGTGCTATTTTGATTTCCTAGATCTGCTCTTCATTTATGGTGTCAGTTAAATCAAAATAGAGACTACAATGTGGTAAATTTAGAAAAATGATAAAATCAAACGAAATCGTATTCGCCTAATTGTATTCACTTGACAAAAATTAATAGCGTACACATACTTTTTGGTCTTCATTTATCTTCGAAAGCTCATTTACTTGATCGTTACTTAAATTCGGCATTGTATACGTATATACAGATCTCATCACTGGTCTAATAAATGTTAGATATCCATTAGCTGCTCCAAACATCTATCTAGCAATGTCGATTAGACATTGTCTGTTGAAATAGTTCTATCGTTGCGGCACATTTTGCAAAGTACCACTTATAATTAACTGTTATGAATCAATGAATATTTCAGAACGTTCGGCAATATCTCAAATAGTCAATCGACGGTTTAAAAGTATTATATTTTTTATTTAAGTAGCATGTCTATCATCAATCGACATTAATGGTTTTTCATAGATTGGTTTACATTCAACTTGTTTTCGATAAATGATCATCATCAAAAACTTTTTTAAGCACACCTTTACGAGAAATTTCTTTGGACATGTAAAAATTAATGCAAATGAATTATCATTTTGACAACATACCAAAACCATGTGACAAAATATATTACTCGATTCTTTTATACCATCTAGACAATAGCATTTTATAATAAATACATAACTGAATTGGAAAGCAAGACTTAACTGACCAATAATTTCGTAGAATTATTTCCC
This sequence comes from Dermolepida albohirtum, assembly GCA_031893035.1. NCBI lineage: Eukaryota > Metazoa > Arthropoda > Insecta > Coleoptera > Scarabaeidae > Dermolepida > Dermolepida albohirtum. Next base: position 18,414 of record JAVIWB010002177.1, read on the forward strand.
CTATTTGTTGAATAGTAGAGATTCTTATAAAAAATTCACCAATTAGCAGGTGTATCGGAAAGTCAGTACCGTTTTTCCTAACAGATGTCGCTAGGATTAAGTATGCAATGTTATGATTTGACACATATGTGATTTTATTCTACTAACATCAAGCTTCAAAGTTATACATGTTATATTTTGCTAAATTAACACTGTCACAGATTTATACCTCTTTGAAAATGTCGAGTTTGGTGCCTGAAAAAGTGTATTTGCGGCACGCATTACTTTTCTTATTTAATCAAAAGAAAAAAGCCACTGAAACTCATCGTTTGCTGGTAGAAAATTACGGTGAGCATACTCTAACCATAAAAACATGTGAGGTGTAGTGTTGACAATTCAAAAGTGGTGGTTCCGATGTGCAAGACAAAGAACGTTCTGGTAGACCGAAAAAGTTATTGGATGAAGACCCAATACAAACTCTAAGACAACTGGCAGAAGCGTTAAATGTGGCCTAAGAAACGATTAGCGATCGATTACAAGCATTGGAAAAATTTAAAAGGTAGAAAAATGGGTGCCTCATCAATTGAATGACACTGAAAAATCGAAAAATCGTCTGTGAAATGTTGCTTCAAAGATATGATCGGAAGTCATTTCTGCATCGAATAGTAACGGGTGATGAAAAATGGACTTATTTCGAAAACCCTAAACGCAAAAAATCATGGTTATCACCCAGCGAAGCCGGCCCATCGACAATGCTCTGTGTTTGGTGGGGCCAGAATGGCGTGGTGTGTTACGAAGGGTTGAAACCTGGTGAAACAATTAATACTGATCGCTACCGACAATAAATTATCAATTTGATAACAAATTATCAATTTGATAACAAATTATCAATTTGAACTATGCATTGATAGACACACGTCCAGAATGTGCCCGAAGTACGGTAAAGTGATTTTACAGCACGATAACGCACCGTCTCATACAGCAAAACCGGTCGAGGAAGCGTTGAAAGCACTCGGATGGGATATAATATCGCACCCGCCATACTCTCCAGACCTCGCCCCGACCGACTATCATCTTCTCGCATCAATAGGACATGTGCTTGCAGAGCAGCACTCCGCTAATTTCGAAGAAGTTAGAAAACGACTCGATGAATAGTTTTGCTCAAAGGACAAACAGTTTTTTTGGGATGGCATCCATAAATTGCCTAAAAGATGAGCAAGATATGTAGAATCAAATCGTCAATACTTTGAATTGATCAATTTTTCCATTTTCTTGAAAATTATGTAGTTTTTTTACGAAAAAATGACTTTCCAGTACACCTGGTAGTCTTGAGTAGTACTAATGAATGAATGTAGGAATTTTAAACTACTTTTAAAAAGGCCTTGAAAATCTTTTTGTCAAATAATAAAAAAATTATTGAAAAATTGGAAATAATATCAGTAGCATATTTTTCTTACGCATTTCAAAAATTGCAGGCATTCGATTTAACTCATGAGATTTTACATTGAACGATGTTATGTATTATATATAAGAGAGGTAAGTTTAGTGTTTAACCTATGTGCATTTATGTATGCAAGCAAATTTATTTATAAATAGTGGTGCGTTGACCTTCCGGCTTTTCAGAGTAATTAAAGGGAAATAAATAATATGAATATGTTTACCAAAGTGCGGGAAACCTATTAAACAAAAGCAAATGTAATACGCTAATGTTAATAAATAAATTATTAAAGTCTAACGATAATAAATGTATTCATTCAATATAATTACTACGCTGAAGTCAATTCAATTATAAGCGAAATCGATAGATACATATATAAATAATGAAACATAATGAATATACGATAATCCGTCTATTTACGAATTTTTTTTTTTTGAGAGACATCGGTAAACGGAATCCGTTCGGCGAATAAAATACGTATAAAATGATTAATTCGTTCCGCATTTCTATACAGGGTTTTCATAAATAAATATCAGAAGTTTAAAGGAGATTTTATTGTTTTATCGCTTCTCCATAAATCTTATTAAAATGCCGCTTATGCCCACATTAATACCACTGATAAATCAATTATGCGTTGGTATAGCCATTTTAACGGCATTCGTGGCCTAAATAAGTGTGCATTAAATATTCATGAATTTCTGGATAAAATGGGATCCCTCCCAACTCTATTTGTGCGTACGAATTTAGTGTTTTTACCTTGTTGTACATACGAGAAGGTATTACGTAATTAAATGTCATAATTCCGCTTACACTACTCACGGACTGGTCAGAATATGACGTTGATATCGTGCTCCCTTTGCGTTCAAAAGAATCATATGTAAAAAGATAAAAAGACAACTTTTGCTGCATGAAAATTATGATAAACAGTGACCAGTATATTAACAGATTCTAACTGTATTTCCTGAACCAAAATCATATAAAGAAACGTTTTCGGTTACAAATAATAAGCGTTCACTAAATAACAGGACTGGGAAATTTTATATTATTAGGAAACTAACTAAATACTTTACATCCTCAAAAACCAGGCTTTTCAAATCAAGTCGATTTATGACAATAAGAAATTAATTCTATTACTAAAAATAAAATATAAAATCTCGAGAATGCACGCATAAAAAGAACAAATCAAATACAAATAGAAAAGCTTTTTTTGTATTACAAATACGTGACCAGAACCCCAGATATCATTTGAAAAGTAGTAAAATTCGACAATATTCATGTTACATCGTCTTTTGAAATTATATAAAGCCTAACGAATCTTAAATAGTTCGCTTCACAAATTATTAGTATGGATATTCCAGCTTAGATCCTTATCAATAATAATGCCAAAATCCTAGAAGATTGACTCAGTTCTATAGAATCCGTTTAAGGTAAGGTTAGTAATATCATATTTAGAATTGTAAAATAATAATTGTATATTATTATTAAAAAGTCACATTCACACATTCGAATATAGAAGAAATAGAATGTTTTAAATACGAAGTTGGTAGAAGTACCCAACAAAGACAACAAAAATTTTGGAAAGAAATATATTTATTTTTTAATATAATCTCCTTTTAGCTCTATACACTTTTCCTAGCGATGTTCAATAGGTTCGGTACCCTTTTTATAATAAGAACTGTCTTGCAAAATAGCCATGAACTGTCGAAATCACTTTTTCGTCGTTGCAAAATCATTGACCACTGGACCATTTTTTCAAGTTTGGGAACACAAAATAATCCGAGGGCGCTAAGTCTGGCGAATAGAGTGCATGAAGTAGCTATTCAAACTTTAATTCATAAACTTTGGCCATTGCAATAACGATTTGTGAGCTGGTACATTGTCTTGAATCTCTGAATGGAATCACCCAAGTGAAGAAAGACCGAAGAGAAGCCGATTGGAGAAGTCAAAAGTGAAGACAATGTTGATTTGTTTTTATGATTCGAGAGGCATAGTGTACAAAGAGTTTGTACCAACTTGTCAAACAATCAACGCTGTATATTATCTTAGTGTTATGAAGATTCTTTTGGCGCATATTCGTCGTCTGCGCCCTCAATATCGCGAAAATAGTAGCTAGCGTTTGTCACGATATCGTGATAATGCACGATCTCGTCGTTCGTCGTTTATCACTGATTTTCTAACTACAAATGGTATTTTAACCATCAACTATTCACCGGATTTGACCCCCCGTGATTTCTATCTATTCTCCAAATTACATTTGCCGACGAAAGGACAGCGTTATACCGACGCCGAAGCCATTAAAAAGGCGTCAACAGCAATCTTGAAGGACATCGCTGAAGATGAACTTAAAAATTCATTCGACATGTTAATTGACCGTGCAAAACGTTGTTTTGAAGCCGAAGGCGACTACTTTGAATAAAATAAATGAATTTTTCAAAAACAGTAAGCTTTTGTTTTTATTTTAAAAAAGTTCGGTTTTCTCTGTAACAGACTGTGTATATCAAATTTTTTCTAGCGAATAAATATATTCACGTCTTAGAGATTTCTTTAAAATATATTCTCGGTCGATGATTTTTTCGCGTAAAATGGTCGGCTTCGTTACGATTACAGACATCCCTAACGTGCCAGCGTCGGTTGCTATGTTACCTTCATTTTGTCGTCCAATATCAGTTGTCATTCTAAATCATTGAAGTGAATGCCTTTATTTTTTCGTCATAAACTGATTCGTTTGGGACGCTTTTTTCTCATTCTGGTAGCTATTTTTGTTCTTTTATTTCCATGTTATTTATTTACTTTGAAACGGTTTTGCATCGTGAGTTCAATGTCGTGAGATAATATCCATCGAATTTGACGTCTTAGGAATTATCGTTCAAGTGCAAGGATATTAAAAAATACGCGTTCGTTTGCAGTGAGGTGCTGACACTTAACGAAATAGGTGCACGATTTATATACGCGTTTTTCTAAAACTGCATTTAATATTTTTTGAAATCACTTTATGATTAACACTAGGATATAAACACGTTTTACGACAATGTTTTTATACACATTCTCTGAATGTCGAGACTTCGTGATTCACAACAAATTGTTCGGAGATAATGAAGCAAATAGAAGAATTTCCTGACGACCTAATATTTTAATTAATTTCTTTTAAAGGTTTTGATGAAAATACAGAAATGTGATTTTAATATACACTATCGCTCATAAGTATTTAGTCACTCACATTTAGTTTATTATTTACATATATGAAAAATATATATTATTTAAAATAAATTGTTGTATAATATATTTATTTAAATTTTAGACTCGTCTATATGCCCTCTTTTATTTTTAATCACTGCAGCACACACAATCGAGGGTTCCTTTCGATTAATTTTCGTAATGTCTCAGGTTTTATCTTACCCCATGACTCTTGCAGGTTCTTCCACATATTAATAGCAGATGTGGGGACCGATTTTCTCACCTCTCGGTCTAGTTCTTCCCACAGAAACTCGATGGGATTTAAATCGCGACTCTGATGAGGCCACGCCATAACTTTTATGGTTTCCTCGTTCTCCAATTTCTGCAAATATTCCCGGCTTAGTTTGGAAGTGTGTTTCGGGTCATTATCTTGTTGGAAGACAAAATTCTGACCCGAAATTTTAATTCCAGAGGGGATTGCGTTTTCCTCTAATATGCGCTTATACTGTTCTTTTTTTAGTATACCTTCGATTTTTACGAGATCGCCCACATTTGATCCAGAAAAGCAACCCCATATCATGACTGAACCTCCACCGTGCTTAACAGTAGGGACTATGCATTGTTCCCGGGCACTCTCACCCACAGACCTCCTCACGAAAACGTCTTCGTGAACTGAAAATCTCGAATTTGGATTCATCGATCCACAATACTCTATTCCGATCTTCTATGGTCCAATTTTGGTGATCGCGTACCCACTTTAAACGTTTTTGCTTGTTTTGCTTGGATAGAAGCAGCTTCTGCATTGCAATTCGTCCATGAAGACCGGTACCGTTTAACTGTGAAAACACTTATGTGTTTTCGACGACCAGCATTCATTTCTGCTGTGATTTCTGGGGCTGCTTTTCGTCTGTTTCTCTTGCTTGTTACCACCATTGCAAAATCTTCTGCTAAGGTCGTTGCCCTTGGTCTGCCTTTTCGAGTTCTGCTTAACACATTTCCACACTCGCGGTGTTTTTTGATGGTATAACCCACGGTGGTCTAATTTAATTTAAGTTCTGTGGCAATTTCGCGGTTGCTTTTGCCAGTTTTATGGTATGCGATTATAAACGATCGTCTTTCTACACTCAATTCTTTCTGTTTAGACATTTCTAACCGATTGAACTTCTTAGAAACACTGATGTTATCACTATGAACACCTCACAAAAACTAACTGCAATTTTGCCAAAATACCCAAGTATAAATACTTAAGAGTTTGCAATAACACTCTACCTTGAAATAAAATCATAACAATCGAAAATTTCCAAGAATTGAGAGATCTAATCCCTTAAGTGCAATTATTCTACCCGGAGTCTTATTAGGGTATTATCATTAATTGTGGATAATAGGGCAATCCAATAATTATTTTTGAATAAGCTTTTATAGATTTTAATGTTTACTATGAAACTATTTTTTACTACAGAAATAAATTTTATAATTACAACTTTTCTATAGAAACTGTAATGAAACAAGGATGACCAAATACTTATGAGCGATAGTGTATCTAAAAATATAAATTTAAAAACGATTTTATAGAAAGTAATATTATATATAAGCTGTGCAAGAAATAAGTAAAAATAATTTCAAATAATTTATTCATATGCTGGCATAATTTATAAGCTGCTATAAATGTCTTCTCATTATCATTAAATTTGAATTTTTAATGAGATAGCGTTACACTAGCCCAGAATGAATATTATAATTATAAAGGGGTTACTCTCTCTGAGGTATATAATGTATTTAATATTTAATAAAACATCTGAACATCTGAACATCGAGGATTTATTATACAGAATATTAGTATATAAAGAAAAAATGCAGGAGTGAACTTCTTAAAGTAGGAAATTTCTGGAGAACCAATTGCCTTTCTTTCATCTTCTTATACAGCAGTTGCTACAATAGAAAGTGGGAGTTCTAAATCTGTTCGAACGGGGTAGGGAAAACACCTACAATAGAGACATCGAGGACACGTTTTGTGAGCTGGTACAGCGAAATATAATCTTGTTAAAACGTTTTTATTTACAAATTGCTTATTGAAATTTATTGCTTATACATTAAAACAGCTTACATTTGAAAGTAAAAGGAATATTTTTATTTTATTTCATAAAATTTGATGATCGTGTCGCAAGCCTTAGGAGAAATATAAGCTTTTGTTTGTTCCATTTGTTATAATTCTATTAATCTACGAGGGTAGCCGTTTATATTTCAGGAATAGCAAACAAAAAAAAAATTTTATTATAGAAAATAGTTTTATTGTTTTCCAAAATACTCTCCTTGAAAATCAATGCACTTTTGCATTCGTGTAAACCAATCCGAAAAGCATTGCTGACACTGTGAAGGCGGTATCTCCAAAATATGAATTTTGAATGTCTCAACTGCCTCTTCCGGGGTAGAAAACCGTTGACCACGAAGTTTATTTTTCACGTGTGGGAACAAAAAGAAATCACAGGGTGCTAAATCAGGGCTGTACGGCGGATGGCTCATCAATTCAATGTTTTGCCCTTTCAAATATTCAATTGTTTCAAATATTCAATTGTCATGCTGAAGAATGATCTGTAGTTTTCGGTTCGTTTTCCTTATTTCTCCAAAAACTTTTGGCATACCAATAGTTGTGTACCATTCGAAATTGACCGTTCTACAACTCTCTAAAGCCACGGTTGCAACGTGACCGGTTTATCTGAAAAAAACAGGCGACAATTTGTTTCGATGTGCTTCCAGCGCGAACAACTTTTGTTGGTTTTGGCTCATCTTGGAATACCCACACAGTCGACGGCTGTTTACTATCTGGCTCATACGTATAGATACAAGACTCATCACCTGTGACGACTTTATAAATGTTCTTTGAAGCACCGCCATTGTTTTTTGTGCATTTCTTGGCACCAAACGGCGCGAGTCCTTTTTTGAGCGGCTGTCAATTATGTGGCACCCAACGTGAACATAGCTTCTTAACGGCTGAATGTTCATGCAGGAACTTATGCACGCTGATGTTACTAATACCTAGAGATGCCTCGATCTCACGGTATGTCACATGACGGTCTTGCATTATCAATTCAGACAATGCATTAATGTTTTCCGACACAACAACATTTGTGGGACGACTTTCACGAAATTCATCGTCCAAAGAACGCCGTCCAAGTTTGAATTCACTATACCAACGACATACCGCAGTTTTCGATAGTGCTTCATCACCATATAAAGAATTCAGCTCGTCGATGCATTCTTGTTGAGATAATCCACGCCGAAAGTTATGAAAAATAATTGCACGAAAATGTTCGCGAATTAATTCCATTTTTTCGCTGACATAAAATTTTCAAGTTACTGTCAACAATAGAAATAGCGACCAGATAATAAAACTGTCAAGGTAAATATATTGTCAAAAATGACAAACTTCACGACGCAATTATCAGATCTGAGGAAACGCTAGTGTTGCCAGTTTCCGAAATATAAACTTAAACTTATAACACAGTCTGTGAAAACATGGCTTTATTGCGAGAACAATTTGGTGAACATTCACGTAATGGACCTATGCAATGGCCTCCTAGACCATGTGATATCATACCTTTAGACTTTTTGCTTTGGGGTTAGGTAAAGTCCAAAGTCTGCAAAGCTAGCTACGATTGAGCAATTAGAAGCCAACATTACTCGGGTTATTTGCCAATTACCAATCGAAATGCTCGAACGCGTCAACGAAAATTGGAACTTCAGAATGGACTATGTTAGGTGCAGTTACAGCCAATATTTGAAGTAAATAATTTTTAAAAAACAAATGTCAAAAATGGTTCTTTTGTATGATAATAAAGAACACCCGATAAAATTGAAGTTTTTATTTTTTTCTTATTTTTGAAAAAAGTACCTCTGAGCCATTGCCTTTTTCTGAAGAACTTTTGAAAAACTGCAATATACAATTTTAATTTAACTCATTTTATTAACAAATAATTTCTCTAAAGTTTCTTTAAACAGAGATTAAACACAACTTGGCACATATTTCAAGTGTCGCAGTACATTTAATTAATTTTACAACGTCTTTTTTATGGCTGGATAGATAATAAAAACATATTAAAATTTTCTAAAAATTATGACGTGGCGAAAATCTTTTAATCACGTTTTTAGAACTATAATGAATATGCAAATAAAGCATTCATTGTGCATAAGGAAAATTTTCTTTGTTACACACTGTATGTAGATTCTGAAGAATTTGACAGTATGAACAATGAAACATTAATTGTAACACACCGCAAACCCCGAAGGAATGTTATATTGTTCACAAAACGAATCTTAGTTATAATTTAATTTAATTCAAATTAATATCCATTATACATAAAAATGAAAATATAATGACATTACTAATACAATTTCCAATTTAATGAAAAAGGTCGGTTGTCATCGAGTTTAGAAAATTCAATTTAATATACCTGAATATTCACGATTATATATTATATACGTATTTCTGGGCTCCCTTGAACGTGGATTTTCTTATATGTCACGGTGCCTGCGGTAGAAATTTAAGTTAAGAATTAATCCTTATTGAAGGACATGCTTCGGTTTTATAATTAAATACGAGGTAGATGACATTATTTTCTTTTATCTTTTTTTCATAATCAATGTATCATAATTATATTTATACCATTAATCGGAATTAATGTTATTCTAAAAAAAAATCTAAAAAATTAATTAAAAAAAATTATTGGTCAATACTTGTAAAAGAGTAATGATTCTAGCATATTCGTACTAATCGAAATCTGTCCGTGAACGCTCTCGCAAGCTCCTCCCCTTATTCTTTAAGAACCAATCAAATGGAACAAACCATCATAGGGCTCTCTATAAAAGTACATAAAAAACGAAATAAATTATAATATAACGGAATAAGTTATAAATCTTATTAAAAGTGCTCGCGCCTGTGTAAATAACTCAATTTCTGTTCTGTGGCGAATTTACAAATTTGCAATTACATCATTTATATAAAAAAATGTACCCAGTTTATCTCAATTTTTAAACTTGACAGCAGAACGAATTTTATTGTCTACATATATAGAAATATATTGTATATAAGGAGTCGATTCAACAAAAAGTGTAATATGCTATTCGAACTTCCCAGGATAGAATCAGCAAAACTTTCACTGGACAACAATAAAAAAATGAATTATCCAGATTTACCATCGGTTCTTAAATTGGTACTTCATTCATCGCGTCTCAAATTCACGAACAGTTCTATGGGAAAAGCTAGTGTTATATAAAGAAAAATGCTATATCGAATCTTTCCTCAATTATCAGTAATCAATTAGGAATTTAAAATTGATTAATAAACGAGCAAAAATTTCCAGTTCTAGAAGAGACAAAAGTGTAGACATTTAATAAACGCAGTTCTATGTATCTTATATTTCTCAACTATAGTTCATATAGATATATTTAACACATCGAACGTTGCATGGCTACAGGTGAAAATTTGGTAATTTGCTGATCTACGACTAATACACACATCTCTAAATACACTCCGCGCAACATGAATAGGACCACCCGACTTGTTGCAAGCTTTCGGTGGTTTGAAAAACAATTCATTTACTAAAAATACAATGCAAGTTTGTAATGGTATGATATGGCAAATAATACGCATTATTGCGCAATAGTGCCTAACGTTATGCATTGGGTGACGTAAGTACCACATACATATAAAATGCACCGCGCCGGTTGGATACGACCAGTATTTAATAGTAAGCTACCGGATGAGTGTCGAGTTACAACGTGTATCCGGATAAACAAACATCTGTAATTAAGGGCATTGTGCAACGATGGGACGACAGAAGTGCTTAAGTATGGAAGAAATTGGAAAAATTAAAGCGTTCCATCAAGAAGGGTATTCCTCAAGGGCTACTGCAAAGAAAATAAGTCGATCACACCAGGTTGTGAACAATTTTATTAGGGATCCCGAGAATTATGGAAAACGTTTTAAAGGGCGAACAACATCCGTTACAACTAAGAGAGAACGTCGAGCCATATTACGCGAAGCATCGAATTCGGCATTAACGGCAAGACAAATCGCGAATAACGTTGGAACGAATGCATCGGTAAGAACTGTACAGAAGTTACTGAAGACCTGTCCGCATTTAAAACGTTTGAAAATTAAACGACGGCCTCCTTTAAGGGAATTTCAGCGCACTGCACGTCTTCAGTTTGCTCAAGCAAAAATGGGGTGGACAAGAGAATGGCAAACTGTTATTTTCAGTGACGAGAAGAAGTTTAATTTAGATGGCCCGGATGGGTTTTCTTATTATTTCCACGATTTACGTAAAGATGAAGTGATTCAGTCACGAAGGCGAACCGATGTTGGTTCAGTCATGGTATGGGGAGCTGTTTCCTATAACGGACCTGTTGATTTAGTGATAGTGAAGGGCAGACAGAATTCGGAAAAGTACGTCCAGCTGCTGCAACAGGTGAAAGACAAATTTTCCAACGTTATGGCAGGTGGGCCATTTATTTTCCAACAGGATAATGCCAGTATTCACACCGCGCGCATTGTCCGACGCTGGTTTCAAAAACAAGGCATGGAGGTTCTCGATTGGCCATCGCTCTCCCCCGACCTGAACATCATAGAAAATGTTTGGGTACATTTGCACTGACTTTTACAAAAATTATATTTGGTACCTACATACATCTTTTTATCAACCCTCTTATTTTCGAAAATAACAATTCCAGCGCGCTACCATGTTTATACCAACTACAAATGTCATATATGCAGTTGGTCCTATTCATGTTGCGCGGAGTGTATTATCGTCGTAGAAAAGAGCATTTTAAACAATTTTCAAATGAAGGCCTCTACTCTTTTTCAAAAACAATGGCAATTTTACGGTGATATTAGGGCATAAGCGAACCCAAAAGAATATTTAATAAATAATTTGTGTATTCAAAAATTATT
>JAVIWB010002178.1:0-29905 GCA_031893035.1 Dermolepida albohirtum
ATAAGTACACACCTAAAAAACAATCACTTTTGAAAGTCAGTTTCCGCCTAACGCTACATGTGAGCTCTGCCTGATGGCGTTCTAAGGTCGCTAATAACTTCGGAACGAGAAGAGATACAATGTTCTGGTTTGAAGCAGCGTAACAGTCGTGTCACAATCTATAAGTACACACCTAAAAAACAATCACTTTTGAAAGTCAGTTTCCGCCTAACGCTACATGTGAGCTCTGTCTGATGGCGTTCTAAGGTCGCTAATAACTTCGGAACGAGAAGAGATACAATGTTCTGGTTTGAAGCAGCGTAACAGTCGTGTCACAATCTATAAGTACACACCTAAAAAACAATCACTTTTGAAAGTCAGTTTCCGCCTAACGCTACATGTGAGCTCTGTCTGATGGCGTTCTAAGGTCGCTAATAACTTCGGAACGAGAAGAGATACAATGTTCTGGTTTGAAGCAGCGTAACAGTCGTGTCACAATCTATAAGTACACACCTAAAAAACAATCACTTTTGAAAGTCAGTTTCCGCCTAACGCTACATGTGAGCTCTGTCTGATGGCGTTCTAAGGTCGCTAATAACTTCGGAACGAGAAGAGATACAATGTTCTGGTTTGAAGCAGCGTAACAGTCGTGTCACAATCTATAAGTACACACCTAAAAAACAATCACTTTTGAAAGTCAGTTTCCGCCTAACGCTACATGTGAGCTCTGTCTGATGGCGTTCTAAGGTCGCTAATAACTTCGGAACGAGAAGAGATACACTTAAAAACAATCACTTTTGAAAGTCAGTTTCCGCCTAACGCTACATGTGAGCTCTGTCTGATGGCGTTCTAAGGTCGCTAATAACTTCGGAACGAGAAGAGATACAATGTTCTGGTTTGAAGCAGCGTAACAGTCGTGTCACAATCTATAAGTACACACCTAAAAAACAATCACTTTTGAAAGTCAGTTTCCGCCTAACGCTACATGTGAGCTCTGTCTGATGGCGTTCTAAGGTCGCTAATAACTTCGGAACGAGAAGTGATACAATGTTCTGGTTTGAAGCAGCGTAACAGTCGTGTCACAATCTATAAGTACACACCTAAAAAACAATCACTTTTGAAAGTCAGTTTCCGCCTAACGCTACATGTGAGCTCTGTCTGATGGCGTTCTAAGGTCGCTAATAACTTCGGAACGAGAAGAGATACAATGTTCTGGTTTGAAGCAGCGTAACAGTCGTGTCACAATCTTATAAGTACATCCGCCTAACGCTACATGTGAGCTCTGTCTGATGGCGTTCTAAGGTTGCTAATAACTTCGGAACGAGAAGAGATACAATGTTCTGGTTTGAAGCAGCGTAACAGTCGTGTCACAATCTATAAGTACACACCTAAAAAACAATCACTTTTGAAAGTCAGTTTCCGCCTAACGCTACATGTGAGCTCTGTCTGATGGCGTTCTAAGGTCGCTAATAACTTCGGAACGAGAAGAGATACAATGTTCTGGTTTGAAGCAGCGTAACAGTCGTGTCACAATCTATAAGTACACACCTAAAAAACAATCACTTTTGAAAGTCAGTTTCCGCCTAACGCTACATGTGAGCTCTGTCTGATGGCGTTCTAAGGTCGCTAATAACTTCGGAACGAGAAGAGATACAATGTTCTGGTTTGAAGCAGCGTAACAGTCGTGTCACAATCTATAAGTACACACCTAAAAAACAATCACTTTTGAAAGTCAGTTTCCGCCTAACGCTACATGTGAGCTCTGTCTGATGGCGTTCTAAGGTCGCTAATAACTTCGGAACGAGAAGAGATACAATGTTCTGGTTTGAAGCAGCGTAACAGTCGTGTCACAATCTATAAGTACACACCTAAAAAACAATCACTTTTGAAAGTCAGTTTCCGCCTAACGCTACATGTGAGCTCTGTCTGATGGCGTTCTAAGGTCGCTAATAACTTCGGAACGAGAAGAGATACAATGTTCTGGTTTGAAGCAGCGTAACAGTCGTGTCACAATCTATAAGTACACACCTAAAAAACAATCACTTTTGAAAGTCAGTTTCCGCCTAACGCTACATGTGAGCTCTGTCTGATGGCGTTCTAAGGTCGCTAATAACTTCGGAACGAGAAGAGATACAATGTTCTGGTTTGAAGCAGCGTAACAGTCGTGTCACAATCTATAAGTACACACCTAAAAAACAATCACTTTTGAAAGTCAGTTTCCGCCTAACGCTACATGTGAGCTCTGTCTGATGGCGTTCTAAGGTCGCTAATAACTTCGGAACGAGAAGAGATACAATGTTCTGGTTTGAAGCAGCGTAACAGTCGTGTCACAATCTATAAGTACACACCTAAAAAACAATCACTTTTGAAAGTCAGTTTCCGCCTAACGCTACATGTGAGCTCTGTCTGATGGCGTTCTAAGGTCGCTAATAACTTCGGAACGAGAAGAGATACAATGTTCTGGTTTGAAGCAGCGTAACAGTCGTGTCACAATCTATAAGTACACACCTAAAAAACAATCACTTTTGAAAGTCAGTTTCCGCCTAACGCTACATGTGAGCTCTGTCTGATGGCGTTCTAAGGTCGCTAATAACTTCGGAACGAGAAGAGATACAATGTTCTGGTTTGAAGCAGCGTAACAGTCGTGTCACAATCTATAAGTACACACCTAAAAAACAATCACTTTTGAAAGTCAGTTTCCGCCTAACGCTACATGTGAGCTCTGTCTGATGGCGTTCTAAGGTCGCTAATAACTTCGGAACGAGAAGAGATACAATGTTCTGGTTTGAAGCAGCGTAACAGTCGTGTCACAATCTATAAGTACACACCTAAAAAACAATCACTTTTGAAAGTCAGTTTCCGCCTAACGCTACATGTGAGCTCTGTCTGATGGCGTTCTAAGGTCGCTAATAACTTCGGAACGAGAAGAGATACAATGTTCTGGTTTGAAGCAGCGTAACAGTCGTGTCACAATCTATAAGTACACACCTAAAAAACAATCACTTTTGAAAGTCAGTTTCCGCCTAACGCTACATGTGAGCTCTGTCTGATGGCGTTCTAAGGTCGCTAATAACTTCGGAACGAGAAGAGATACAATGTTCTGGTTTGAAGCAGCGTAACAGTCGTGTCACAATCTATAAGTACACACCTAAAAAACAATCACTTTTGAAAGTCAGTTTCCGCCTAACGCTACATGTGAGCTCTGTCTGATGGCGTTCTAAGGTCGCTAATAACTTCGGAACGAGAAGAGATACAATGTTCTGGTTTGAAGCAGCGTAACAGTCGTGTCACAATCTATAAGTACACACCTAAAAAACAATCACTTTTGAAAGTCAGTTTCCGCCTAACGCTACATGTGAGCTCTGTCTGATGGCGTTCTAAGGTCGCTAATAACTTCGGAACGAGAAGAGATACAATGTTCTGGTTTGAAGCAGCGTAACAGTCGTGTCACAATCTATAAGTACACACCTAAAAAACAATCACTTTTGAAAGTCAGTTTCCGCCTAACGCTACATGTGAGCTCTGTCTGATGGCGTTCTAAGGTCGCTAATAACTTCGGAACGAGAAGAGATACAATGTTCTGGTTTGAAGCAGCGTAACAGTCGTGTCACAATCTATAAGTACACACCTAAAAAACAATCACTTTTGAAAGTCAGTTTCCGCCTAACGCTACATGTGAGCTCTGTCTGATGGCGTTCTAAGGTCGCTAATAACTTCGGAACGAGAAGAGATACAATGTTCTGGTTTGAAGCAGCGTAACAGTCGTGTCACAATCTATAAGTACACACCTAAAAAACAATCACTTTTGAAAGTCAGTTTCCGCCTAACGCTACATGTGAGCTCTGTCTGATGGCGTTCTAAGGTCGCTAATAACTTCGGAACGAGAAGAGATACAATGTTCTGGTTTGAAGCAGCGTAACAGTCGTGTCACAATCTATAAGTACACACCTAAAAAACAATCACTTTTGAAAGTCAGTTTCCGCCTAACGCTACATGTGAGCTCTGTCTGATGGCGTTCTAAGGTCGCTAATAACTTCGGAACGAGAAGAGATACAATGTTCTGGTTTGAAGCAGCGTAACAGTCGTGTCACAATCTATAAGTACACACCTAAAAAACAATCACTTTTGAAAGTCAGTTTCCGCCTAACGCTACATGTGAGCTCTGTCTGATGGCGTTCTAAGGTCGCTAATAACTTCGGAACGAGAAGAGATACAATGTTCTGGTTTGAAGCAGCGTAACAGTCGTGTCACAATCTATAAGTACACACCTAAAAAACAATCACTTTTGAAAGTCAGTTTCCGCCTAACGCTACATGTGAGCTCTGTCTGATGGCGTTCTAAGGTCGCTAATAACTTCGGAACGAGAAGAGATACAATGTTCTGGTTTGAAGCAGCGTAACAGTCGTGTCACAATCTATAAGTACACACCTAAAAAACAATCACTTTTGAAAGTCAGTTTCCGCCTAACGCTACATGTGAGCTCTGTCTGATGGCGTTCTAAGGTCGCTAATAACTTCGGAACGAGAAGAGATACAATGTTCTGGTTTGAAGCAGCGTAACAGTCGTGTCACAATCTATAAGTACACACCTAAAAAACAATCACTTTTGAAAGTCAGTTTCCGCCTAACGCTACATGTGAGCTCTGTCTGATGGCGTTCTAAGGTCGCTAATAACTTCGGAACGAGAAGAGATACAATGTTCTGGTTTGAAGCAGCGTAACAGTCGTGTCACAATCTATAAGTACACACCTAAAAAACAATCACTTTTGAAAGTCAGTTTCCGCCTAACGCTACATGTGAGCTCTGTCTGATGGCGTTCTAAGGTCGCTAATAACTTCGGAACGAGAAGAGATACAATGTTCTGGTTTGAAGCAGCGTAACAGTCGTGTCACAATCTATAAGTACACACCTAAAAAACAATCACTTTTGAAAGTCAGTTTCCGCCTAACGCTACATGTGAGCTCTGTCTGATGGCGTTCTAAGGTCGCTAATAACTTCGGAACGAGAAGAGATACAATGTTCTGGTTTGAAGCAGCGTAACAGTCGTGTCACAATCTATAAGTACACACCTAAAAAACAATCACTTTTGAAAGTCAGTTTCCGCCTAACGCTACATGTGAGCTCTGTCTGATGGCGTTCTAAGGTCGCTAATAACTTCGGAACGAGAAGAGATACAATGTTCTGGTTTGAAGCAGCGTAACAGTCGTGTCACAATCTATAAGTACACACCTAAAAAACAATCACTTTTGAAAGTCAGTTTCCGCCTAACGCTACATGTGAGCTCTGTCTGATGGCGTTCTAAGGTCGCTAATAACTTCGGAACGAGAAGAGATACAATGTTCTGGTTTGAAGCAGCGTAACAGTCGTGTCACAATCTATAAGTACACACCTAAAAAACAATCACTTTTGAAAGTCAGTTTCCGCCTAACGCTACATGTGAGCTCTGTCTGATGGCGTTCTAAGGTCGCTAATAACTTCGGAACGAGAAGAGATACAATGTTCTGGTTTGAAGCAGCGTAACAGTCGTGTCACAATCTATAAGTACACACCTAAAAAACAATCACTTTTGAAAGTCAGTTTCCGCCTAACGCTACATGTGAGCTCTGTCTGATGGCGTTCTAAGGTCGCTAATAACTTCGGAACGAGAAGAGATACAATGTTCTGGTTTGAAGCAGCGTAACAGTCGTGTCACAATCTATAAGTACACACCTAAAAAACAATCACTTTTGAAAGTCAGTTTCCGCCTAACGCTACATGTGAGCTCTGTCTGATGGCGTTCTAAGGTCGCTAATAACTTCGGAACGAGAAGAGATACAATGTTCTGGTTTGAAGCAGCGTAACAGTCGTGTCACAATCTATAAGTACACACCTAAAAAACAATCACTTTTGAAAGTCAGTTTCCGCCTAACGCTACATGTGAGCTCTGTCTGATGGCGTTCTAAGGTCGCTAATAACTTCGGAACGAGAAGAGATACAATGTTCTGGTTTGAAGCAGCGTAACAGTCGTGTCACAATCTATAAGTACACACCTAAAAAACAATCACTTTTGAAAGTCAGTTTCCGCCTAACGCTACATGTGAGCTCTGTCTGATGGCGTTCTAAGGTCGCTAATAACTTCGGAACGAGAAGAGATACAATGTTCTGGTTTGAAGCAGCGTAACAGTCGTGTCACAATCTATAAGTACACACCTAAAAAACAATCACTTTTGAAAGTCAGTTTCCGCCTAACGCTACATGTGAGCTCTGTCTGATGGCGTTCTAAGGTCGCTAATAACTTCGGAACGAGAAGAGATACAATGTTCTGGTTTGAAGCAGCGTAACAGTCGTGTCACAATCTATAAGTACACACCTAAAAAACAATCACTTTTGAAAGTCAGTTTCCGCCTAACGCTACATGTGAGCTCTGTCTGATGGCGTTCTAAGGTCGCTAATAACTTCGGAACGAGAAGAGATACAATGTTCTGGTTTGAAGCAGCGTAACAGTCGTGTCACAATCTATAAGTACACACCTAAAAAACAATCACTTTTGAAAGTCAGTTTCCGCCTAACGCTACATGTGAGCTCTGTCTGATGGCGTTCTAAGGTCGCTAATAACTTCGGAACGAGAAGAGATACAATGTTCTGGTTTGAAGCAGCGTAACAGTCGTGTCACAATCTATAAGTACACACCTAAAAAACAATCACTTTTGAAAGTCAGTTTCCGCCTAACGCTACATGTGAGCTCTGTCTGATGGCGTTCTAAGGTCGCTAATAACTTCGGAACGAGAAGAGATACAATGTTCTGGTTTGAAGCAGCGTAACAGTCGTGTCACAATCTATAAGTACACACCTAAAAAACAATCACTTTTGAAAGTCAGTTTCCGCCTAACGCTACATGTGAGCTCTGTCTGATGGCGTTCTAAGGTCGCTAATAACTTCGGAACGAGAAGAGATACAATGTTCTGGTTTGAAGCAGCGTAACAGTCGTGTCACAGTCTATAAGTACACACCTAAAAAACAATCACTTTTGAAAGTCAGTTTCCGCCTAACGCTACATGTGAGCTCTGTCTGATGGCGTTCTAAGGTCGCTAATAACTTCGGAACGAGAAGAGATACAATGTTCTGGTTTGAAGCAGCGTAACAGTCGTGTCACAATCTATAAGTACACACCTAAAAAACAATCACTTTTGAAAGTCAGTTTCCGCCTAACGCTACATGTGAGCTCTGTCTGATGGCGTTCTAAGGTCGCTAATAACTTCGGAACGAGAAGAGATACAATGTTCTGGTTTGAAGCAGCGTAACAGTCGTGTCACAATCTATAAGTACACACCTAAAAAACAATCACTTTTGAAAGTCAGTTTCCGCCTAACGCTACATGTGAGCTCTGTCTGATGGCGTTCTAAGGTCGCTAATAACTTCGGAACGAGAAGAGATACAATGTTCTGGTTTGAAGCAGCGTAACAGTCGTGTCACAATCTATAAGTACACACCTAAAAAACAATCACTTTTGAAAGTCAGTTTCCGCCTAACGCTACATGTGAGCTCTGTCTGATGGCGTTCTAAGGTCGCTAATAACTTCGGAACGAGAAGAGATACAATGTTCTGGTTTGAAGCAGCGTAACAGTCGTGTCACAATCTATAAGTACACACCTAAAAAACAATCACTTTTGAAAGTCAGTTTCCGCCTAACGCTACATGTGAGCTCTGTCTGATGGCGTTCTAAGGTCGCTAATAACTTCGGAACGAGAAGAGATACAATGTTCTGGTTTGAAGCAGCGTAACAGTCGTGTCACAATCTATAAGTACACACCTAAAAAACAATCACTTTTGAAAGTCAGTTTCCGCCTAACGCTACATGTGAGCTCTGTCTGATGGCGTTCTAAGGTCGCTAATAACTTCGGAACGAGAAGAGATACAATGTTCTGGTTTGAAGCAGCGTAACAGTCGTGTCACAATCTATAAGTACACACCTAAAAAACAATCACTTTTGAAAGTCAGTTTCCGCCTAACGCTACATGTGAGCTCTGTCTGATGGCGTTCTAAGGTCGCTAATAACTTCGGAACGAGAAGAGATACAATGTTCTGGTTTGAAGCAGCGTAACAGTCGTGTCACAATCTATAAGTACACACCTAAAAAACAATCACTTTTGAAAGTCAGTTTCCGCCTAACGCTACATGTGAGCTCTGTCTGATGGCGTTCTAAGGTCGCTAATAACTTCGGAACGAGAAGAGATACAATGTTCTGGTTTGAAGCAGCGTAACAGTCGTGTCACAATCTATAAGTACACACCTAAAAAACAATCACTTTTGAAAGTCAGTTTCCGCCTAACGCTACATGTGAGCTCTGTCTGATGGCGTTCTAAGGTCGCTAATAACTTCGGAACGAGAAGAGATACAATGTTCTGGTTTGAAGCAGCGTAACAGTCGTGTCACAATCTATAAGTACACACCTAAAAAACAATCACTTTTGAAAGTCAGTTTCCGCCTAACGCTACATGTGAGCTCTGTCTGATGGCGTTCTAAGGTCGCTAATAACTTCGGAACGAGAAGAGATACAATGTTCTGGTTTGAAGCAGCGTAACAGTCGTGTCACAATCTATAAGTACACACCTAAAAAACAATCACTTTTGAAAGTCAGTTTCCGCCTAACGCTACATGTGAGCTCTGTCTGATGGCGTTCTAAGGTCGCTAATAACTTCGGAACGAGAAGAGATACAATGTTCTGGTTTGAAGCAGCGTAACAGTCGTGTCACAATCTATAAGTACACACCTAAAAAACAATCACTTTTGAAAGTCAGTTTCCGCCTAACGCTACATGTGAGCTCTGTCTGATGGCGTTCTAAGGTCGCTAATAACTTCGGAACGAGAAGAGATACAATGTTCTGGTTTGAAGCAGCGTAACAGTCGTGTCACAATCTATAAGTACACACCTAAAAAACAATCACTTTTGAAAGTCAGTTTCCGCCTAACGCTACATGTGAGCTCTGTCTGATGGCGTTCTAAGGTCGCTAATAACTTCGGAACGAGAAGAGATACAATGTTCTGGTTTGAAGCAGCGTAACAGTCGTGTCACAATCTATAAGTACACACCTAAAAAACAATCACTTTTGAAAGTCAGTTTCCGCCTAACGCTACATGTGAGCTCTGTCTGATGGCGTTCTAAGGTCGCTAATAACTTCGGAACGAGAAGAGATACAATGTTCTGGTTTGAAGCAGCGTAACAGTCGTGTCACAATCTATAAGTACACACCTAAAAAACAATCACTTTTGAAAGTCAGTTTCCGCCTAACGCTACATGTGAGCTCTGTCTGATGGCGTTCTAAGGTCGCTAATAACTTCGGAACGAGAAGAGATACAATGTTCTGGTTTGAAGCAGCGTAACAGTCGTGTCACAATCTATAAGTACACACCTAAAAAACAATCACTTTTGAAAGTCAGTTTCCGCCTAACGCTACATGTGAGCTCTGTCTGATGGCGTTCTAAGGTCGCTAATAACTTCGGAACGAGAAGAGATACAATGTTCTGGTTTGAAGCAGCGTAACAGTCGTGTCACAATCTATAAGTACACACCTAAAAAACAATCACTTTTGAAAGTCAGTTTCCGCCTAACGCTACATGTGAGCTCTGTCTGATGGCGTTCTAAGGTCGCTAATAACTTCGGAACGAGAAGAGATACAATGTTCTGGTTTGAAGCAGCGTAACAGTCGTGTCACAATCTATAAGTACACACCTAAAAAACAATCACTTTTGAAAGTCAGTTTCCGCCTAACGCTACATGTGAGCTCTGTCTGATGGCGTTCTAAGGTCGCTAATAACTTCGGAACGAGAAGAGATACAATGTTCTGGTTTGAAGCAGCGTAACAGTCGTGTCACAATCTATAAGTACACACCTAAAAAACAATCACTTTTGAAAGTCAGTTTCCGCCTAACGCTACATGTGAGCTCTGTCTGATGGCGTTCTAAGGTCGCTAATAACTTCGGAACGAGAAGAGATACAATGTTCTGGTTTGAAGCAGCGTAACAGTCGTGTCACAATCTATAAGTACACACCTAAAAAACAATCACTTTTGAAAGTCAGTTTCCGCCTAACGCTACATGTGAGCTCTGTCTGATGGCGTTCTCGCTAATAACTTCGGAACGAGAAGAGATACAATGTTCTGGTTTGAAGCAGCGTAACAGTCGTGTCACAATCTATAAGTACACACCTAAAAAACAATCACTTTTGAAAGTCTGAGTGCTACATGTGATGGCGTTCTAAGGTCGCTAATAACTTCGGAACGAGAAGAGATACAATGTTCTGGTTTGAAGCAGCGTAACAGTCGTGTCACAATCTATAAGTACACACCTAAAAAACAATCACTTTTGAAAGTCAGTTTCCGCCTAACGCTACATGTGAGCTCTGTCTGATGGCGTTCTAAGGTCGCTAATAACTTCGGAACGAGAAGAGATACAATGTTCTGGTTTGAAGCAGCGTAACAGTCGTGTCACAATCTATAAGTACACACCTAAAAAACAATCACTTTTGAAAGTCAGTTTCCGCCTAACGCTACATGTGAGCTCTGTCTGATGGCGTTCTAAGGTCGCTAATAACTTCGGAACGAGAAGAGATACAATGTTCTGGTTTGAAGCAGCGTAACAGTCGTGTCACAATCTATAAGTACACACCTAAAAAACAATCACTTTTGAAAGTCAGTTTCCGCCTAACGCTACATGTGAGCTCTGTCTGATGGCGTTCTAAGGTCGCTAATAACTTCGGAACGAGAAGAGATACAATGTTCTGGTTTGAAGCAGCGTAACAGTCGTGTCACAATCTATAAGTACACACCTAAAAAACAATCACTTTTGAAAGTCAGTTTCCGCCTAACGCTACATGTGAGCTCTGTCTGATGGCGTTCTAAGGTCGCTAATAACTTCGGAACGAGAAGAGATACAATGTTCTGGTTTGAAGCAGCGTAACAGTCGTGTCACAATCTATAAGTACACACCTAAAAAACAATCACTTTTGAAAGTCAGTTTCCGCCTAACGCTACATGTGAGCTCTGTCTGATGGCGTTCTAAGGTCGCTAATAACTTCGGAACGAGAAGAGATACAATGTTCTGGTTTGAAGCAGCGTAACAGTCGTGTCACAATCTATAAGTACACACCTAAAAAACAATCACTTTTGAAAGTCAGTTTCCGCCTAACGCTACATGTGAGCTCTGTCTGATGGCGTTCTAAGGTCGCTAATAACTTCGGAACGAGAAGAGATACAATGTTCTGGTTTGAAGCAGCGTAACAGTCGTGTCACAATCTATAAGTACACACCTAAAAAACAATCACTTTTGAAAGTCAGTTTCCGCCTAACGCTACATGTGAGCTCTGTCTGATGGCGTTCTAAGGTCGCTAATAACTTCGGAACGAGAAGAGATACAATGTTCTGGTTTGAAGCAGCGTAACAGTCGTGTCACAATCTATAAGTACACACCTAAAAAACAATCACTTTTGAAAGTCAGTTTCCGCCTAACGCTACATGTGAGCTCTGTCTGATGGCGTTCTAAGGTCGCTAATAACTTCGGAACGAGAAGAGATACAATGTTCTGGTTTGAAGCAGCGTAACAGTCGTGTCACAATCTATAAGTACACACCTAAAAAACAATCACTTTTGAAAGTCAGTTTCCGCCTAACGCTACATGTGAGCTCTGTCTGATGGCGTTCTAAGGTCGCTAATAACTTCGGAAGAAGAGATACAATGTTCTGGTTTGAAGCAGCGTAACAGTCGTGTCACAATCTATAAGTACACACCTAAAAAACAATCACTTTTGAAAGTCAGTTTCCGCCTAACGCTACATGTGAGCTCTGTCTGATGGCGTTCTAAGGTCGCTAATAACTTCGGAACGAGAAGAGATACAATGTTCTGGTTTGAAGCAGCGTAACAGTCGTGTCACAATCTATAAGTACACACCTAAAAAACAATCACTTTTGAAAGTCAGTTTCCGCCTAACGCTACATGTGAGCTCTGTCTGATGGCGTTCTAAGGTCGCTAATAACTTCGGAACGAGAAGAGATACAATGTTCTGGTTTGAAGCAGCGTAACAGTCGTGTCACAATCTATAAGTACACACCTAAAAAACAATCACTTTTGAAAGTCAGTTTCCGCCTAACGCTACATGTGAGCTCTGTCTGATGGCGTTCTAAGGTCGCTAATAACTTCGGAACGAGAAGAGATACAATGTTCTGGTTTGAAGCAGCGTAACAGTCGTGTCACAATCTATAAGTACACACCTAAAAAACAATCACTTTTGAAAGTCAGTTTCCGCCTAACGCTACATGTGAGCTCTGTCTGATGGCGTTCTAAGGTCGCTAATAACTTCGGAACGAGAAGAGATACAATGTTCTGGTTTGAAGCAGCGTAACAGTCGTGTCACAATCTATAAGTACACACCTAAAAAACAATCACTTTTGAAAGTCAGTTTCCGCCTAACGCTACATGTGAGCTCTGTCTGATGGCGTTCTAAGGTCGCTAATAACTTCGGAACGAGAAGAGATACAATGTTCTGGTTTGAAGCAGCGTAACAGTCGTGTCACAATCTATAAGTACACACCTAAAAAACAATCACTTTTGAAAGTCAGTTTCCGCCTAACGCTACATGTGAGCTCTGTCTGATGGCGTTCTAAGGTCGCTAATAACTTCGGAACGAGAAGAGATACAATGTTCTGGTTTGAAGCAGCGTAACAGTCGTGTCACAATCTATAAGTACACACCTAAAAAACAATCACTTTTGAAAGTCAGTTTCCGCCTAACGCTACATGTGAGCTCTGTCTGATGGCGTTCTAAGGTCGCTAATAACTTCGGAACGAGAAGAGATACAATGTTCTGGTTTGAAGCAGCGTAACAGTCGTGTCACAATCTATAAGTACACACCTAAAAAACAATCACTTTTGAAAGTCAGTTTCCGCCTAACGCTACATGTGAGCTCTGTCTGATGGCGTTCTAAGGTCGCTAATAACTTCGGAACGAGAAGAGATACAATGTTCTGGTTTGAAGCAGCGTAACAGTCGTGTCACAATCTATAAGTACACACCTAAAAAACAATCACTTTTGAAAGTCAGTTTCCGCCTAACGCTACATGTGAGCTCTGTCTGATGGCGTTCTAAGGTCGCTAATAACTTCGGAACGAGAAGAGATACAATGTTCTGGTTTGAAGCAGCGTAACAGTCGTGTCACAATCTATAAGTACACACCTAAAAAACAATCACTTTTGAAAGTCAGTTTCCGCCTAACGCTACATGTGAGCTCTGTCTGATGGCGTTCTAAGGTCGCTAATAACTTCGGAACGAGAAGAGATACAATGTTCTGGTTTGAAGCAGCGTAACAGTCGTGTCACAATCTATAAGTACACACCTAAAAAACAATCACTTTTGAAAGTCAGTTTCCGCCTAACGCTACATGTGAGCTCTGTCTGATGGCGTTCTAAGGTCGCTAATAACTTCGGAACGAGAAGAGATACAATGTTCTGGTTTGAAGCAGCGTAACAGTCGTGTCACAATCTATAAGTACACACCTAAAAAACAATCACTTTTGAAAGTCAGTTTCCGCCTAACGCTACATGTGAGCTCTGTCTGATGGCGTTCTAAGGTCGCTAATAACTTCGGAACGAGAAGAGATACAATGTTCTGGTTTGAAGCAGCGTAACAGTCGTGTCACAATCTATAAGTACACACCTAAAAAACAATCACTTTTGAAAGTCAGTTTCCGCCTAACGCTACATGTGAGCTCTGTCTGATGGCGTTCTAAGGTCGCTAATAACTTCGGAACGAGAAGAGATACAATGTTCTGGTTTGAAGCAGCGTAACAGTCGTGTCACAATCTATAAGTACACACCTAAAAAACAATCACTTTTGAAAGTCAGTTTCCGCCTAACGCTACATGTGAGCTCTGTCTGATGGCGTTCTAAGGTCGCTAATAACTTCGGAACGAGAAGAGATACATTGTTCTGGTTTGAAGCAGCGTAACAGTCGTGTCACAATCTATAAGTACACACCTAAAAAACAATCACTTTTGAAAGTCAGTTTCCGCCTAACGCTACATGTGAGCTCTGTCTGATGGCGTTCTAAGGTCGCTAATAACTTCGGAACGAGAAGAGATACAATGTTCTGGTTTGAAGCAGCGTAACAGTCGTGTCACAATCTATAAGTACACACCTAAAAAACAATCACTTTTGAAAGTCAGTTTCCGCCTAACGCTACATGTGAGCTCTGTCTGATGGCGTTCTAAGGTCGCTAATAACTTCGGAACGAGAAGAGATACAATGTTCTGGTTTGAAGCAGCGTAACAGTCGTGTCACAATCTATAAGTACACACCTAAAAAACAATCACTTTTGAAAGTCAGTTTCCGCCTAACGCTACATGTGAGCTCTGTCTGATGGCGTTCTAAGGTCGCTAATAACTTCGGAACGAGAAGAGATACAATGTTCTGGTTTGAAGCAGCGTAACAGTCGTGTCACAATCTATAAGTACACACCTAAAAAACAATCACTTTTGAAAGTCAGTTTCCGCCTAACGCTACATGTGAGCTCTGTCTGATGGCGTTCTAAGGTCGCTAATAACTTCGGAACGAGAAGAGATACAATGTTCTGGTTTGAAGCAGCGTAACAGTCGTGTCACAATCTATAAGTACACACCTAAAAAACAATCACTTTTGAAAGTCAGTTTCCGCCTAACGCTACATGTGAGCTCTGTCTGATGGCGTTCTAAGGTCGCTAATAACTTCGGAACGAGAAGAGATACAATGTTCTGGTTTGAAGCAGCGTAACAGTCGTGTCACAATCTATAAGTACACACCTAAAAAACAATCACTTTTGAAAGTCAGTTTCCGCCTAACGCTACATGTGAGCTCTGTCTGATGGCGTTCTAAGGTCGCTAATAACTTCGGAACGAGAAGAGATACAATGTTCTGGTTTGAAGCAGCGTAACAGTCGTGTCACAATCTATAAGTACACACCTAAAAAACAATCACTTTTGAAAGTCAGTTTCCGCCTAACGCTACATGTGAGCCCTGTCTGATGGCGTTCTAAGGTCGCTAATAACTTCGGAACGAGAAGAGATACAATGTTCTGGTTTGAAGCAGCGTAACAGTCGTGTCACAATCTATAAGTACACACCTAAAAAACAATCACTTTTGAAAGTCAGTTTCCGCCTAACGCTACATGTGAGCTCTGTCTGATGGCGTTCTAAGGTCGCTAATAACTTCGGAACGAGAAGAGATACAATGTTCTGGTTTGAAGCAGCGTAACAGTCGTGTCACAATCTATAAGTACACACCTAAAAAACAATCACTTTTGAAAGTCAGTTTCCGCCTAACGCTACATGTGAGCTCTGTCTGATGGCGTTCTAAGGTCGCTAATAACTTCGGAACGAGAAGAGATACAATGTTCTGGTTTGAAGCAGCGTAACAGTCGTGTCACAATCTATAAGTACACACCTAAAAAACAATCACTTTTGAAAGTCAGTTTCCGCCTAACGCTACATGTGAGCTCTGTCTGATGGCGTTCTAAGGTCGCTAATAACTTCGGAACGAGAAGAGATACAATGTTCTGGTTTGAAGCAGCGTAACAGTCGTGTCACAATCTATAAGTACACACCTAAAAAACAATCACTTTTGAAAGTCAGTTTCCGCCTAACGCTACATGTGAGCTCTGTCTGATGGCGTTCTAAGGTCGCTAATAACTTCGGAACGAGAAGAGATACAATGTTCTGGTTTGAAGCAGCGTAACAGTCGTGTCACAATCTATAAGTACACACCTAAAAAACAATCACTTTTGAAAGTCAGTTTCCGCCTAACGCTACATGTGAGCTCTGTCTGATGGCGTTCTAAGGTCGCTAATAACTTCGGAACGAGAAGAGATACAATGTTCTGGTTTGAAGCAGCGTAACAGTCGTGTCACAATCTATAAGTACACACCTAAAAAACAATCACTTTTGAAAGTCAGTTTCCGCCTAACGCTACATGTGAGCTCTGTCTGATGGCGTTCTAAGGTCGCTAATAACTTCGGAACGAGAAGAGATACAATGTTCTGGTTTGAAGCAGCGTAACAGTCGTGTCACAATCTATAAGTACACACCTAAAAAACAATCACTTTTGAAAGTCAGTTTCCGCCTAACGCTACATGTGAGCTCTGTCTGATGGCGTTCTAAGGTCGCTAATAACTTCGGAACGAGAAGAGATACAATGTTCTGGTTTGAAGCAGCGTAACAGTCGTGTCACAATCTATAAGTACACACCTAAAAAACAATCACTTTTGAAAGTCAGTTTCCGCCTAACGCTACATGTGAGCTCTGTCTGATGGCGTTCTAAGGTCGCTAATAACTTCGGAACGAGAAGAGATACAATGTTCTGGTTTGAAGCAGCGTAACAGTCGTGTCACAATCTATAAGTACACACCTAAAAAACAATCACTTTTGAAAGTCAGTTTCCGCCTAACGCTACATGTGAGCTCTGTCTGATGGCGTTCTAAGGTCGCTAA
The DNA here is from genome assembly GCA_031893035.1 of Dermolepida albohirtum. Classification (NCBI taxonomy): domain Eukaryota; kingdom Metazoa; phylum Arthropoda; class Insecta; order Coleoptera; family Scarabaeidae; genus Dermolepida; species Dermolepida albohirtum. The sequence goes on from JAVIWB010002178.1 coordinate 16,462, forward strand.
TAACTTCGGAACGAGAAGAGATACAATGTTCTGGTTTGAAGCAGCGTAACAGTCGTGTCACAATCTATAAGTACACACCTAAAAAACAATCACTTTTGAAAGTCAGTTTCCGCCTAACGCTACATGTGAGCTCTGTCTGATGGCGTTCTAAGGTCGCTAATAACTTCGGAACGAGAAGAGATACAATGTTCTGGTTTGAAGCAGCGTAACAGTCGTGTCACAATCTATAAGTACACACCTAAAAAACAATCACTTTTGAAAGTCAGTTTCCGCCTAACGCTACATGTGAGCTCTGTCTGATGGCGTTCTAAGGTCGCTAATAACTTCGGAACGAGAAGAGATACAATGTTCTGGTTTGAAGCAGCGTAACAGTCGTGTCACAATCTATAAGTACACACCTAAAAAACAATCACTTTTGAAAGTCAGTTTCCGCCTAACGCTACATGTGAGCTCTGTCTGATGGCGTTCTAAGGTCGCTAATAACTTCGGAACGAGAAGAGATACAATGTTCTGGTTTGAAGCAGCGTAACAGTCGTGTCACAATCTATAAGTACACACCTAAAAAACAATCACTTTTGAAAGTCAGTTTCCGCCTAACGCTACATGTGAGCTCTGTCTGATGGCGTTCTAAGGTCGCTAATAACTTCGGAACGAGAAGAGATACAATGTTCTGGTTTGAAGCAGCGTAACAGTCGTGTCACAATCTATAAGTACACACCTAAAAAACAATCACTTTTGAAAGTCAGTTTCCGCCTAACGCTACATGTGAGCTCTGTCTGATGGCGTTCTAAGGTCGCTAATAACTTCGGAACGAGAAGAGATACAATGTTCTGGTTTGAAGCAGCGTAACAGTCGTGTCACAATCTATAAGTACACACCTAAAAAACAATCACTTTTGAAAGTCAGTTTCCGCCTAACGCTACATGTGAGCTCTGTCTGATGGCGTTCTAAGGTCGCTAATAACTTCGGAACGAGAAGAGATACAATGTTCTGGTTTGAAGCAGCGTAACAGTCGTGTCACAATCTATAAGTACACACCTAAAAAACAATCACTTTTGAAAGTCAGTTTCCGCCTAACGCTACATGTGAGCTCTGTCTGATGGCGTTCTAAGGTCGCTAATAACTTCGGAACGAGAAGAGATACAATGTTCTGGTTTGAAGCAGCGTAACAGTCGTGTCACAATCTATAAGTACACACCTAAAAAACAATCACTTTTGAAAGTCAGTTTCCGCCTAACGCTACATGTGAGCTCTGTCTGATGGCGTTCTAAGGTCGCTAATAACTTCGGAACGAGAAGAGATACAATGTTCTGGTTTGAAGCAGCGTAACAGTCGTGTCACAATCTATAAGTACACACCTAAAAAACAATCACTTTTGAAAGTCAGTTTCCGCCTAACGCTACATGTGAGCTCTGTCTGATGGCGTTCTAAGGTCGCTAATAACTTCGGAACGAGAAGAGATACAATGTTCTGGTTTGAAGCAGCGTAACAGTCGTGTCACAATCTATAAGTACACACCTAAAAAACAATCACTTTTGAAAGTCAGTTTCCGCCTAACGCTACATGTGAGCTCTGTCTGATGGCGTTCTAAGGTCGCTAATAACTTCGGAACGAGAAGAGATACAATGTTCTGGTTTGAAGCAGCGTAACAGTCGTGTCACAATCTATAAGTACACACCTAAAAAACAATCACTTTTGAAAGTCAGTTTCCGCCTAACGCTACATGTGAGCTCTGTCTGATGGCGTTCTAAGGTCGCTAATAACTTCGGAACGAGAAGAGATACAATGTTCTGGTTTGAAGCAGCGTAACAGTCGTGTCACAATCTATAAGTACACACCTAAAAAACAATCACTTTTGAAAGTCAGTTTCCGCCTAACGCTACATGTGAGCTCTGTCTGATGGCGTTCTAAGGTCGCTAATAACTTCGGAACGAGAAGAGATACAATGTTCTGGTTTGAAGCAGCGTAACAGTCGTGTCACAATCTATAAGTACACACCTAAAAAACAATCACTTTTGAAAGTCAGTTTCCGCCTAACGCTACATGTGAGCTCTGTCTGATGGCGTTCTAAGGTCGCTAATAACTTCGGAACGAGAAGAGATACAATGTTCTGGTTTGAAGCAGCGTAACAGTCGTGTCACAATCTATAAGTACACACCTAAAAAACAATCACTTTTGAAAGTCAGTTTCCGCCTAACGCTACATGTGAGCTCTGTCTGATGGCGTTCTAAGGTCGCTAATAACTTCGGAACGAGAAGAGATACAATGTTCTGGTTTGAAGCAGCGTAACAGTCGTGTCACAATCTATAAGTACACACCTAAAAAACAATCACTTTTGAAAGTCAGTTTCCGCCTAACGCTACATGTGAGCTCTGTCTGATGGCGTTCTAAGGTCGCTAATAACTTCGGAACGAGAAGAGATACAATGTTCTGGTTTGAAGCAGCGTAACAGTCGTGTCACAATCTATAAGTACACACCTAAAAAACAATCACTTTTGAAAGTCAGTTTCCGCCTAACGCTACATGTGAGCTCTGTCTGATGGCGTTCTAAGGTCGCTAATAACTTCGGAACGAGAAGAGATACAATGTTCTGGTTTGAAGCAGCGTAACAGTCGTGTCACAATCTATAAGTACACACCTAAAAAACAATCACTTTTGAAAGTCAGTTTCCGCCTAACGCTACATGTGAGCTCTGTCTGATGGCGTTCTAAGGTCGCTAATAACTTCGGAACGAGAAGAGATACAATGTTCTGGTTTGAAGCAGCGTAACAGTCGTGTCACAATCTATAAGTACACACCTAAAAAACAATCACTTTTGAAAGTCAGTTTCCGCCTAACGCAACATGTGAGCTCTGTCTGATGGCGTTCTAAGGTCGCTAATAACTTCGGAACGAGAAGAGATACAATGTTCTGGTTTGAAGCAGCGTAACAGTCGTGTCACAATCTATAAGTACACACCTAAAAAACAATCACTTTTGAAAGTCAGTTTCCGCCTAACGCTACATGTGAGCTCTGTCTGATGGCGTTCTAAGGTCGCTAATAACTTCGGAACGAGAAGAGATACAATGTTCTGGTTTGAAGCAGCGTAACAGTCGTGTCACAATCTATAAGTACACACCTAAAAAACAATCACTTTTGAAAGTCAGTTTCCGCCTAACGCTACATGTGAGCTCTGTCTGATGGCGTTCTAAGGTCGCTAATAACTTCGGAACGAGAAGAGATACAATGTTCTGGTTTGAAGCAGCGTAACAGTCGTGTCACAATCTATAAGTACACACCTAAAAAACAATCACTTTTGAAAGTCAGTTTCCGCCTAACGCTACATGTGAGCTCTGTCTGATGGCGTTCTAAGGTCGCTAATAACTTCGGAACGAGAAGAGATACAATGTTCTGGTTTGAAGCAGCGTAACAGTCGTGTCACAATCTATAAGTACACACCTAAAAAACAATCACTTTTGAAAGTCAGTTTCCGCCTAACGCTACATGTGAGCTCTGTCTGATGGCGTTCTAAGGTCGCTAATAACTTCGGAACGAGAAGAGATACAATGTTCTGGTTTGAAGCAGCGTAACAGTCGTGTCACAATCTATAAGTACACACCTAAAAAACAATCACTTTTGAAAGTCAGTTTCCGCCTAACGCTACATGTGAGCTCTGTCTGATGGCGTTCTAAGGTCGCTAATAACTTCGGAACGAGAAGAGATACAATGTTCTGGTTTGAAGCAGCGTAACAGTCGTGTCACAATCTATAAGTACACACCTAAAAAACAATCACTTTTGAAAGTCAGTTTCCGCCTAACGCTACATGTGAGCTCTGTCTGATGGCGTTCTAAGGTCGCTAATAACTTCGGAACGAGAAGAGATACAATGTTCTGGTTTGAAGCAGCGTAACAGTCGTGTCACAATCTATAAGTACACACCTAAAAAACAATCACTTTTGAAAGTCAGTTTCCGCCTAACGCTACATGTGAGCTCTGTCTGATGGCGTTCTAAGGTCGCTAATAACTTCGGAACGAGAAGAGATACAATGTTCTGGTTTGAAGCAGCGTAACAGTCGTGTCACAATCTATAAGTACACACCTAAAAAACAATCACTTTTGAAAGTCAGTTTCCGCCTAACGCTACATGTGAGCTCTGTCTGATGGCGTTCTAAGGTCGCTAATAACTTCGGAACGAGAAGAGATACAATGTTCTGGTTTGAAGCAGCGTAACAGTCGTGTCACAATCTATAAGTACACACCTAAAAAACAATCACTTTTGAAAGTCAGTTTCCGCCTAACGCTACATGTGAGCTCTGTCTGATGGCGTTCTAAGGTCGCTAATAACTTCGGAACGAGAAGAGATACAATGTTCTGGTTTGAAGCAGCGTAACAGTCGTGTCACAATCTATAAGTACACACCTAAAAAACAATCACTTTTGAAAGTCAGTTTCCGCCTAACGCTACATGTGAGCTCTGTCTGATGGCGTTCTAAGGTCGCTAATAACTTCGGAACGAGAAGAGATACAATGTTCTGGTTTGAAGCAGCGTAACAGTCGTGTCACAATCTATAAGTACACACCTAAAAAACAATCACTTTTGAAAGTCAGTTTCCGCCTAACGCTACATGTGAGCTCTGTCTGATGGCGTTCTAAGGTCGCTAATAACTTCGGAACGAGAAGAGATACAATGTTCTGGTTTGAAGCAGCGTAACAGTCGTGTCACAATCTATAAGTACACACCTAAAAAACAATCACTTTTGAAAGTCAGTTTCCGCCTAACGCTACATGTGAGCTCTGTCTGATGGCGTTCTAAGGTCGCTAATAACTTCGGAACGAGAAGAGATACAATGTTCTGGTTTGAAGCAGCGTAACAGTCGTGTCACAATCTATAAGTACACACCTAAAAAACAATCACTTTTGAAAGTCAGTTTCCGCCTAACGCTACATGTGAGCTCTGTCTGATGGCGTTCTAAGGTCGCTAATAACTTCGGAACGAGAAGAGATACAATGTTCTGGTTTGAAGCAGCGTAACAGTCGTGTCACAATCTATAAGTACACACCTAAAAAACAATCACTTTTGAAAGTCAGTTTCCGCCTAACGCTACATGTGAGCTCTGTCTGATGGCGTTCTAAGGTCGCTAATAACTTCGGAACGAGAAGAGATACAATGTTCTGGTTTGAAGCAGCGTAACAGTCGTGTCACAATCTATAAGTACACACCTAAAAAACAATCACTTTTGAAAGTCAGTTTCCGCCTAACGCTACATGTGAGCTCTGTCTGATGGCGTTCTAAGGTCGCTAATAACTTCGGAACGAGAAGAGATACAATGTTCTGGTTTGAAGCAGCGTAACAGTCGTGTCACAATCTATAAGTACACACCTAAAAAACAATCACTTTTGAAAGTCAGTTTCCGCCTAACGCTACATGTGAGCTCTGTCTGATGGCGTTCTAAGGTCGCTAATAACTTCGGAACGAGAAGAGATACAATGTTCTGGTTTGAAGCAGCGTAACAGTCGTGTCACAATCTATAAGTACACACCTAAAAAACAATCACTTTTGAAAGTCAGTTTCCGCCTAACGCTACATGTGAGCTCTGTCTGATGGCGTTCTAAGGTCGCTAATAACTTCGGAACGAGAAGAGATACAATGTTCTGGTTTGAAGCAGCGTAACAGTCGTGTCACAATCTATAAGTACACACCTAAAAAACAATCACTTTTGAAAGTCAGTTTCCGCCTAACGCTACATGTGAGCTCTGTCTGATGGCGTTCTAAGGTCGCTAATAACTTCGGAACGAGAAGAGATACAATGTTCTGGTTTGAAGCAGCGTAACAGTCGTGTCACAATCTATAAGTACACACCTAAAAAACAATCACTTTTGAAAGTCAGTTTCCGCCTAACGCTACATGTGAGCTCTGTCTGATGGCGTTCTAAGGTCGCTAATAACTTCGGAACGAGAAGAGATACAATGTTCTGGTTTGAAGCAGCGTAACAGTCGTGTCACAATCTATAAGTACACACCTAAAAAACAATCACTTTTGAAAGTCAGTTTCCGCCTAACGCTACATGTGAGCTCTGTCTGATGGCGTTCTAAGGTCGCTAATAACTTCGGAACGAGAAGAGATACAATGTTCTGGTTTGAAGCAGCGTAACAGTCGTGTCACAATCTATAAGTACACACCTAAAAAACAATCACTTTTGAAAGTCAGTTTCCGCCTAACGCTACATGTGAGCTCTGTCTGATGGCGTTCTAAGGTCGCTAATAACTTCGGAACGAGAAGAGATACAATGTTCTGGTTTGAAGCAGCGTAACAGTCGTGTCACAATCTATAAGTACACACCTAAAAAACAATCACTTTTGAAAGTCAGTTTCCGCCTAACGCTACATGTGAGCTCTGTCTGATGGCGTTCTAAGGTCGCTAATAACTTCGGAACGAGAAGAGATACAATGTTCTGGTTTGAAGCAGCGTAACAGTCGTGTCACAATCTATAAGTACACACCTAAAAAACAATCACTTTTGAAAGTCAGTTTCCGCCTAACGCTACATGTGAGCTCTGTCTGATGGCGTTCTAAGGTCGCTAATAACTTCGGAACGAGAAGAGATACAATGTTCTGGTTTGAAGCAGCGTAACAGTCGTGTCACAATCTATAAGTACACACCTAAAAAACAATCACTTTTGAAAGTCAGTTTCCGCCTAACGCTACATGTGAGCTCTGTCTGATGGCGTTCTAAGGTCGCTAATAACTTCGGAACGAGAAGAGATACAATGTTCTGGTTTGAAGCAGCGTAACAGTCGTGTCACAATCTATAAGTACACACCTAAAAAACAATCACTTTTGAAAGTCAGTTTCCGCCTAACGCTACATGTGAGCTCTGTCTGATGGCGTTCTAAGGTCGCTAATAACTTCGGAACGAGAAGAGATACAATGTTCTGGTTTGAAGCAGCGTAACAGTCGTGTCACAATCTATAAGTACACACCTAAAAAACAATCACTTTTGAAAGTCAGTTTCCGCCTAACGCTACATGTGAGCTCTGTCTGATGGCGTTCTAAGGTCGCTAATAACTTCGGAACGAGAAGAGATACAATGTTCTGGTTTGAAGCAGCGTAACAGTCGTGTCACAATCTATAAGTACACACCTAAAAAACAATCACTTTTGAAAGTCAGTTTCCGCCTAACGCTACATGTGAGCTCTGTCTGATGGCGTTCTAAGGTCGCTAATAACTTCGGAACGAGAAGAGATACAATGTTCTGGTTTGAAGCAGCGTAACAGTCGTGTCACAATCTATAAGTACACACCTAAAAAACAATCACTTTTGAAAGTCAGTTTCCGCCTAACGCTACATGTGAGCTCTGTCTGATGGCGTTCTAAGGTCAGCTAATAACTTCGGAACGAGAAGAGATACAATGTTCTGGTTTGAAGCAGCGTAACAGTCGTGTCACAATCTATAAGTACACACCTAAAAAACAATCACTTTTGAAAGTCAGTTTCCGCCTAACGCTACATGTGAGCTCTGTCTGATGGCGTTCTAAGGTCGCTAATAACTTCGGAACGAGAAGAGATACAATGTTCTGGTTTGAAGCAGCGTAACAGTCGTGTCACAATCTATAAGTACACACCTAAAAAACAATCACTTTTGAAAGTCAGTTTCCGCCTAACGCTACATGTGAGCTCTGTCTGATGGCGTTCTAAGGTCGCTAATAACTTCGGAACGAGAAGAGATACAATGTTCTGGTTTGAAGCAGCGTAACAGTCGTGTCACAATCTATAAGTACACACCTAAAAAACAATCACTTTTGAAAGTCAGTTTCCGCCTAACGCTACATGTGAGCTCTGTCTGATGGCGTTCTAAGGTCGCTAATAACTTCGGAACGAGAAGAGATACAATGTTCTGGTTTGAAGCAGCGTAACAGTCGTGTCACAATCTATAAGTACACACCTAAAAAACAATCACTTTTGAAAGTCAGTTTCCGCCTAACGCTACATGTGAGCTCTGTCTGATGGCGTTCTAAGGTCGCTAATAACTTCGGAACGAGAAGAGATACAATGTTCTGGTTTGAAGCAGCGTAACAGTCGTGTCACAATCTATAAGTACACACCTAAAAAACAATCACTTTTGAAAGTCAGTTTCCGCCTAACGCTACATGTGAGCTCTGTCTGATGGCGTTCTAAGGTCGCTAATAACTTCGGAACGAGAAGAGATACAATGTTCTGGTTTGAAGCAGCGTAACAGTCGTGTCACAATCTATAAGTACACACCTAAAAAACAATCACTTTTGAAAGTCAGTTTCCGCCTAACGCTACATGTGAGCTCTGTCTGATGGCGTTCTAAGGTCGCTAATAACTTCGGAACGAGAAGAGATACAATGTTCTGGTTTGAAGCAGCGTAACAGTCGTGTCACAATCTATAAGTACACACCTAAAAAACAATCACTTTTGAAAGTCAGTTTCCGCCTAACGCTACATGTGAGCTCTGTCTGATGGCGTTCTAAGGTCGCTAATAACTTCGGAACGAGAAGAGATACAATGTTCTGGTTTGAAGCAGCGTAACAGTCGTGTCACAATCTATAAGTACACACCTAAAAAACAATCACTTTTGAAAGTCAGTTTCCGCCTAACGCTACATGTGAGCTCTGTCTGATGGCGTTCTAAGGTCGCTAATAACTTCGGAACGAGAAGAGATACAATGTTCTGGTTTGAAGCAGCGTAACAGTCGTGTCACAATCTATAAGTACACACCTAAAAAACAATCACTTTTGAAAGTCAGTTTCCGCCTAACGCTACATGTGAGCTCTGTCTGATGGCGTTCTAAGGTCGCTAATAACTTCGGAACGAGAAGAGATACAATGTTCTGGTTTGAAGCAGCGTAACAGTCGTGTCACAATCTATAAGTACACACCTAAAAAACAATCACTTTTGAAAGTCAGTTTCCGCCTAACGCTACATGTGAGCTCTGTCTGATGGCGTTCTAAGGTCGCTAATAACTTCGGAACGAGAAGAGATACAATGTTCTGGTTTGAAGCAGCGTAACAGTCGTGTCACAATCTATAAGTACACACCTAAAAAACAATCACTTTTGAAAGTCAGTTTCCGCCTAACGCTACATGTGAGCTCTGTCTGATGGCGTTCTAAGGTCGCTAATAACTTCGGAACGAGAAGAGATACAATGTTCTGGTTTGAAGCAGCGTAACAGTCGTGTCACAATCTATAAGTACACACCTAAAAAACAATCACTTTTGAAAGTCAGTTTCCGCCTAACGCTACATGTGAGCTCTGTCTGATGGCGTTCTAAGGTCGCTAATAACTTCGGAACGAGAAGAGATACAATGTTCTGGTTTGAAGCAGCGTAACAGTCGTGTCACAATCTATAAGTACACACCTAAAAAACAATCACTTTTGAAAGTCAGTTTCCGCCTAACGCTACATGTGAGCTCTGTCTGATGGCGTTCTAAGGTCGCTAATAACTTCGGAACGAGAAGAGATACAATGTTCTGGTTTGAAGCAGCGTAACAGTCGTGTCACAATCTATAAGTACACACCTAAAAAACAATCACTTTTGAAAGTCAGTTTCCGCCTAACGCTACATGTGAGCTCTGTCTGATGGCGTTCTAAGGTCGCTAATAACTTCGGAACGAGAAGAGATACAATGTTCTGGTTTGAAGCAGCGTAACAGTCGTGTCACAATCTATAAGTACACACCTAAAAAACAATCACTTTTGAAAGTCAGTTTCCGCCTAACGCTACATGTGAGCTCTGTCTGATGGCGTTCTAAGGTCGCTAATAACTTCGGAACGAGAAGAGATACAATGTTCTGGTTTGAAGCAGCGTAACAGTCGTGTCACAATCTATAAGTACACACCTAAAAAACAATCACTTTTGAAAGTCAGTTTCCGCCTAACGCTACATGTGAGCTCTGTCTGATGGCGTTCTAAGGTCGCTAATAACTTCGGAACGAGAAGAGATACAATGTTCTGGTTTGAAGCAGCGTAACAGTCGTGTCACAATCTATAAGTACACACCTAAAAAACAATCACTTTTGAAAGTCAGTTTCCGCCTAACGCTACATGTGAGCTCTGTCTGATGGCGTTCTAAGGTCGCTAATAACTTCGGAACGAGAAGAGATACAATGTTCTGGTTTGAAGCAGCGTAACAGTCGTGTCACAATCTATAAGTACACACCTAAAAAACAATCACTTTTGAAAGTCAGTTTCCGCCTAACGCTACATGTGAGCTCTGTCTGATGGCGTTCTAAGGTCGCTAATAACTTCGGAACGAGAAGAGATACAATGTTCTGGTTTGAAGCAGCGTAACAGTCGTGTCACAATCTATAAGTACACACCTAAAAAACAATCACTTTTGAAAGTCAGTTTCCGCCTAACGCTACATGTGAGCTCTGTCTGATGGCGTTCTAAGGTCGCTAATAACTTCGGAACGAGAAGAGATACAATGTTCTGGTTTGAAGCAGCGTAACAGTCGTGTCACAATCTATAAGTACACACCTAAAAAACAATCACTTTTGAAAGTCAGTTTCCGCCTAACGCTACATGTGAGCTCTGTCTGATGGCGTTCTAAGGTCGCTAATAACTTCGGAACGAGAAGAGATACAATGTTCTGGTTTGAAGCAGCGTAACAGTCGTGTCACAATCTATAAGTACACACCTAAAAAACAATCACTTTTGAAAGTCAGTTTCCGCCTAACGCTACATGTGAGCTCTGTCTGATGGCGTTCTAAGGTCGCTAATAACTTCGGAACGAGAAGAGATACAATGTTCTGGTTTGAAGCAGCGTAACAGTCGTGTCACAATCTATAAGTACACACCTAAAAAACAATCACTTTTGAAAGTCAGTTTCCGCCTAACGCTACATGTGAGCTCTGTCTGATGGCGTTCTAAGGTCGCTAATAACTTCGGAACGAGAAGAGATACAATGTTCTGGTTTGAAGCAGCGTAACAGTCGTGTCACAATCTATAAGTACACACCTAAAAAACAATCACTTTTGAAAGTCAGTTTCCGCCTAACGCTACATGTGAGCTCTGTCTGATGGCGTTCTAAGGTCGCTAATAACTTCGGAACGAGAAGAGATACAATGTTCTGGTTTGAAGCAGCGTAACAGTCGTGTCACAATCTATAAGTACACACCTAAAAAACAATCACTTTTGAAAGTCAGTTTCCGCCTAACGCTACATGTGAGCTCTGTCTGATGGCGTTCTAAGGTCGCTAATAACTTCGGAACGAGAAGAGATACAATGTTCTGGTTTGAAGCAGCGTAACAGTCGTGTCACAATCTATAAGTACACACCTAAAAAACAATCACTTTTGAAAGTCAGTTTCCGCCTAACGCTACATGTGAGCTCTGTCTGATGGCGTTCTAAGGTCGCTAATAACTTCGGAACGAGAAGAGATACAATGTTCTGGTTTGAAGCAGCGTAACAGTCGTGTCACAATCTATAAGTACACACCTAAAAAACAATCACTTTTGAAAGTCAGTTTCCGCCTAACGCTACATGTGAGCTCTGTCTGATGGCGTTCTAAGGTCGCTAATAACTTCGGAACGAGAAGAGATACAATGTTCTGGTTTGAAGCAGCGTAACAGTCGTGTCACAATCTATAAGTACACACCTAAAAAACAATCACTTTTGAAAGTCAGTTTCCGCCTAACGCTACATGTGAGCTCTGTCTGATGGCGTTCTAAGGTCGCTAATAACTTCGGAACGAGAAGAGATACAATGTTCTGGTTTGAAGCAGCGTAACAGTCGTGTCACAATCTATAAGTACACACCTAAAAAACAATCACTTTTGAAAGTCAGTTTCCGCCTAACGCTACATGTGAGCTCTGTCTGATGGCGTTCTAAGGTCGCTAATAACTTCGGAACGAGAAGAGATACAATGTTCTGGTTTGAAGCAGCGTAACAGTCGTGTCACAATCTATAAGTACACACCTAAAAAACAATCACTTTTGAAAGTCAGTTTCCGCCTAACGCTACATGTGAGCTCTGTCTGATGGCGTTCTAAGGTCGCTAATAACTTCGGAACGAGAAGAGATACAATGTTCTGGTTTGAAGCAGCGTAACAGTCGTGTCACAATCTATAAGTACACACCTAAAAAACAATCACTTTTGAAAGTCAGTTTCCGCCTAACGCTACATGTGAGCTCTGTCTGATGGCGTTCTAAGGTCGCTAATAACTTCGGAACGAGAAGAGATACAATGTTCTGGTTTGAAGCAGCGTAACAGTCGTGTCACAATCTATAAGTACACACCTAAAAAACAATCACTTTTGAAAGTCAGTTTCCGCCTAACGCTCGGAACGAGAAGTGATACGTAACAGTCGTGTTATATGTACACACCTAAAAAACAATCACTTTTGATAGTCAGTTTCCGACTAACGCTACATGTGAGCTCTGTCTGATGGCGTTCTAAGGTTGCTAATAACTTCGGAACGAGAAGAGATACAATGTTCTGGTTTCCCAGTCGTGTCACAATCTATAAGTACACACCTAAAAAACAATCACTTTTGAAAGTCAGTTTCCGCCTAACGCTACATGTGAGCTCTGTCTGATGGCGTTCTAAGGTCGCTAATAACTTCGGAACGAGAAGAGATACAATGTTCTGGTTTGAAGCAGCGTAACAGTCGTGTCACAATCTATAAGTACACACCTAAAAAACAATCACTTTTGAAAGTCAGTTTCCGCCTAACGCTACATGTGAGCTCTGTCTGATGGCGTTCTAAGGTCGCTAATAACTTCGGAACGAGAAGAGATACAATGTTCTGGTTTGAAGCAGCGTAACAGTCGTGTCACAATCTATAAGTACACACCTAAAAAACAATCACTTTTGAAAGTCAGTTTCCGCCTAACGCTACATGTGAGCTCTGTCTGATGGCGTTCTAAGGTCGCTAATAACTTCGGAACGAGAAGAGATACAATGTAGCAGCGTAACAGTTGTGTCACAATCTATAAGTACACACCTAAAAAACAATCACTTTTGAAAGTCAGTTTCCGCCTAACGCTACATGTGAGCTCTGTCTGATGGCGTTCTAAGGTCGCTAATAACTTCGGAACGAGAAGAGATACAATGTTCTGGTTTGAAGCAGCGTAACAGTCGTGTCACAATCTATAAGTACACACCTAAAAAACAATCACTTTTGAAAGTCAGTTTCCGCCTAACGCTACATGTGAGCTCTGTCTGATGGCGTTCTAAGGTCGCTAATAACTTCGGAACGAGAAGAGATACAATGTTCTGGTTTGAAGCAGCGTAACAGTCGTGTCACAATCTATAAGTACACACCTAAAAAACAATCACTTTTGAAAGTCAGTTTCCGCCTAACGCTACATGTGAGCTCTGTCTGATGGCGTTCTAAGGTCGCTAATAACTTCGGAACGAGAAGAGATACAATGTTCTGGTTTGAAGCAGCGTAACAGTCGTGTCACAATCTATAAATACACACTACCAAACAATCACTTTT
>JAVIWB010002180.1:0-298096 GCA_031893035.1 Dermolepida albohirtum
GTTATACCGGCTTACTGGTTTCATAATACATTTATTTACTAATTCTACTTCTATTTTTGTTCTTCTTTTCTATAAACCTTCGCCCACCCCCCCCCCACCAAATATAGGTCTCGGTATTTTTCTTTCCCATCTTTCCGTATTCATATTTTTATTAGGTACCAAAACTTCGCTAGCATAGTGGTAGTCTTACAGCAGTCTTATGTACTATAATCTTTGTCTTTCTCGATGTATATTGCATTTTTATTAGCATTTTTATATTTTTTTTGCGATTCTGCCCCCCCCCCCCCACTTTGTTCTAAGTGTCTTTCTTTCTTTTATTGGGGGGCGAGTAGAAGAAAATAAGTATTCAAACATATTTACCTATTTCTACCCATACAAATGTTTGTACTATCAGTCTTCAGCCTCCTATCCAATAACTCCCGTTAATATAAATATTGTTTTTTCCTGATTTATATTTAACACATATTTCTTTATAAAGAAAGAAAAACACTGAGAAACCATTCACACACATCATCTACGTTTTCGTAATGTCTTAATTTGGGACTTCCTGTGTTAAATTTCTTGGCATTTCTTGTCATTTTTAATATCTCGAAGTGTCCACAAAATTCGTGTGGTGATCTCACAAAATGTCATCTCTATTTGGCCTTGTCTTAAAAAGCTATATATATTTAAAATATCTGTTTGTGGTTTAAATAGATTAAGGCATTGAATCATTAAAAAAATTTACATTAATAACAATCCACAAACTTTGCAAAATGTGCGCAATAAGTAATGTCGAACAAACGTCTGGATTAGCAGCAGTGTATATCTTCGCCGGGAAGGCTTGATAAGTACGATTATAAATTTAAATTCCTGTATATTCTAACGTAAAAAAACAAATTATAAATTTATTTATACCTGTCGCAGTTAACAATCTACCTTTGCGAGGTATCTCCGCGTCACTGACATGATGTAAGTTACTGGCAATACCTACACGCGTTCGCCCCCATTGTTTCCAATCGCTGATTATGCGGAGGATTATTCATCCTTAAAAATAACTACTAATATTCGACGTACGGTCAGAAAACGTATAGAACAACTAAGTGACCATTTTTCATATTTTCAACATCTTTTATGAATAAAATGAAAAAATATTTTGTTTTATTTCTTCTTCAATTTATTTTCCTGTTTAATATACACAAAGATGTGCCATATGGGAAGGTGTTGTCTTCTAAATTTTTCGGAATTTCAAGGTACTCATTAGCTAATTGCCTGGAAAACTTAGAAATCTAAAAGCTATAAAAGTGTGTACCCAAAATGTTATATCTATGTCAAAAAATAATGTTACTGAATATATACACATAAAAACTTTTACGTAATTATTTTTATTAAATAACATTAAAGATATTTGCATTTGACAATTAAGAACAACGTTTTAAGTTAGGATGTTCTTTAAATTTTCATATCCAACTCTTGAGGTGTTTGCTTAACTCACGTTATGATCAAAGTGTAAACAGTAATTATTTATTTTATGAAAAATTCATATCAAAATGAAAACATAATTGAAATAAACATATTTAAAAACTTCAAAAACAATTTTATTGTTAACTATTAATATGACTGTTGTTTGTAAAAATATAAACAATTTTCAGAATTTTTGTATGGGCGAATGAAGAAAAGCGTATTATTTAAAAACTTCTAAAACAATATTTTGTTGTTAACTATTAATATGACTATAGTTGTTTGTACAAATGTAAACAATTTTCAGAATTTTTGTATGGGTGATTGAAGAAAAGATCATTATGTAATCTTTTCTGTGAAGGTATAATTGCAACAACAAAAATAATTAGCGATACATTCTGAAAGATATTTTTTAATCCTTTCAAGCAATTTCTGGAAAAAAAATATTTATATTTACACTAATAACTAAGGCTATGTCTTAACTCCTGACCCGTTTCTTATCCTTCCCCGAAATTTAAACTTAAAATTTGCATCATTATATCAAACACGTAATTGAAACGTAATCTTCAAATTTTGTTTTTTCTGTGTTTGCGTCTACACTATGTTTTAGCACATTAGCAATGCTAAAAATTATTACTCTAGCAAAACTAATAAAGTATATTCGCTCTTATTTAGGTGTTATCTAATATGTTAATTTCAATTTTAATTAGTCATACATAGACATAATCGCAGACGAAAAACATGAAACTGATTCTGATCCTAATATTGGAATCATTATCTGCAAGTAAAAACTGATTATTGAATCTACATATACAAAATAAACTTAAGAGTCGATTTAAGAACGTAAACACATATTTTTTAAAAATAGTTCCAAAAGTTCTACACCTTCCTCTATTAGTATGTACAAAAGGTACTAGGAAAGTTTTGCAATACAGCTTTGTTTATTTAATTTTTTCAAAGTAATTTCCTCTACACTCAATATACCTCTCCATCCTCCGAAACCAATCTTTAAACCAGTTCTGCCAAGTTTCACTAGGGAGTAAAGCACATTCGTTGTCCCAAGCCCGCAGAAGGTCCTAATCACTGGAAAACCGCCTCCCTTTTAGCTTCATTTTCACATGCGGGAACAGTGCAAAGTCACAGGGAGTAAGATCTGGACTGTAGGGAGGGTGCTCGAGAAGTTTCAATCCTGTCGTGGTCAAATATTAGGTGCAGGCTTTGACGCGGGGAGCTAGAGCATTATCGTGATGGAGGAACCAGGTGTCCATTCTTGAGTTTGGCTGCAGGTTCTTCATAGATTCAATGACTTTAAACGGGCACTGTTCAATATACCATTTAGCTGTGACTGTCTTCTGTATATCCAAAACGACGCGTTCAACAATTCCACTCGATTTGAAAAATACAGCTATCATTTTCTTCTTTACAGATCGGGATTTTCTGACAACTGCGGGTGTGTCCTCATCGTCAAAGACCCAAACTTTGTTTTGAGCTTTGGTCGGTACATCGTAATAGTACAGCCAAGTCTCATCACCTGTCACGATGTTGTTCACATACCGAGATTGTCACTTATTAAACTTTTTTTTAGCATCTCCCGGCACCAAATCACACATCGTGTCATCTGCTCTTCAGTCAGTCGATGCGGCACCCAGAGAAAACAAAGTTTCTTCACGTGCAAATGATCATACAGAATCGAACGAATTGCTGATGCATTTAGACCTGAAGCACCCTCTATCTGTTGGTAGATCACTCGCCAAGCATTTTCCTCACAGTGGTAACATTTTCCTCCGTAACTGACGTTCGTGGCCTTCCCGGACTCTCAGCATCCTCCACAGTTAAATTTATCCTTTGGAATTCTCTATACCACCTGAATATCGTTGTGCGATCTGGACAAACATCACCGAGTGCGAGAGTAATTTCTTCGAAGCACTAGTCTATGTTTAAACCACGCACGAAATTATAACGCAAAACTGCCCTTAGCTCATTTCGTCGCCACGATGGCATCGCAAGCGCTTTACACTTTCACTACTAATGAATAACTGGGCCCATCGATATGGCGCGGCGGCTACTATGCACGTATGAACATGTCTCAAGATGCAGCAACAAGCAGCTTCCTACGATTCATTGTTGCGTCATATTGCAAAACTTTCTTAGTACCCTTTGTATTTAAACGATTACTATTCTCTAAACTAGGTGGCTAAAAACAAATTAAATAGTGATACAATGTATTTTTTTAGACATAACCTTTGACAAAAGCATAAGATTAACGTCATACATCTTTAGCTGCCAATTTATTATCTTCAATCTGTGATTTGGTTTCATCACTAAATTTCATTTGTTTCTTCAATGTCATTTGTTTTTACATATATAGTCAATTTTTGATCTCTAGACCTTCAAATGTTAATGTGCAAAATTCTGTTAATTATTTTCTCACCAATTTTCAGAGTTGTTTGAATACTCCTTTCAATAATATGCTAGTCCTTTTTAATTTAGTCGTGTCCCAAACAGGACCAATATTGTTTTCAGTAACAAATGTTTAAGAATAAGAAATAGGTCATTTAAGGAAAATCAGTAAAAATATATCTATCTCTCTATCAAAACAGATACAGCAACTATGGCATCAGAAACAAGTCAAAGGAATAACTTCATGGAAGTCTTAAAGAACTTGATCACGATACAGATATATCCATATTATAATGCAAAAAACTGAACTTATTTTGAACACCTGTTCAATCTTCAAAAGATTCAGAATACACAATAAAGAAGAATCTAATTGTATCTGCATTTAAACACAAAGATAATAAATAATGATATGCTTTCTTATAGAGATACAAAGTACTATAAAGCTTGTATTAATTTACAGTTTAATGATATATAATAGCACTGAAATATCAACCGCGTACAGTCCGAGCGATAGTTTAAGGAAATATGAGAAATCTATGCAATAATCATAATAATAATATGTATTTTCAGCAATCGTTGAAACGGTAGAATAAATAAATAGAAATGACTAAATATCTTAATATAAAATTTATTAAATCGTTTTTAAGTAGGTTACCGTTTGTGACAAAATATTATGGCCTACTAGAAAAGCTCGTTGGAAAGGAAACAGCACTATATACACAATTACACAATTATTTTAAATATTACATTTCTTTAGTGACGAATTTAGATATTTAAAATACGAGCATGAAAGGTTAAAAAATATTTTTTAAGTAATCCGACTAATTCAGAAACAAAAAAATCTTCCTTCACGCATTATTTGAAATGTTCAAAAATAAATTTAAAATCCAAATGCTTCATTCATGTACAAACGTATAAATTAACCATTACGATACATCGAATTAGAGAAACCGACTTTATCGATGGAAATTTCTGTAAAAGAATTATACTCTCCTTGAATACCTACATGGCACATGTATTATTATTATTATTATCATAAATTTCAATAAAATTTATAAATCTTAGGTCTTATTCCTCAGGTGTTCTCCGAAATAAATAACAACAACAGCAGTTTGAATTGAAGAAATGAATTATGTCCTCATCATTCTTTATCAAATCCCATATATGCGCACTGCGGCCGAACGCCGTGATCTACTTAACATTACACGAGATTTAGGTGTTCATTTAAATAATAAACGATACGGAGATTGAAGAAAGAGAGTCGTATAAGAAGACAGAAACCAGATTAAAAGTCACAAGTATGTTTAATACATGCATCATATATATACATATGTATGTATGTATGCACCACTCCACGATCGCAATGAGAAATGACATTAATTTTTATTCTCACAAAACTATTTTTATTACACAGTTCATTGCCTGTTCGCTGATAAAGTTATTTTAAGAAATCTCAGTCAACTACAAGCGCATAATAGTAACCACTAATACATAATAATACACGACTCCTATTCGTACATGTCAATGGGGTTTTGATTGACTTTTTCATCTACGTACATAACCATAAAATGGAAGGAATTTCTTATATTAATGGAATTCGTGTGTGTAACTTAGTTCAGAATTATCAGAATTAGCCTCGATTAATTTCATTATTAAGTTCAATACGAACCTTTTTTTAAATACATAGCTAAAGAGTGATAAAGCCGAAACGAACATGTTTTAAATACGTCTGCTCTCCCCAAATGTTGATTTAATATTGGTTTCTCCGAAGAAATAATTTCCTTCTCAGTATTTCGTTCTTTGATAAGCAATTCTAATATTTATCCACTTATTAAATGTAATCAAAATATCATCGAACCGAATCGAAACAAAATTCTTAAGAAATGTTTCGCAAAAAGTCATCATCAACAATTTAGACAATCACTGTACAAAGGGACATTGATGTCTAGTTAGCCTCGGAAGTTTCTAACAGACAAAGTTTAATATGGTTGCTATGGTTACAACTATGATGTATTAAAAACAAGTTGTCAAAGTTTAATTTTCTCAAATTAAATGGTGAAAAAGTGTGGAATTTTGGAAAACAGTATACGTACATATGTACGTATATATACTTACATATATATATTAGATTCTCGGCTTCTCCGCGATGTTGTACAGAAGTTCTGGACGGAATCAGTATCCCGACGTTTCGATGACATCTCAATCATTTTCTACAGGAGTTGCTTCGTGGTGAAGCATCACTCTGAAACTGTTTCAGGTTGACGCTTCACTACGAATGATAATATTTTTAAACAATCGACAAATTGGACTTACATATTGCAGAAGCATTGCACATTTCCTACGAACGTGTATCTCTCATAGATCATAGGCAAAACGTTGTGGAAAACTTGTCGAAGATGTACTCTTTTTAGAGGACAATACTTCCTGCTTACAATAAACGATGATGGCGCAGCAAAAAAAATAATGAAATTGGTTGACCACCCATTCTATTCTCCAGATTTAATATCGTCCGACTATTATTTGTTCCCAAAATATTGTTTAGACTTTTAAAATTTGCAAGAAAATTGAAAATGGAAGGAGACTAGATATTGAAAAGCTTATGAGTTGAAAAGAAAGAAAAGCAACGATCTTTTGACGGTAACAAGCGAACAATAGTAATAATAATAATAATTCGTGTCTTAGTTTCTGCAACTGCTTAACGTCAATTGCATGCCATTGGCGAGCCATAAATTGTTATTAAAGTCGCGTTCATGGTGCAACTTAAGATATATGGCTATCAGCATTTGCTTTTAAAGTGAAGAGAAACCAATAAAAAGCTTCCAGAACAACGGTTATCGGATTCGATGCCGAGACTTAGGCCTGAGGAGCCAGCAACTTATCACAAAGCTATCAGCCGGAAATTATAAGAAGTAAAAAAAGTGGACATAAAAACAATCAAACGTCGCACGGGTTCACACACGTTGAAAAAAGGACAGATACATGGAAAAGAAACTTACACAAAGTATTAACAAAGCAATATTTATCATTGAGCAAGATACCCAAAACATAAAATAAAAAGGAATAAAAAATATATTTTGAGAAAATATCTTAAAGGAACTGAAAGTCGTAAATTGGAGACACATATTTATTTTTACCTACTGTGATAATGGAAACCAAAACCTTTAGAATCACTTGCCTCCCACTGAAACTATGATAGAAAAAAAGATATCAGAATGATACGACGACAAGGCAAGATGAAAGATTGTAGTATTAGTAAGACTAAACAGTATTCCACGTATCAGCGCAAGGAACCGATGAGGTGGAGTTAACGGGTCCTGATATTGCTAAAAGCTTGCATCATGTCAGTGACGCAAGGATACCTCGCAAAAATTGATTGCTAACTGAGACAGGTGTAAATAAATTTCTAAATCGTTTTCCTTCGTTAAAATATACAGGAATTATAATTAAAATTATAATCGCACCTATATAACCTTCCCCACGAGTCCGTACACGACTGCGAACCCAAATATTTATTCAATTATAATAAATACTATCGCGCTACAGATCCATAATAATATAGATCATAACTTTTTAATATACTTTTAAAACAAAATAGATTTTCCATATGCAAATAAACGACACCATTTCCTAATAAATTGGGCAATTTCTGCTGCATTATACATATGTAACAACGCATTACGTAGAAAAATACGTAATGAATGGTTTCACTGTAGGATCGATATATAAAATAAATAATCTAGAAGATTAGATAACATAGAGGGTCATTTCTAATTTCTCCTTTTTCTATTCTACACTGAAATTGCGCACCAAACGGGTTAATTATTTTGACAATTTCCGTTTGTTACAGGGACAAATAATAAAGATAACGCATTTTCTTTCACCGTAAATTACGTTCTCCTGCATATATTCTCATGCAATAAATAAAAGAAAACGGAAGGAAACAGTCGTATCAAGAAAAAACTTCGGTCTTATCTGGCTAAATATAAGAAATTCATGTAAAGAAACCTACATAAATTAAAGTCAGCATCTCCTTCCAGTGCTTGTAAAATAACGTATGTTCTCCTCTGTCTGGGAGTACACCCAGCAAACTTGATCTTCATACATTTATTATCGTGTCGTAAAGGCGACGTCCGATGTATTGTACGCGCTCAAAAAATACCATAGAAAGAACATATCGACGATGAGGCATAAAATTTACTAAAAAAAAAAGAACAGAATTACCACGAACAGCTATCATAAATTATAGCAATGTGCAATCATACACTTATATGTACATACATATATCCATATAATGTTTTCTTTAAGTAAATATTTATTCTGACTAATGAACACTTTATTTTACTAGAACGATGGCACTTTCAAGTACATCTATTATTGATCATTATATCATGAATATTCAAAATGCTGGTTTTACTCTTTTGTAATTGGATCTAGTTCTGTAAGCGAAAAATCTAAATTCGAAGATATGTTAAATCCGTAACATTGCAAAGGTAATGCTATTTGACCTTTTTAGTTATTAATGCGTACATATACAGTTTAAAAGAAATATTCTTTTTATGTTTGACCAAATATACAGGCTGTTTCAAAAAGAATATACATACGTATTTCTAATGCATATATTTATTAAACTTTAAGACATACGAATATGAAACTTTACACACAGATTTACGAACCTCTCAAGTTCAGATTACAGATGTTCAATATGTCCTCCATTAGCGACACGAACAATATCACATCGATACTCAAATTCCTCCCATACTTGGGCAAGTATGTTCTTCGTCACCGATGTTATGGCAGTACAGATCCGATTCTTCAACTCTTCCGGGTTCTGTGGGAGTGGTGGTACATAAACGTTGTCTTTAAGGAAACCCCACAGGAAGAAGTCACAGAGTGTCAAATCCGGTGACCGTGGAGCCCAGCTGAGACATGCTAAATCGCCAGCGCCTTGACGACCAATCCAACGGTTCAGATATTCACGCACTTGGCGACTCCAGTGAGGGGGTGCCCCGTCGTGTTGGAAAATGAAGTTGTTTTCGTGCAGCCTCGGAAACAACCAGTTTTGTAACATAGCGAGATACTGCTGACTGTTAATCGTGTTTCCATCAAAGAAGAATGGGCCGTAAACAGATGATCGGGATATCGCACAAAACACATTGATTTTAGGCGAATTTCGTACATGTTCAATGGCTGCATGTGGTTTCTGTAGACCCCAAATTCGAACATTGTATTTGTTTACCAGACTACTAACATGGAAAGTCGCTTCATGACTGTTATTATTTAATTAAATTTGATTTTTATTCATTTTATTATCCTAAAGTTCTGCCGATCTCCTGGGAAGTGAAAACCAAGTTAGAATCGCTCCATTAAAGCAAATTTCTCAAAATATTTTCCATTACAATCTGTTACGTTATTCTGGTTTGAATAATTTGTGCACTGATCAGGTTAGATGTTTAATTTTGTTAGAGAAACTCTTTTATTTGTAAATAATTAAATATTGTACTATTTATTTTGTAAAAGTATGGCCGATATTGTCGATGCCTTTGAAAACACATTTGCAAATATATATACTGGAAGTGACATAAATACTTAGCCTGAATGTCCTTCTTTTACAATTGCGCTTGTAATAGGAGATAATCTAATACAACTGACGTGTAGGATGACTAATAAACGAACTGCTGATGATGATCTACCAAGTTTTGACTTACGAAATTCTTTGATTCGAGATTACAAATTTGTCCTGACTTTTTTCGTCTTTCCCTAAAGACAAGTATTTTTGCTGATGTATGTGAAACCTTGAATAAACGCGAAAAAGTTGATATCTTAAATAGGGATTTCTTGCATTATTTGGATGTAACATCTGGTTAGGCACTTCTATCCAGGCTTTCCGAAATTTATGCTATTAATGGTGTTCGAAGTTTGCAAAGAAATCTGAAATTTTGCCCTTATTAAAACCTGGTATGATGTATTTCTATTGAAAATAAATGTCTATAAGTGCTGTGTTGGTACTTATACAAAAAAGAGTACTTCGCTTTTACTAGATTAATATTTAAGATTTACCTTTGATTCACTATTCACGTTAAATCACACATTGAGTGATTACGTGCTCCTACGTGCAAGTACCTTGGCTTTACTATGCGACATACTTCAATAACACCAACTACGAGGGTGGTCCCATAAGAACCCGGCCTGACCTAGAGATGGCGGTAGTTGTTTGAAAAATATCATTGTATTAGAAAGCACACAATCTATAAAGCATATGTCTCAAGTTCGAAGACGCCACGTTGTTTATTATTTGTTTGGCAGCCATCAATAGTGAACGTTTTCAGTGAATTTGTAAAAATGGAGAAAATTGGTCATCGTTACGTGATACAATACCATATATAGAAAGGCCGAAACCCAACCGATATGAGAGCTGAACTGAATTCTACTCTGGGTGAGTCTGCTCCTTCGTTTACAACATTAAAATATTGGGTAGCACAGTTTAAACGAGGCCGTACGAGCTGCCAAGACGAGCATCGCAGTGGTCAACCAAATGAGGTGACGACTCCAGAAATGGTGAAGAAAATCCACAAAGCGGTACTGGATGATCGTCGACTGAAAGTGCGCAAGCTAGCAGATATAGTAGGCATTTCAAAAAGTGCGGTAAATCGCATTTTATCTGAAAATTTGGACATGAGAAAGCTGTGACCAGGATGGGTGCCGCGTTTGCTCACGCTCGAACAAAAACAGTGTCGTGAAGATGTTTCAATTGAGTGCTTAGCGAAGTTTCACAGCAATAAAGCAGAAGTTTTGCGCCGTTTCATAACCATGGATGAAACATGGGTCTATCACTTCACACCCGAGACAAAAGAACAATCAGAACAATGGACTCAAAAGAGAGAACCGGCTCCAAAGAAGACGAAGTCCTTTTCACCTGCAGGCAAGGTCATGGCATTGGCTTTTTGGAATGCGCGTGGAATAATTTTCATTGACTATCTTGAAAAGGAAAAACTATCAACGGCGAACTTATTACAACGTTTCAGCGAAGAAATTAAGCAAAAGCGGCCGCATTTGACTAAGAAGAAAGTGTTGTTCCATCAAGTCAATGCACTAGATCACAAATCCGTTATTGCAATAGCCAAAATTAATGGATTAAAGTTTGAATTACTACCTCATGCACCCTATTCGCCAGATTTAGCCCCCTCGGATTATTTTCTGTTCCCAAACTTGAAAAAATGGCTCAGTGGTCAAAGATTTTCCAACGATGAAGAAGTAATGTCGGCAGTTAATGGCTATTTTGAGGAGCAAGACAGTTCTTTTTATAAAAAGGTTGTCGAACTTATTGAACATCGCTGGGAAAATTATATAGAGCTGAAAGGAGATTATGTTTTGAAAAATAAATATATTTCGTTCTAAAATTTTTGTGTTTTCTTTGTTGAGTCGGGTACTTCTAGGACCACTCTCATAGTAGTCGTTTGTAAAAACATAAAGGCGCCTCTCGTTTATACAGACAACGACTGTGAAAGCCTGCACTCAAAAATTAATAAAAATTGCGTCAATAATTAGTCATTTCCATTCATCGGTAAGAGCTAATAATCTCTATATTTATTTTAGCTAAATCGTAACCTTCGTGAAAGCAAATCTTGTATGATATATGTGTTTACAGCAAGTAATTCAACTAAAGGAACACTTCAATAATAAAATATCAAAGAAAACATTCTATAAATCAGTTACGAGATAATTGAATATTAATAACGGGCGTTAAAACAAGGGAAAATATATATTCTTGGGCACACAGTGCTGACATGATTTGAATATTTACAATCGCGTAATAACAACACACAAACATAACCTGTAATTACATGTGTAATAAATCTCCGATAGCTGAAAAGAAACAAACATTGCGAGCGAGGAATTCAAATGGAATGCCTAGAAGGCACAATTAAATAATTATTCCATCAACACTACTGCATTGTAATGTTGCGTTCGCGCGTCCGTGCGGCGTTTGCCCAAATGGACTCCATCAGGGAAATAACACTTCGATCCATGAATCTAACTGCGGCTGATATTAATTAATCAACGTTTGATATAATTAATATGTGGTGGATAAACGGTGAATGAAAATGAGATTTATCTAACAAATTAAACAAATATACAAACTTGTCACATGTTATATACGTACACGTCTTTTCTATTTTAGAAATAAAATTTATAATATCAATAGAAGCAGGCAGTATCAGGCGAGTCTACCAATATTCAGTTACATTTGAATATTCTTTACAATCTTGCTTTAAGTAATCGACATAAAAGTTATTTGTACATTAAAAAATATACACGAAAATGATTAAAATCATCTTCTTTTTTTGTTTTAATTTCAGTTAAAATGTTGAACACGAATTCGAAATATTAACGCAATAATTTCAAATAAGAAAATAGTTTTTGAACCGGTAGTCCATGTACTCTTTTTTGCTTTATCTTGTACTATGTACTCGTAAATTCCCATAATTATAAAACACAGACAACGGAAAACCCTTTATCGAAACGGACTTACACCTCATAAAAGTTGGAATTTGAGTACAATATCCCATCATCGAATAATACTCGTAGCATCAATACAAATATATTGTCACAACATAATCGATGCCAAACAGTAT
The DNA here is from genome assembly GCA_031893035.1 of Dermolepida albohirtum. Lineage (NCBI taxonomy): Eukaryota > Metazoa > Arthropoda > Insecta > Coleoptera > Scarabaeidae > Dermolepida > Dermolepida albohirtum. Next base: position 12,474 of record JAVIWB010002180.1, read on the forward strand.
CAAGTGACTTTGCAAGAATTTGAGACTCCATGATGATAAATTAGAAAGACGATTTTTACGAGAATCGTGATAATGAAAACAAGTGAACACTAGATTCAGGGTATTACATAGAATACTATACTTTTGAAATCATGAAGTGGGGAATCGTTTACATCTACGACATTAGGGTCGTTATTTCCAATATTTTTTTTGTAATTGTGTTTTTAACTTAATGAAGGATGTTGTGAGCAAAGTGAGCTTGCAATGCCTTGTTCGGCTCGCTATCATCCTAACAGACCTCCGATCCTTACAGAATAGGTCCCTTACAAATTTGAATGGCCGTTTCTCAAGGCTGTTTCGTCTGTCTTTGACTTGAATTGTTCTTCCACTATTTCCGGGATCTACATATCTCAACCTTTTTCCACGACTATTTAAATATTTCTTTTTGCAATGCTACAGAAAAAGTGTGGTCTTATGCAAGCCAAATCTTTTTGAATCAGTTCGCCTGCTCTCTCATGAACCCTGTAGCCTTCATGATGAGATCTAAAGTATTGATGATGTTTCAAAAATTGTAGGAAAATGCAATTTTTTTATTTTGCCGATTTTCATTAAAATTGCAATATAGTTTTTTAATATAATTTTCATGTAATTAAATATACTTAACACAACGTGAAAATAGTTTTTTAAACGGTCCTCAACGAACTTTTTCGAAGCCTCCACAGTCCACCTACTTACAACAAGTTTAAATTCATTTAAGCTTTGAAATCGAACACCTCGTAGGGATTTATTCAAGTTGGCGAACAAATATGAGCATCATGAGCCAAATCTGATGATTAGTGTGGTTGTAAAAGCAATTCTCAGCACAATTCGTTTAAAACATCCTTTGCTCTTCAAGCTGTATGAAACTTTTTGCATTGTCCTGTTGCAGTAGCGGGCCCTTCTTAAACTTTCCAGACACTTATTGCAAAGTTTTTTAAGTAAAATCTGTGTGAAAATAAAAACCAAACGAAACAAAATTTTCAAAAACCAAAGTTATTTTCAGATCCTACATACATTTCTCTATTTTTCAACATAGCTGTCAAGTTTATTTAAACACTTATCAAACCTTACAACTAGATTTTGAATACCTTCTTCGTAGAAACTTGTCGCCAATCTTGTACAGCACTGAGCTAGACACTTCAGGAAGATCATTGGAAAGAGTACTTATGGTGAAGCGTCTGTTCTGAAGCATTTTCGCTCTCTACTGAAGCCCATCTGTAATCACAGATGGGCGACCGGACCGGGACTCATCATGGACGTTGTCGCGGCCAGCTTTGCAAACTCTGACCCATTTACGCACTTTGTCTTCACACATTTCAGTAGCTCCGTAAACCTCACAAATCTGCCGGTGAATGCCTACAGCAAACATGTATTCTGCCGACAAAAAACGTATCACTGACCGTTCCTGGCACAAGGCGGGCGATTCGATAATCTTGACCATTTTAAAGACACAGAACAGACTTTACAGGTTACCTACACAGCTGCAACTGAGCGCAGTTGTTCCCAAGGATTGCCGGGACACGAGGCAAGTACTCGTTGCGGTGCGCGCACCACCTATTAGTGTAAAACCCGCCTCATAATTTAACTGGAGCCAAATATTTGAAACTTCAGAAACATCCCTCATAATAAACAAGGAGTGTAGTTTCTTACACCAATTTCGAAAATAACATTCAAAATTGTTACAATATTCAATAATATTTTAGGATTGTATTTTGTGTAGCGACGTCTTTAACAGGGGACTAATTTAAGTGCTACTGTATACGTTATTGAAGTTCTCACAGTCATAGAAGTGTAGTACGAGGATAGTTTGACAAGTAGTGAGAATGACACATAGGTAGCACTCTAAATGGTAAAACAAATGCACTGTAATTTAGGTTGCCTATTTATATGTTTACATTCCGATATTTAGATAAATCGGTTGATTAGTTTATTTTTGATAGCTGATTGAAAAAGAAGCAACACGTCATTTTGTTAAAATGGGAAAAAGCAGAGTATCGTGCGGTGATTAAATACTTCGTAATTAAGGGTATGAAAGCTACCGTGGTAGAACAAGCTGTGTTGATGAAGCGCGCTCTGGAACACCCAAAATCGTGACTTCTAAGGAAATGATTATAAAAATCCATAATATTATTACGCAAGATCGAGGACTCAAAGTGAGAGAGATAGCAGACATGGTAAACATTTCAACAGAACGCGTACACCACATTTTAACGAAAGAATTGGACCTTTCCAAGCTTTCGGCAAGATGGGGATTGCTTACGACTGATCAAAAGTTTACTCGTTTGCGCATTTCCAATGAGTGTTTGGACCTCTATAAGCGGAATCCGGTTGATTTTTGTAGGCGATTTGTTACTTGCGATGAAATTTGGATACACTACAGTACACCTGTAACTAAACAGCAGTCGAAACAATGGTTAGAACGTGGTTCTGCACCTCCAAAGAAAGCGAAAATCACTTTATCGGCAAACAAGATGATGGCATCAATTTTTTGGGATTCAAAGGGCATTTTGCTCATTGATTAGCTTCAGAAAAGTGCCACAATAAATGCACAATATTATGCAGAACTTCTACGAAAATTAAATCTTGAGATTCGTGCTAAACGGCCAGGAATGGCAAAGAAAAAGATTCTGTTTCACCAAGACAACGCTCCCTCGCATACCAGCATAGTTTCGATGTCCAAAATCCACGAGTTGCGTTTCGAATTAGTACCACATGCACCTTATTCGCCGAATCTAACCCCTTCCGACTTCTACCTTTTTTCAAAATTGAAAACGGCACTAGGTGGAAAGAAATATTCGTCTAACGACGAGCTTATCATCTTCGTAAATGAGTATTTTACAAGCCTTCCGGAATCGCATTGTAGAGATGGCATAAGGGCATTGGAGCACCGTTGGAATAAATGTATTGCTCTTTTAGGAGAATACATTGTAAAATAAAAATTATTTTGTATTTAAAAAATTCGTTTTTATTTTCCATTCTCACTACTTGTCAAACTACCCTCGCAAAACCACTTAAAGTACATTCCTTATAATCCGAGACATACTGTAAACTGAGGTTATTTAAAAATAAACTATGTTTACGTACACTTTTGGTCCAGTTAAACACAACATACAAGGAAGGCGTAGTGTTATGTATTAATAGAGAAATTACGATACGTATAACATTTCTTTTACTTAGTTTTGTACCGTTTTTTTTCGTCCAGTTTCATTCGACCATTAAAAACAAATATACGTTGAAATGGGTTATAAATCTACGACAATGTATATAAAATATTGTAGATCATACATACATACATCAACTTATAAGCTGCATGTTTTGCAAATGAAGAAAAAAAGAATGCAGTAAAGTAATAAGAATTGCAAAAGAAAGCCGACAGCGAGTCGTGTAATATGTATCATTATCAAGTATTTATGTGCTTGTCTCTTTAGTACACTTTCTCTTGCGGCGATAAAGGAATTGTCACGCACGAAATAAAATCTCTCCACCTATCTATCAGCTAAATCCATATTCATCAATGCGCAGAAAGAAGTTATGGCGAAGTCGATTCGGTATTACACGCTTACATTAAAAAAATGTACGTATTTCTGCTATGCCTCGAATAGAGAAGGTATGATCATTGAATAAAGTTTTTGCAATTTACTGTTATAATTAGGATTGTTTTTATTAAATATGATACTTCCTGTTGTCATTATTAATATTATATTAAACATTATTGTTGTAAGTGTAATTATATATATGTTATCTTGAGATTTTATTGATACATTATGCACTTTATGTAAACTCAAAATGCACAATGCAAATAAATTTCGTTAATTTTCCTTGATTACTGGAAATTAGGCAGAAGCGCTGTTGATGGCGCTTGTATACTCTGTGAAGTTGAAGGCCAAGATTTTATCTCAGATCGAACTGCGTAAATCTGGTATATAAAATTTAGGAATGGTCAAACAGATCAGGGAACGATGACCTGGACGATCTTCTATTATTATCCAAGAGACTTTTCAGCAAAGAATTGGGGCCACTCCGGCTTCCAGTCGGCGACAATTATCACACGAGTTTAGTCTTTCGAGTTCGCCCTCATCACAGACTAGGAAAAGTAAACAGACGATGCAGACGAGTGTCTCATGAATTGACTGCAGATCAGACACAGCGACGATTGCAAATCTGTAATCAACTTCTTGCTGTTTCTATCGACGAAATGTAACGAGTGACGACAAGTGCATCTACCTTGGAATCAGTGCTTAATCTGTGGCCAATCTGTAAAGACCGTGAAGCAAAGGCGATATTATGTGGAATTACATAGGTGTTATCCCCTTTGAATTGATACCAAAAGGGCATTAAACTAAGACCAATTAGATCGGTTTTATGCAGTTTTAGGTGAAAGATAGCCTGAGTTAGTCAACATAAATCGCTTCTACTATTCCATCAAGATAATGCTAGGCCGCATATTCTCCAAAAGCTCTCTAGAAATTGGAAGAATTTGATTAGGCGGGCCTGCTACTACATCCTTTACAATCCGGACTTGGCATCATCTGGTAACCAACTTTTTGGAACTCCTGCTCCACCCTAAATAATATTAAATTCAACACGGCCAATTCTACTAAACTGTAAATGCCAATACACAGTTTATCTTTGTCGCTTTTTATCTATAATTAAATAAATAACAAAACCAATGCATAGAGTCTTAGTTATTAAATTAAACCCAGAAAAGCAAACTTCAAGTGAAAATAATCAAGTGTAGTCCCGGTGCCATAAAATTGAACAAAAGCAATTGCACTCGTTGGAATATAAAAATCATATGGAAAACCACCAAATGATATAAGAAGAAAGAAAGATAGGGATCGCAGGAGCAAACGACATAGTCAACCCGAACCAGAAATGCAGACAAACATATACCCTGAAGAAAGGAAATTTTAATTGAAGCAAAACAGAAGTGTGGAAAAATATCTACTATCCTGTGTACTTTGCATGAATTTTTTAAAGAAAGATTGGTAAAAATATGTCGGATGGTAAGGTATATAGCCAAAGCTAAAAATAAAAACAAACATTTAAGTGCGATATTAATCCCACACTTAACATCTATTGATAACTGAGGAATTGCAGATTAATCGACAAACAGTTAAGCTAACTTAAAGTGAATTGACTCGAACGAGCAACCATAAGCATGTTGAATGACTGATATATAGAGTTTAACACAATTGTAAGTTTAAAGTATAACAGTTGCTCGTATATCTTAGCACAGCCAGACAGTATACTGATGGGACGATAATTACGTACATTTGATCAATCACCTCCTTTAACGTGTAGAGAAAAGTCATTACCGGTTTTTCTAACAGACGTCGCTGGCTCAAATATGCAATGTTATGATTTGACACATATGCAATTTTATTCTACTGACATCAAGCTTCAAAGCCATACATGTTATATTTTGCGAAAGTAACACCTTCGTAGACTTACTCATACTTCTTTGAAAATGCGAAGTGTCGTGCCTGAAAAAGTGCATTTGAGGCAAGCTTTTCTTATTTAATCAATCGTTGAAAGTCATCGCTTGCTGGTAGAAACTTACGGTGAGCATACTCCAACTATAAAAACATGTGAGATGTAGTTTCGGCAATTTAAAAGTGGTGATTTCGGTATGTAAAACAAAGAACGCTCTGGTAGACAACAAGAAACGTTTAGTGACCAACTACGAGCAATGGGAAAAATCCAAGAGATGGGAAAATGGGTGCTGCATCAATTGAATGACTAGCAAGTAGAAAATCGAAGAATCATCTGTGAAACGCTGCTTCAAAGGAATGATCGAAAGTCATTTCTGCATCGAATAGTAACGGGTGATGAAAAATGAATTTATTTCGAAAACCCTAAGCGCAAAAAATCATGGTTATCATATGGCAAAGCCGACTCATCAACTCTAAGCCAAATCCTTTTGGTTGGAAGTCAATCCTCTGTGCTTGGTGGGACCGTGGTGTATTATAAAATATTGAAACCTGGTGAAACAGTTAATGCTGGTCGCTACCAACAACGGATTATCAATTTGAACCATGCGTTGATAGAAAAACGACCAGAATGGAACCGAAAACACCGTAAAGTGATTTTATAGCACGATAACGCGCCGTCTCATACAGCAAGACCGGTCAAGGAAGCATTGAAAGCACTTAGATGAACCATAATATCGCACCCGCCGTACTCTTCAGACCCTGCCCAGTCCGATTATCACCTTTTCGCATCAATGGAACACGCGCTTGCAGAGCAGCAGTGCGCCAATTTTGAAGAAGTTAGAAAGTGGCTCGATGAATGGTTTTGCTCAAAGGACAAACATTTTTTTTGGAATGGCATCCATAAATTACCTGAAAGATGGGCAAGATATGTAGAATCAGATGGCCAATACTTTGAATAAATAAATTTTTCCATTTTCTTGGAAATTATGTAATTTCTTTTACAAAAAAACCGGTAATGACTTTCCGGTACACTTAGTAAGTGTATTTCGACTCTACAGCTTCCAAAACTCAAGTTCTCATAAACAAATTTAAAATAATCATTAGAACCATGCATTCGACCATCGTGACTGACTGATATAGAAGGCCAAACGCTAGCAGTACCTCTTCGGAACTATACAGAAATAATATATAACATAATAAGTATATAATATAAACTTGTGTTTGAGATGATACGACGTAACTGATGACATATCGACAAAAAAAAGTAGACTCAATATTAAAAAATACTTTAATATCAGTTCAGCATAATATAGTAATTATTTCATACTCCACTAAGTATTAATTAAATAGTTGAATGTTTAATCTATTCAAATTAATTAAAACTGCCAACGATAGATATTACATGAATAAATCTCGTACGAAAGTCGGCATTCACGCACACAGTTTTACGATTTTACTTATCTTTGTATATATGTACTTATATACATACATACATGTGTATAATCAGCGATTAAACACAAACCGTCCATTAGAAATACCCGCGTAAAAGAAGAAATTGAACTGCTGAATTACTTGATCTGGAAGTACATGCACAGCTTGCTTGACACATGCTTCTACGTACGATCTGACTATTTACTTTAACCGAAACATGTGTTTAAGCATGTAAATGCGTGTCGATCTGTTTGCTCTCTTTTCAATTCTGGACACACACCGTCTGTAATCAAGAAAATTTTTCGCGTCTAATCTTGGTAGAAAAGTAATTGGAAGATACGCGAGATGTCGCCTTTATTACACAAAATTATACGCGAGATGGTCCATCGCCGCTCTTATTAATTTACTAATCTATTATTAAGACAAGATGTGGTAAAATTTTTCTGATAGTAAAGATGCTTTTTCAGAGATATAAGGTAAAAATGATTTTTCTGAGTTGTAATTAGCAAAGTCCAAAACATTGATTTCCATCAACGTTGGTTCTATTTTGGTTACATTAGAAGTGCTGTACATTCACTCAAAGAATTATTTCTTTGTTAATTCATTGTTACAATAATAATAATAATTATTATTATTTTAAGTTTCAGGAAAAGTCTACAGTATTATTAATAAATGTATAGAGGCATATAATTAAATTAAACTTGCTAATGATGTAAATTACAAAATGTTAATAAAAACCCCTCACGACATCAAATAATCGAAGATTGAAAATTTTAAAATGGGGAAATTTTAGTGCCATTCTACTCCAGAAACTTTAAAATATTTAGAAGAATATTTCTCTATAAAAATAACAAAGGATTTTCCAATAAGGACTTTTTTTTAAAATAAAATGCAGACCATTTGAGATATTTCAAAAACTTTATTATCGGGTTGAAGTACAATCAAAACATTTATTAATGGAACTCGACTTCGTTTATATGGCCACCGCGGGCACGTTTGCAGCGGTCGATTCGTTGGACCCAATTTTCGATGACTCGGCCACACAATTCGGCCGAAACGGCTGCTATTTCGCGTTCAATGTTGGCTCTGAGCTCTTCCAACGTTGTCGGCTTGTTGGCATAGACCAATGACTTGACGTAGCCCCAAAGAAACAAGTCGAGAGGCGTTAAATCGCACGAACGAGGCGGCCAATCGACTGGTCCATTTCTTGAGATAACACGCTCATCAAACTTACTCTTCAATACATCGATTGTAACGTGTGCTGTGTGGCTTGTGGCACCGTCCTGCTGAAACCACATGTTGTCCAAGTCCATATCTTCCAATTCGTGGCAAAAATAATCGGTAATCATGGCGCGATAACGATTACCATTCACATAACGTGACGATCATTATCGTCGACGAAAAAATATGGCCCTATGACGCCGTTATCTTTTGTGGATGAAGTGGTGTTTCATGAAGCACATGTGGATTTTCACCCGACCAATAACGCATATTTTGCTTATTGACGAACCCATTGAGCCAAAAATGAGCTTCGTCACTGAAAATGATTTTGCGATGAAATTGATCATCTTGGCGCATCTTTTCCAAAGCCCAATCGGAGAACGTACGTCGCTTAAAATGGTCCATCGGCTTCAATTCTTGAGTCAGCTTAATCTTGTATGGGTGTAAACCAAGATCCTTACGCAAAATTCGCCATAAAGTGGTCTGGGCGATGCCCAACTCTTGAGAACGCCGTGGAATTGACTGATTTGGATCATTTGCTACGGACGTTTCAACGGCAGCGATATTTTCGACACTTCGACCAACCCGTTGTCTCACTGGCACGGCAACATCACACAACGAATATGTAGACTCAAATTTTTGCACTAAACTTGTTACTGCCTGTCTACTAGGGCGAGAATTACGACCGAAAATCGGAGTTAACGCTCTTAAAGTAGCGGTCACCGACTCCGAATTTCTGTAGTAAATTTTTATAATTTGCAGACGTTGTTCGTTCGTGTACTTTACCATGATGAAAATGTTAAGTTTACTGAATAAATTGACAGTGACAGTTTGATGATTAGTGAAAGGGTGCGTTCACAAATTGAATTAAAAGTTGCCAAGTCCCTATTGGAAAGCCCTTTATAAGAACCGGAAAAGGTAAATGAATATTTGCAATTGCCAACCCTAGGTATGTCTCAAAATTGTTTTTAATTCGAAGGTAAACTCTATGTATAGAAACAAGGAACGGCATGGGGGATTGTCTTTCGCCATTTATAGTGAATTTATTGATGAGTTATTTTGAAATTGAATTTAAACACAACGCCAAATATTTTCCAAGAATATGGATTGTGTCACCCCAAAACAATTCAAGGAAGCGATTTATAAGCTTAGCGTTTCGCCCAGTGACAAAAAGTTTAAATAGGGTTATTAAAGAACGCGGATTTCAAGTTACATTCCGGTCCAAGAACTATTAATTCTCTCTTAGGAAATGAGAAAGATAAAGTCAAGTTATATCAGAAGTCCGGGATTTGTGAAATAAAATGCCGAGACAACGCACCTTTTCACACCAGTCAAGAGCGAGTATGATTCAACAATTGAATCAATCGAAATTTCTAGTTGTGCCTGACCCATACTAACCCCAAGTGCTTATTTTTCATTTCAGAAAGAAGTTTCCGCCAGAAGATTTTGTTTTTAGTATTTTGAAGATCTTGAAAGAGAAAAATGGCATAATAGCACTTCAGCATTATTAGTCGACGTGCGTTGAAGTTGGTGGAATATGTTGAAAAGTAAAAAAAAAAAACTTAAAGACCTAGCCTTCTAGAGTTTCACTTTCTGTCAAATTATCCTCGTTCATATATACAATTAAACTGTTATCTTGACGACCTATTAGCAATTTCTTTGGTATTATTCTCAAGTCGATATAGCTACATCTACAGTCTTCGAGTAATCTTCTATTAAGCGATATTTGTATGTTACAATTAGCTGTAAAATGTATGATCAGTAAATTGAAATTGGTGTTTAACTTGCGATTCATTGTCTTCTTATTGCTGGCTTTTATTTTCACAACACGCTTCTCTGTACGTTAGATAATTTCTGTTAATCATCTTCCTTATTCGAAATACTGGAAATTGTGTCTATTTTTATTGCTTCTCCTTTGTTTTTTTTTATTTCGTATCAATATGGTGTCCTATGAATTACGTGCTCAAAGAAAAAAAAAGATAAGTCTCTGCTAGAAGCTACAGCATTTCAATGTTTTTCTTTGTAGATATTTTCTTTGATACGGTTATTCTACTTTCCCACATATGATCGGAAATCTCACAACGCTTTAATTTTTCTACGCAATTTTTTGAGATATAAAAATTTTCTAAACTGTGATATAAGTATATTAGGTTCATGATGAAGATCATAACGTTTCTATTTAACACAAAATTTATTTATTTTTTAACAAACAAAATATGTGAACTAATCACAAGATTTTCTCTTGTATTATGTACGATTGCCTCTCAACGATCTGGCAATTTTTCGATTCAACACCTGAAGAAATTCGGTGACTTGGAAGTGAAGAAATCGTACAACCAACTTTTAAGTGCTACCTACCCTTTTAAATGGAGAAAACCATTTCTGTGCTATACTCCTCTCAATTACATTTTCTCCGAAAACGTCACAAATTTTTCTAGCGACTTCCAATGTATTAACTACCCTGTTGAACGTAAACAAAAGGATATGTCGGAAATGTTTGTTTTTTTCTACTTGACATTACATTTTCTTTTGTCATAAATAAAACAATCGCCACGAATTCACTAATTCAAAAACTATTCAATTAAAAAATAATACGACATTAAAATAACTTCGATGTATGTCTACCAATTATTTTTTTAAAGGTACTAATCAGAATATTTTCTCTAGAAACTCAAAACACTAAATTAGAAAATACATCAACCTGATATATCTTATACATTTTGCAATCTATTCTTTTTATTGGTATTAATTCCTCAACGAATTCTTCTTGTTTCAATATTTTCTGTAGTTTTTAGTTTTTTCGTTTATTCCTTGCCGACTAGTTCCCTTGATCTCTTGGTAAATACTCTTATTATTCAACTAAATTGTATTCGGTAATGATTTCATATTTAAGTATTTGTTGGTGTATATTTAAGCCATTTAGGGTGTAGAATACAAACACACTTTAACATATACGTCCTCAATATATCTAATCCCATAGACTACAGTAAAATCATTAGTTTAGACAGCCACCTACTCGATGATACTAGCAGATCCATTGTACGAAGCAATGTAGCACATTGGCGTCTTCTGTTTGTATCTCGTCTTTATTTTAAATTCTTTAAAATTTTTCTGTCAATTTTTGTTAATTGAATTGCGGTCTTGTGTTTGTCAATTTCTTATTCCATTTTATTTTGTATAACGCCATGTACATTCTCTTCTGCTTAATTACGATTTTATTGTTTCTGGCCTCACCTCGGCCAAATATGGTAGTACAGGCTTCAAAAGTGTTTTATATGGTCCCAGTTCACTTTCACTTGATAAATATTTATTCCCCCAAATAAGATTTTCAAGACGACACGACATTTTAGATCTCTTATTTACTTACGTTTTAATTCATAATTTTTTTTACTTGTGTGTGGTAATAGTTAAATTCTACCGCTAGTAACCTACTTACTAACTTTCTTGAAGGCTTTAATTGTTGACATAAAGTGTACATATTGAATTATTACACCTAAGTATTGTAAAATAAAAAAAAATTTAATTATTTACAACTTCACCAATGCAAGAGGAAGACTTCGATACTCAACACAATAATTGAAAAAACGATATAGTATTTCTTTTTAGAATTTTATCTTGTATATTATTTCAGTTCACTGAATCTTTTCCTTAAAAAAAATAATATAACCACATAATTTGTTTCACAGTATTTTATTGGACTTCCCTTACAATATTGTTTCTGTAAAAATAGCAAAATTATACTGAAGCAATATTTAAGGTAAATTTAAATACACATTTCATTGAGAACCGTCATTAACAAAATCTTTTTCAGCGGCAACCTTAGGATGACACCTTAATCACTCGTTTTAAACTTCAATGAAAATTCAAATACAATCCAACCTGTGAACATCTTAATCGCTTTTTTCTCAAACGACAGTTGAAGTTCAAATACTTACCTCAAGAAAATTAGATGGAATAACAATCCAATTTGATATATATTGATAAAGGAATGATAATACTCAAAAGATAGATTTTACGACGAATGCTGGGAGCAAAGAAGCTAAAGAAGAATTTGGGAACTTATGAATTACGAGATAAGAGGCTTAACTGCCCGTGGAAACATTGTCAGGTAGTTAAATTCCTAAAAGCTGAGATAGTTTAAACACATAAAAAGAAGAGCGCAATAACATTAGAGAAAGAATATTATATTGAAAGCCTATAAAAATCTAAGCAAGAGAAATGCTAAAAGTTAGATGGCAAGAAGAGGTAGTGAAATATATACGAACAACGTAAGTGGAAAATTAAGGAGAGAAAATTAAAGAAATGGAATAAGAAAAAATGACCAGCAAGGCGAAAATACACACCAAAATATGTAAATGGAAATGTGGACCAATGTGTGGTGTCCATCGAATCAGAAGAACTCATGAAAATGAACGGTCCATATTCCGACTAAAGTTTTGGACCTACATATATATTAAACAACATTGAATAAGAAACGCACCTCCATAAATCTAATTGAACTAGAAATCAATTTTCGACCTACGACAATGTAAACGAAGAACTATAAAAGTTTTGCAATTAAACTTTTAGCTACCGCAACCATTCAAAATAATTTCCGCCCCACTTATCCGTTTTTCTAAACCAATCATTAAACCAATTCTACTGCGATTTTTTTTAAAGTTGGGCACACTCCCACGCCCTAAAAAGATCCTCATCGTTGGGAACCTCCCATTCAAAGTATTTTTGACATGGGGAAACAGCGCACAGCACAAGCCACATGGAGCGAGATCTGGACTGTAGGATGGATATTCCAAAATCTTCAGTATCGTTCTTGCAAAATACTTGGTACAGACTTTAGATGGATGAAAGCAACTGCCTTGTTTCGTACAAGAGCAAACGTATTTCTACTTCAACAACTTTGGGCATCCGCTCCTTAGTATACCACTTTGCTATGATTATTCTTTATGCTTACACCACCACGCACTTTCCATGTCCTCTCATGGTAAAGAAGACTGCTACGAATCAATGATGTCCATACAGACACCAGAGCGTCCTGATCTTTAAAGAATAATAGTAAAGCTAGATTTCTTCATATACCAATATGTTGCTAACATAAAGAGAAGTACTCTTTTCAAGACATGAGGTACCAAAAAAACTTCCTCACGCGAAGATATTCGTACGAATTTGCAAGTGCACGAATGTCCACACATTCTGCAAGCCTATTGGACTCGAGATATATAACGGGGAAAGTGAAGCATTCTAACCTCAAAGCATCTTCAAAGCTAAAATTTCCTCTGAACACGGTGGTTCGTACGATGTAGAGAATCGATTTGTAATACATGAGCCATTTTCTCTAATCACCGATCAACACTCAATTTACGGGCAAAATTGTAGTACAAAACTATTAGGTTCTTCATTTTGGGTCAAAATGAAACCTAATCGCCAGCTAAAGTGTGACCTTCAATAGGTTCTCAACTTACAGTAAATTCGTCACAGCATGCAAACCTGCCCGACTCAATCTAACCCAATGAACACTAAACTTGTCCTAGCGTACAATAATTAACTGTGGTGTATTGCAAAATTTTCGTAATGTTCCGTGAATATCTGTGAAACTATAGCTATATTACCCAAATTTATTCGTTTATATTATAAGTACTAGCTTTTATTTATCTATAATATTGAGGAAAATGTAACTATTATTTTTTTAAATCCTGAAGAGCGATATCTAGACTATTTTCTACGTTCAAATTTAGTAAAGAAATTTTTAGAGACTGATGAAAGAATAATATGTGGAGCTATAGAAATATCACTAGGTATATATACATTATTTCCTGTCTCCTTTTTGTTTCTAATACATCTAAACTACATCCATCAAATAAATATTCATCTGAGTTGTTTACATAGTTAAGTAAACTGTATTTAGGCACAATTAGAAAAATTATGGTCAACCAAGAACGCACAAACACTACACATAAATGATATATAATTTACCAGTTCGTTTGGTTTCGTAATTTATTTCAGTTATTATCTTATTATCGTATTACAATATATGTAATCAATAGTTTATTTCGTGAAATTATACACCTAAGTGACTGGTGAATTAGTACTTGTAGTGATTTCCTGCTTGTAATATCTGGAACTTAGATAGATACTTTGCGTATAATTCATACAGATAAGAAATAATGTACGCATAAGGTATTCAATTTAAAAAAACTCCTTTAATATGAAATTACTACTTTAAAGAGAAAATATGTTTGTGACTGAAAGGCTTTAAAGTAAGAATGTTGTTAACGTAAAATATTAATTTATTTGTTGTCCTTATTATGCTTATAGAATTTAATCACTGGACGTTGATATATAACCTTTTTCCACATTAATTTTCGTGTACGTATTTCGACAACTAAGTTGTCATAATCAGCAGATAATTAAACAGTGTCGCACCTGGAAAACTACGGCAAAAATACCCGCACGAAAGCAAATTCCTCACACGATCTGTACCGTTGAAAGCCAAAACGCACACGGAATTTGCTTTCGTACGGGTATTTTTTCCCCTAGTTTTCCAGGTGCGACACTGTTTAATTATCTGCTGATGACGACAAGCAGTTGTCGAAATACGTATACAGTATAGAAAAATTAATGTGAAAAGGGGTTATATATCAACCTTCAGTGATTAAGTTAATCAACCACAGGCTCCATCAAAATACCATACTTATAGAACAAAAAAAGATAGTTATTAAGAATAATTCGTGGTGAAAATGGTGTTACAAAAATAGGAAGAATTCACGTTTAATTTTGGAACTTGCCTTTAAATATCTACAGCTTCAACGTATTAGTATTTCAACGTACAATACAAACACCGTCCCAATTGTTAGGAGTACATACTCGAAAATATTCGCAAAAAAATATGAAGATGCTGTCTCACTATATAGAATGCTTTACTGTCGAATAGGTAATAGTGGTCGCAGTTTCATATTATTTGTAGATGGGAAGTTAGATCAGCTCTCATGAGTGCAGGTATCTTAATTGAGTTTTATTTCATTTCTAATTCTGTTTTGTTTTATTCAAGATTGTATTTTAAATATCAATTCCTTTTTCATTTTCGCCGCATTTTTGCCACATTTGTGATTGTTTCTTTCTTATAAATTCACCGCTTTCAAATTTCATTATGGATATGGACATGGATTTTCTCTTTGACAAAAAAAAGTTTGTTATAAAGCATCGTTTTGTTCACGCATCAGAGAAATTGTACGTCTCCTTCAATTAAGGTTTTGAAGCAGTACATCACACAATTAATAACTTTGAAAAGTCTGGGTGTTTATATCCGCTTAAACACAGAATAGACTGAAAAAAAGCAATCACAATTGTCTTCCCAAAAATTCCGGAAGAGTTTAATTTAATGTCACAGCTACCACTGTTCATGAAGTGGAAGTATCCATTCTTATAAATTAAGTAAATCGAATGAAATTTCAACGTCTAGAATTTGATGAAAGTTATGGAACGCCTTACCTGAGTTATTTATTTAACGATGATATTTCTAATATTTTTTAACAGCTAATTTACTTTTTTTCATTAGCTGACAATTTAAAGTCATCTTTTTTATCAAATGAAATAATATTAACAATTAGAAGAATTCAGTTAATTATTCGTTTTTTGTTTCACCATAGAAGAGAACAATGTTATCAAATTAGTTTTGAGGTTTATTATCAAATCATGGTTTCGTTCGGTTTGTAACAATTAATAATAGAACCACTACTAAACTCATGTTCAAAACTAACACACCACTCAAATAGTTTTATACAATTTTTACAAAATTGTTTAATTAGTGAATTATTTTTTAATATTATGGAAAAGCAATTTAACTGAAAATATTTAAACCTTCCTTAGCTTTTTTAAGCATAAGTGACATAACTCACACAACCAAACATCAAAGCGGTTTGTTTACCATATGTCTAAGCTTGGTTCATGACGTTTTGATTACCAAAAGTCTAGGTCAATTAATAATAGTTCTCTTATTCGTTTTATACAATTTTTCTGCAAAGGTTTTAGTAACCTGCACACTTTGAAGATTCAGGTAGAAAGATAATGGTGATTTTCTTTTGAAATTCTTTACTGTTCTCTTGTCCGGTCCAAAATGGAATACGCTTCAGTACTGTGGTACCCACATTATCAGCAGTTACTCCTAGAAAGTGTTCAGAAAAGATTTATGAAATATTTATCTTATAGGATTGATAGATATTATCCTGCCTTTGGTACGACATACGAAGGTCTACTTGCGCAGGTAGAAAGATAATGGTGATTTTCTTTTGAAATTAGTTAATAATTTTATTGATTCTATTGAGCTATTGTCTCAAATTGATTCCCTCCTACCTAGTTTAATACTAGATCGTCGGCAACTTTTTCAACACCTACGGCAAGAACCAGTGTTTTTTACAAGGCTCCACTGGTACACATATGTGCAGAAATGCCCATAAATTATGCTTGGATCCCTTTCTGATACAACATTAATCAACAGAGACCGTTTTGTTTGGCTGGATGCTTTTTTATAATTATTATTATTATTATAACAATTAAAATCTGACTCAAAAGTTAATGTGGAAAGGGGTTATATATAATTATCAATATAAGTCTTCCGCAAGGTTTATTATAACAATTAAAATCTGACTCTATAATTATCAATATAAGTCTTCCGCAAGGTTTATTACTCGGGCCCTCTCTGTTTCTAATGTACATAAACGACTTCTCTTCCACTACCAATTCTCTTACTACAGTGGCTTTATTTGCTGATAATATAATATAAGTATTGTTATGCACTAGATTAGTTTATTTTTTTAAAACAAATTTATTTCTATCATTAACACTTCTACACTAACTGTTTATTATTTAAAAACGAATTAAAAAATAATACTTTTTTTTGAACTTTAAAAGCTTTTGTTGTGTAAATTATTTAGTAAGTTTCTATCACAAATTAGAAATGAATCAAGCTTCATGAAATTTAAAATTTTGGTTACAAATTTTCTAATTCCTCTTAATCGTTATACTGTGGATGATTTCTTTGATTAATTCTCTTTATTGACTAGTTTCTCAAAGTTTGTGTTATATTTGGTACATCTAGTTTTGAAATAGAGTATATTATTATTACTATTATTATTTTTATCTCTACTTCTTCCTTAATAAAATAACCTATCGCAGATAAAGTAGAGTTATTTACCATTTTAAAATACAAGAATGTACATGTGTGATGAATGAGGTTTTATATGTGAAAAGGACATGTAATCCAGCTGTAAATATCTTTTTATTATCAAATTCCCTTGCAATCTATGTACATATTACCCATTTTCAATAATCCACCGGTACTTATTGTGATTAAAACTTTAAAAGATACGTCATTCTATCAGTTTCATTCAATCAGCTTTATTGAATACCATCAGTGAAATCTAAATAAGATCTTAACATACCTCGAAAATAAATATTTTACGGTCGAGCGTAAAGGAAATTATAAACGAGGCGTAAAAATAGTGGTTGTTACAACCGAAACCTGTAATCATTCACGAATGCCGAAATAATATCGGCATTTTCACACGTGATGTTCAACAATTATTAAATGTACGGTTATGATGCTAATCTTGAAATCTCTAATAAAGATGTAATCGTTTAAAAACAAGAAAAAAGGCAGCGAATCAGAAATTCTATACAGAACTAAATAATTACTTAATGGATATGTGCATACTTCAAATCTTTTTTGTTTCATGTTAATTTTTTGAAAAGAAAACATTTCACATATTCAGTGCTTTGAAAAAGCATACATACATATGTAAAATATTATTGTCGCGACCCAATCACAATTTAATAGAATGAATATTAAATCACCAGTTTATCAATTTTTTATCATAGTTTTGGAGGCAATAGTGTCGAAAATTTGTGTGGAAGAAAAAGAATCAATTTTTTTAAAACACTAAAATGTTAAACACTACCGGTATTAAATTCAATGCCATTTTATCGTTTTACAGCTAGCAACTCCGATACATTGATATACTTATACTCTATGATGCTTTAAATCAAGTATAATTGCATGCTATATAAAAGAGCAGTACCTTGTTATTGCTAAAACATTACAATTCTGTCAAATTTTGCGGAATTGCTTTGAAAACTGGAATCCCTGGAATTTTTTATCTAGAAGGTGCGCCACCTGAATCATCTATTCCATAATTTATTAGAAAATTTGTTAAAATTGAATCGGCAATTAATGCAGTCCTAGCGAGTATCAACCAAGGGCAGGATTCTAGAACTTATAACTTACTATTGGACATTTTAAGTGCCGAAACTTCTCCGATTGGGTTCTGCGAAAGTTTGACAAAAATCCTGAATTTCATCGAAAAATCGTCTTCAGCGATGAAGCATATGTTTCGCTTAAAGGCATTGTCGATAAGCAAAATATGCGTTATTGAACACCAACAAGCCCACATGTGTTTTAAGAGACTCCATTACAACCACAAAAAGTGACAGTGTGGTGCGGATTTCATGCCGTAGGTTTGATTGGAACATATTATTTCGTTGATGAAAATGATCGCCATGTTATAGTCAATGGTGTTCGCTAAGGAACCATGTTGGAAGACTATTTTTGACCAGAATTGACTTGACATCAGTGACATGTGGTTTCAACAAGATGGTGCCACATGCCACACAGATGATCAAACAATTGATCTATTGAAGGGAAAGTTCGGTAACCGTGTAATCTCGAGAAATTCAAGTCGGGTCAAGTGGCCACCTTTCTTTTTTATAGGGATACGTTAAGTCATTAGTTTATGTCAATAAGTTAAGAGCGTTAGAGGAGTTCAGGACCATATTAAACGTGAAAATGCCAATGTTCCGGCCGCTATGTGTGAAAGAGTGGTGGAAAATTCGCACCAAAGAATCGATCGCTGCAAACGTACTCGCGGTAGTCATATGAACAAGATCGAATTCCATAGTTAAATGTAACATGTGTATTGCACTTGGAATAAATTTCAACCCAATATCTCAATTATTCCCTTTTATTTAAATACAAAATTGTCCTTTTTGGAAAACCCTATATATATGTATATACATTACGTTAATCATATTTATTATATTACATTAACATATCTATTACTATTGTTGTAATGCATATACATTAAATAATTTTAATATATTATTATTATTATTATTTTATTGTTTTTATTATTTATTTACAATGTAATGTATAATTATTACAATATGCAGTCATGTGCACGAAAATAGCAATGGTCTTAAATTTATTGAAATATCAATTTATACATTAAATAAAAGAAATTCAAGTTTATTGGCTCTTTATTCCAACATGTTACATAATTATAACAATAAATAAATAGGTTTCTTAATACCAAAGAGAAAATAAAACTGTTTGTATTGTAGGACAAACAAAATAATTTCATTAAAATAGCAGTCACGCTTAAATACTAACCAAATATAATTTTTACTTAGTTAATTGAATTGAAACACTTAATATTTTGTTGCTTGACCTTTATTGTTTATCACCTTTTGACATCTGTGGGGCAAGGAGTTCACCAGTTACCTACATGTAGAGACATGTAGGTATTGTAGGCAATCAATTTCAGCAGAGGCTGAAATGGATTGCCATTCGGTGTGGCATATTCTCCATAGATTGTCAACATTTTGCATCTCAGCAGCAGATACAGTCTTTTTTAACTCCACCCATAAATTTTCAATGGGGTTTAAGTCTGGCGATTGTGCCGGCTAATGTTTTCGCTTTCAAGAAACATGCTTTGGATCGTTATCCTGCATATACGACTATCTTAGTGGCATTTCTTCCTCTGCATATTATAGAAGCACAGTTTGTAATATGTTCACATAAACATCAGCATTTATTATGCCTTCTATCTTGTGTAAAGGGCCTACGCCATACCACAGCATGATACTTGAGCATCTGAATTTTATTTTTGGTGTACTAGAGTTGAAATGCTGTCAATGGTGGTCTTCGTACGTGTTGTTGGTATGCACCGGAATTAAATAAAACTATTTTTGATTCATCGGACCACAGTACATTACACCACTTTTTTTCGTCCTATTGTACGTGTTCATGAGCAATCGACAATCTACTTTGTATTTACCTTTTATTCAATAATGGTACCTTCCTAGGCCTTCTTGCAAGCAACTTTCCTTGAATCAATCTTCGTCTAATAGTAGAGGTGCTTATACAAAGGTGTAACTCACTTTTAATTGCAGTTGAACTTATGAAGGGTGTCTTGTTTGCACAAGCTCTAATGTTTCTGTCTTCTCTAGGACTAGTTTTCCTCTTTCCAACACGATTTTTCTTCAGTTTCGCAGAAATGAGAGCGTATTTTGTATAAACTTATAGCTTTTGCCTTTTTTAAGTAGGTCGAATATAAATGTTTTTTCTTCCGACGAACATTTTGCTCGGCCCATATTACAACAGAAATGGATGATTGAATTATTATGCAACAGGCCGAACATTATACATCCACGTTTAGTGCCGCCAGTTATAGTACTGCTATTTTAATGCACAGGCAAATAACAGCACATGAATAGAAAACTCAGTAATTCCCCCTCACATTCGGTACTTTACCGGAAACCATATATATTCAAGGATTTTAAATAATTTCAATATAACTGACTGTATATATATATATATATATATATATATATATATATATATATATATATATATATGTATATCTACTGACACTCGAAGATAACTATTTTTTTAATACAATTATAGTTCTCTGAGGATATATATACATATATGTATCCTCAGAGAACTATAATTGTATCGAAAAAAATAGTTATCTTTGAGTGTCAGTAGCTCATATGAAGTACATTGCACAAGTTATTTATAGAAAAGATAAAACACAATTTAACAATATACTCTTCCAAAAAAGTTAATCATGTACGTTTACTACAGGTAACAATAAATAAAGTCCTTATCTAAAGGTGACTAACATCCAAACCAACATAATTATCTCCGAAATACATAAAAAAATAGTTGATTCTGATGCATCTTTTTAAGACCATTATTTTTTTAAATAAGGCAGCTTAATAAAATTATAATGTAATTTTTTTTAAATCGTACACATACATGCATCAATTCTTCCAGCTTACACAAAATAGGCCATTTAATCTGACCTTATCTTATCTTGTTTGCCCGAATGTTACAATAGATCGAATTCATTTTCTGGTGAAGGTGTGTTGGAAGTAGGTGAAAATGAGGGAAATTATACATTTACAAGCCGGTCAATGTGGCAATCAAATTGGATCGAAAGTAAGAACTTTTATTTTATATAATTTTCTATATTTTTTCAATTATTTTTTTTTGGTATTATAAAGAGTTTGTATTGACATTATGTACGTACAAGCGGATGACTATGAGTTAGTATTTTTGTAGGTTGTAAGTGATGATAGTTATCTTCGAGTAATAAATCAAACTCTAACTTCATAACATATTTTTTTCAGTTAAAGAAAAAGTTGAAAATAAAAACTTTATTTTAATGGCATTCACAATTACTTAAAGTAAAAATAAAGTTGTTGGAAAACGTTTAAATTTTTTTTTTAATGTACGAGTAATATACTCTAAATTATTTTTGAAAATTCTAGAATATGAAATATATTATTTTTTAATATAAAAATATTAAAACAATTGAAAAAATATAATTTATTACATGTTTTCCGATATAATAAAATAAAAATTAAAAATATTTTTGTAAATTGTTGCACATACGTGACCAAAAAAAAGGATTATTAAATTTAGATTTGACCAAATTACATAATTTATCAATATGACACGGATAGCACAATTACAGATAAAAGTTAAGTAAAGGTAAATAATATTATAATTAAATCGTTATTTTTTTAATCTCATTCACAGAAAAGTCATATTACGTAAGAAGTATTATTTAAGCGTGTCAGAACCAATCGACGAATAATAATAATCTTTATTATTATTCGTCGATGGGTTCTCAATTTTTATCAATTTTTATTTCAAATGACTAGGACTATTTTCAATACTAAATCTAAAAATATATATGATGAAATAATTTTAATAATCTCGCAACATCAGTTTCTTGCTAACGAAAAATCATATATGCAGTTCTAGAAAGATAACTCTTACCGAGAAACTAAAAA
This sequence comes from Dermolepida albohirtum, assembly GCA_031893035.1. Taxonomy (NCBI): domain Eukaryota; kingdom Metazoa; phylum Arthropoda; class Insecta; order Coleoptera; family Scarabaeidae; genus Dermolepida; species Dermolepida albohirtum. Next base: position 34,712 of record JAVIWB010002180.1, read on the forward strand.
ATAGTCCTAGCTTGGAATCAAATTAGTTATTGTTTAGGATTACCCGAATAACAGACCTAGATTTACATTCAGTTTGGATTAATCTATTCTTTTCCAAATTGTCTTGACTAAATCATTAAAAATTCTTTCGGTTCACGATGTAATTGACGACGTCGTTAGCCGAAAAAATATTTTTCGACGAGAATACAGAAGGTACCGAAGCGATGGGATAAGTATATTTTTGAGGGGGGATTATAACTTAAAAAATTATGAATTTTTAGTTTGTATCGACCGGAATAAAATAAAATGCTGGTCAAATTTGAATCACTTTCGCATGAAACTGTATTATTATATACGATAAATATATAAAATTTAATTATTCAAAGTATTGGCCATTTAATACTACAAATCTTGCTCATCTTTTAGGCAATTTATGGACGCCATCTCAAAAAAACTGTATGTTCTTTGAGCAAAACCATCCATCGAGCCGTTTTCTAACTTCTTCGAAATTGACGAAATGCTGCTCTGCAAGCGCGTGTCCTATTGATGCGAAAAGGTGATAGCCGGAGTGATCTGGAAAGACATTCGAGTGCTTTCAACGCTTCCTTGACCGGTTTTGCTGTATGAGGTGGCACGTTATCGTGCTGTAAAATCACTTTACCGTGTCTTCGTGCCCACTCTGGACGTTTTTCTATCAATGCATGGTTCAAATTGATAATTTGTTGTCGGTAGCGATCAGTATTAACTGTTTCACCAGGTTTGAACAGTTCGTAATACACTACGCCACTCTGGTTCCACCAAACATAAAGCATAAATCCATTTCGAAATGCCTTCCGATCATACATTTGAAGCAGCATATCACAGACGATTTTTCGATTTTTCGTTTGCCTGTCATTCAATCGATGTGGCACCCAGTTTCCCATCCTTTGGATTTTTCTTATTGCTCGTAATCGATCGCTAATTGTTTCTTGGGCCACATTTAACGCTTCTGCCAATTGTTTTTAAGTTTGGATTGGTCTTCATCCAATAACTCCTGCAGTTTCTCATCTTCAAACTTTTTGAGTCTACCAGAACGTTCTTCGTCTTGCACATCGAAATCACCACTTTTAAATTGTCGGAACCACGCCTCACATGTTTTTATAGTTGGAGCATGCTCATCGTAAGTTTCCACCAGCAAACGATGACTTTCAGCGGCTTTTTTCTTTTGAATAAATAAGAAAATGCACTTTTTTAGGCAGAAAACTCGACAACTCGATACAAAGAGGTATAAATTTATGACGGTGTTACTTTTGCAAAATATAACATGTACGACTTTTAAGCTTGATGTCAGATCAAGTCAGTGTCAAATCATAACATTGCATATTTAAGCCTAGCGATATCTGTTAGAAAAAACGGTAATGACTTTCTGGTACGCCTGGTATATGTAAATGAAGATTTTACAAACAAAAAAAATAATACATCAAACGATTATTAAATTGTCTTATGTCACTATTTTTCAAATCCATGAAATTATTCTTAATCATCATTCCCTTTATTTGGCGATAGTTTTTATGGAATCTAAGGAAAATCATTAAAGTTGTTTTAGAAAAAACTTATTTTTTGCCAGCTTTTGGTAAATTTCATAATTGCCTTTCATAAAAGGCCCTACCTTTATTGCCCAAAAATATTTCAAGATGCTGACTCAACGTATCGTTTGAGTCAAACGTTACACCGCAAGAAGAGTTTTGAAGAATCAAACGGAAGTCTGAAGACACAAATCGAGGTAGTATAGTGGGCATAGAAATATATTCCATTCAATATTCAATAATTTTTGACAGACGATCACAAATCATTTACAGAAAAGATAAAACACAATTTAATAATATACTCTTCCAAAAAATTACTAATATGCGTTTACTACAGGTAGTAATAAATCTCAAATTCCTTATCTAAAGTTGACTAACATTCAAACCGTCATAATTATCTTTGAAATACGAAAAAAAATAGTTCAGTCTGATCTATGTTTTTACGATAATTATTTTTTAAAATAAGGCAGCTTAATAAAATTATGTAATTTTTTTAAATCGTACGTATACATGCATCAATTTTTTGAGCTTACACACATATAATCTAACCTTGGCTTATCTTATTTATCCGAGTGTGCCAATAGATTGAACTCATTTTCTGGTGAAGGTGTGTTAGAAGTAGATGAAAATGAGGGAAATTATACACTTACAAGTCGGTCAATGTGGCAATCAAGTTGGTTCGAAAGTAAGAACTTTTATTTTACATAATTTTCCATATTTTTCCGATTATTTTCTTGTTATTATCGAGAGTTTGTATAAGACGAGGGATGGCTATGAATTAATATTTTTTTAGGTTATAAGCATAATGCTATCTAATGCTAATGTTATCTCTGAGTAATAAATTAATCTCAATTTTCATAACATATTTTTTAAATTACGCTAAATGAAAAAGCTTAATTTAAAAATTTCATTTTAATAACATTTACAAAGACTAAAAGCAAAAAATAATATGCAAAAGTTTTCATTTTTTTTTAATATACGAGGCTTATTTTTTAAATTATGTTCGTTTTTTAATAAGAAAAAAAATACTTTTGTTATACAACATTTGTTATACCGTTCAATAAGTTTTTGAGTTCAGACGTTAAAGAAATCTGCCGCCTGTGAAGAAGCCTAATTCATGACTGCAATTTTCACCTTTTCGTCATCATTAAACCGTTAACAACCAAGGAACTCCTTTGAGTATCGAAACAAATGAAAATCACTGGGTGCAAGATCTGGACTGCAAAGTGGATGAGTTGTTCATCCAAAAGACCTGATTAAATCTCGTGCTTGTGCAGAAACATGTGGCCTTGCATTCTCACTGTCATATAGTAGCATCACACCAGAAAACAGTAGGCCACGCCTGAATTTTCTCGAGGTCGCATAAAACGCAGAATTGCTTATGTCCCTCGCCATAAAATCTACGAACAAAATCCCTTTCCTGTGTTAAAAGACAGTTGCCATGATCTTTCGTGCTGATTATCTGTTTGGCTTCCACTCGTGACGGTGTGTGTCGCCAACCATCGTATCGAGTCAAAAACGATAGAGCACAACCCAATCTTCTTGTTTTGTGATCATCAGAACTCACCGACAATACAATATTTGATACTTCGGTTTCTCCGAAACAATGATGTACAAAACTGACCTTGAAACCTGTTGAAAATTGATAATTTTAAAACTGCGAATCGTCGGCCCACTCGGATTTTATTGTCCACGTCACGAACTAAATCTTAAAAAATCAGAGAAGGTCGGACTCATCATGCACATTAACCCACCCGTCCTTGAACATTCTCACCCGCTTTCGAACTTTGCTATCACTCATAGCATTATCATCGTACACTTCATAAATCTGATGATGAAATTCCGCTGTTGTCAAGTTTCTTGCATTCCAAAATCGAATTACAGATAGTATAATATGTCACTGTCGGCGGGCGAATCAATTTTCTTAAACATTATTAACTTCTACAGATCAGCACACAGACAGACGTTACGAGTAGAGGGACTCAGCCGATTCTCGAACCTCCTCATTGACCTTGACCACAATGCATGTTGAAACGGTCAAAGTCAATGAGGAGGTTCTAGAATCGGCTGAGGCCGAAGACATTTCAGTGTTAAGACCATTTTAAGGTTAAAGTCATTTCAATGTCGAAGTTAATGAGGAGGTTCTAGAATCGGCTAAGCCCGAGGGGGTTAGTAACTTTTAGACCATTGCAAAGTTATTTTAAGATCAATGTGGTTTTAGAATCGGCTGAGCTCGATGAAGTTCAAAAATAATTACGTGCGTGAAGAAAGATATATAAAGGTAGAGTTATAGAATTATTCTCAGTATTGTGAGTTATCATGAAGCGTTCATTTAATATGAAGGAACAAACGCGAATGGCGTCTGAACGTGTCTCAAATGGACCTTCTAGAATATAGAATTCTAGAATATAAAAAATATTATTTTTTAATATAACTATTAAAACGGCTCAAAAATATAATTTATTACTTATTTATTAAAACTTAAAAATACGTTTGTAAATTGCTATAAATACGTGACAAAAAAAACAAATAAGATAAACAATTTTCATGAAAAAAATATGTTTATTAAATCCAGATTTTATCAAATTATATAATTTATCAATATGACACAGCACGCAATTACAAATGGGAGATTATTAAAAAGTAAGCAATATTTTAATTAAATCTTTATTTTTTTCACAACTTCGCAGAAAAATCATATTACGTAAGAAGTGTTATCTAGGCTTATCAAAACTAATCAACGAATAATAATAATCTTCTACGTATACCGAAGCGATGTTTTAAATGATATCGATTTTTATTTCAGTGACTAAGTCTAAAAATAAAGGTACGGTTCATCCGCCTCGCTATATCAGTTTTTTACTGATGTAAAATCACGTATGCAGTTGTAACAATATAACTCTTACCAAGAAACTAAAAAATTATCTTAGCTTAGAATCCAGTTAATTATTCTTTAGGATTACCCAATTAAAAGGCAATTTATATTCAGTTTGGATTAATCTATTCTTCTCCAAATTGCAGTTGTCCAATCGGTTGAATCATTCGTAACAAATTTTACATAATATTGAAATATCATTTGTTGTTTCAGTTTGTCGGATTCTTCATTCATCATTCTCACTTGGTGATAGTTTGTATGGAATCTAAGCAAAATTATTAAAGTTTTAGAAAAAAACATTACTTTTTACCAGCTTTTGGTAGGCTTCATAATTCCTCATTCATAAAAGGACCTATCTTTATTGGCGGAACACTACAAGATGCTTATTCACAGTCTCGTTTGTGTCGAACGTTACACCGCGCAACGAGTTTTGAAGTGCCGGAACACTTTGAAGTCTGAAGACGCAAGATCTGACGAGTATAATGGGCATATCAATGGGCGATCAAACTTGTGTGTGGTGTTGTAATGAAATACCATTGCTTTACGATTAACGAGCTCTGTACGATTCGGGATGAAGGGTTCTTTTAAACTATCCAATTGTCAGCGATACACACTGGAATTAATTGTTTCTTTAAAATCCTACCCCAGTGAGACCATAACTTTTCTCTGAACAATGTTTACTTTCAATGATGTTCAAGGCTATTCTTCACATCGGGACCGAGACCGTTTTCGCACTACATTGTTGTAAGCAATCCGTTCCTCATCACAATCAGATGCTTCAAAATAGAATCGTTTTATTCAGAAGCACATCTTAGATGTTAAAATGCACTGCTAGATCAGATTCTTTGAGTTCAAGAGGAACTTAACTATTAATGTTGCTGTATCCCAAACTTTTCATGTAATTGTGAATGCTTGAACGATAAAAGCTGAACATTTCTGCAATTTCTGTATCGTGTGCTGAGTATGCCTCAATCAACGATTTAATTTTGTCGTCGTTAACCTCAGTAAACTTCCCTGACCGAAGAGCCTTGTTAAAATTAAATTCACCAGCACGGACTTTTGTAAACTATCGTTGGCATTTTCTTGCAGAGCACTGTTACTTTAAACAACTTTTCACAAATTAAACGCGTATTTGCCTTTTATGGAAGCAAAAAAGTAAAATATAACGAGAATGTTCACTTTGGTTTTCCATTTTAAACTTCTTATATAATTCCAAGAAGTCAATCAAATCGATTGTTTTCCAAAAAAAAAATGGAAATTACAGTAAAGTAAGTTAGATAACAAAGAAAGATTTTTCTAACTTTATTGTGAGATTTTTGAATTTTTTAATAATATAGAAAGCATTATTAATAGGAATATTTCCTCCACGCAAATAATATGTTTTAAGTTTTAGCAGGAGTATTTTTATTGTTTAAGTAGATCACTCAGAAGCAGTGACATAAAGCAAATTACAACCGTTTAAACTTGGGGGAATAACGAATATTTGTTTAGATATTTTCAGTGATTTAAAAATTGTGAATATGGATTTAGAAAATGTGGACACGTTCGTTGTTCTATCGGTAAACTCTCAGAAGCAGTGACATAAAGATAGATGCGAACGAATAGAGCATTGGCAAAACTGAACTAGCGCCATCTGTTGTAGAAGTACGTCGTAATTTTCCGGATAATCAATATTATTAAAATTATATCCGTTTAAAATAATAAATAAGAAAAAACAAATTTAATAGAGCTTTCACTTCTTCTAATTAACACTGAACAACAAATATAAACTTTAATAAAACCCTAATTTTAGTAGAGTACCAATAAACATTTATCTAAGCAAAAGTTTAATTGAAAAAATTCATTTTTGATTTTAATGATAAGATGTTAATACTTATGTATAGAGCGGTCACATTTGTCCGCACACCAGGTTCGTAATAAGTAATAAGCTCAGTTGACTTTCTTGGTACATATGTACGTCCTTAAACACTTACAACATCGCATCTTATTTTGTTGCGCCGATCAAAATTGACCGCTCTACATATGTATTTTTATTCATATTACATGTGGGATTAGGTTTACATACAACAACACATATGGTGTTCTTTTTAATATGCTTTGACGCTCAGTATGAATAAACGAATGATCTTTCTTACAAAATAATAACAATTCTGAAAAACAAACACTTTACAACTTATTTACGCCATGTTTCTGTCACAGTCTGACTACACTTTCACGCGAATGCCGCGTAAGTTGAGTTCCACGTACAAAATTATTAAATTTTATAACGTAAAAATATCTTTTTTACCAGCACAACCGGATTATATTCGAATACTACCTTCCTCATTCAAAAAGGACAAGCTAATTTGGAATTAAAATTTGAAAAAAATATAATTATAATTTCAAAAAAATTCACGTATTGCAGGGTTATTGACATATATTTTTACGCGATTTTCCTGATTTGGATAATCCTTTGATGGAAATTCTTTCACAAAGTATATTGATCGATGCTTACAAATAATAATAAAACAAAAAAAAATTATAATGTGAATACGTAAAACAATCCTTTATTAATACTAACTTTGCTCAATTAAATACTTAAAAAAAATATACATTAAAATGTATATTTAACTTTTTCACATTTCAATTTTAATTCCACACAGTAAAGCAATTGGAAATTCTTTAGATACATAATTTCATCGTAATATTTTTCTAACAAGTTTAATTATTTCAGTTTTGGGAAGTGATTTCCGAAGAACATGGCATCGACAAAGTCGGTCAATATTGTGGAGACAATCCACAGCAATTGGAAAGGATAAACGTATATTTTAATGAAGCAACTGGAGGAAATTTTGTACCCAGAGGCGTATTGGTCGACTTGGAACCAGGCACTATGGATTCTGTACGATCCAGCGCTTATGGAAAACTATTTCGGCCAGACAATTTTGTTTTTGGACAAAGCGGAGCGGGCAACAATTGGGCTAAAGGTCACTATACGGAAGGAGCAGAAATTGTAGAAGCGGTATTAGACATAGTGCGAAAAGAAGCAGAAAATTGCGATTGCTTACAAGGATTTCAATTAGCTCACTCATTAGGAGGCGGTACTGGTTCTGGCATGGGAACTTTGCTAATGTCCAAAATAAGAGAAGAATATCCAGACAGAATTATGAATACTTTCAGCGTAGTTCCCTCTCCTAAAGTATCAGAAGTCGTTTTAGAACCTTACAATGCTACATTATCGGTACAACAATTGATAGAAAACAGCGATCAGACTTATTCCATAGACAACGAAGCCTTATATGACATATGTTTCAAGACATTAAAATTAGTCAGCCCAAGCTACGCAGATTTAAATCATCTAGTATCCTTCACGATGTCAGGAGTGACGACCTGTTTACGATTTCCAGGACAACTAAACGCTGATCTAAGAAAATTAGGAGTTAATATGGTGCCGTTCCCAAGATTACACTTCTTCGTTCCTAGTTTCGCACCTTTAACAGCAAGAGGAAGCATTCAATACCGAAATCTCAGCGTTAATGAGTTAACAAATCAAATGTTCGATCCACGCAACATGATGGCTGCATGTAATCCCGCTAATGGACGATACCTTACAGTAGCGACGATATTCAGAGGTCCGGTTTCGATGAAAGAAATCGACCAGAAGTTGTTAGACATTCAGACAAAGAACAGTGGTTTCTTCGTCGAATGGATACCGAACAACGTTAAAGTGGCAGTTTGTGACATACCGCCGCCAAATGTAAAAATGGCGGGTATATTTATTGGCAACACGACAGCCATTCAAGAAATATTTAAAAGAATTAGCGAACAGTTTACGGCGATGTTCCGTAGGAGAGCTTTCCTGCACTGGTATACAAGCGAAGGTATGGACGAAATGGAATTTACGGAAGCCGAATCGAATATGAACGATTTGATATCTGAATACCAACAGTATCAGGTAATACAGTTAGAATCTTAATAAAGAAACATTATATTAAAATTTTTGTGTTATAGGATGCCGAGGCTCACGAGGAATACGAAGAGGATGAAGCAATAGAAGAAGAAAACGAAAAAGAGGATTAATATTATATTATTTAAACTTTTTTATAATACATATATAAATGCACGAATAAAAGATAAATAAAATTGATGTACACCTACATGCCTCTTACAAAAAATGATATTATAAGTTATAATGCTCAGAAGTCCTGATTAGGACTTCAAAACTAACGCCCGTATTTTTCGTTACTAAACCATTCACTTACTTCCGCTTAGGATGCTTACCAGCTTAGAAAACTGCGGAGAGTGGGGGGGGGGGGTACATATTAATATATTCTTAATAAGCGCTACAATACCGTACCCTAATAAGCCCTTCGCCAATATTGAAGCGAGGAATCAGCAAAATACGATCAGATATTATTAAAGGCAAGAACTTCGTATACACCAAATATAAATAAAAGAAAGAAAAGAGACACGTAACAATTATTAAGCGCTAAGCAGGTTTAATAATTATCGTACTGTGTTACACAAGCTTTAACATATAAACCTCGAGTTGGTGATTGCGGGTATCTAGAAGGATATACAAGAACGTTTTCCCAATGCTCACACCAAAAATACTTCCAACCACATGCTAATGGCGGCCTAAAAAAACGTTTCCAACTACACGCAAGCCATTAGACCTCCATAGCCAGCTAAATTGAATCCAATGCAGTTTAATGGAACTTTACTTCACTCTTTCCATAAATTAAGCCCGACTATTTTAAAAAATTGAACTATAAAATTCGATGCGGCGCAGAGAGTGAAATAAGAATGCCATTACTTAAATAGGATTTTTGACAGGTGAAAAAAGAACTTTTTTAAATGAGCGATTTTTTAACTTCGACTGATGGAAACGAGAGGGCGCTAAGTGTAGGCAATAGCAATGATTAACATAGACAGACAGGATCTTTTATGCATGTAACAAAGTATTTCATTATATATCAAGCAGATAATGCAAAATTTTTTCTACTTTATCTACAATCTGAAATAAAAAATTATATTCCCTTTTCTTATTAACAATTTAATTATGATACACTAAGAATTGTTACACACACAAAGTATTTAAAGTCAAAATAACATTATTTATTTATTTATTTCCAACAGGTAAATACTACTCATGTACAAGAAATACAAGTAAACAGAAGTATAAAACAATACGGTTTTAAAAGTAATGAAACAAAATGTCCACACCGTGCCTTTACGAGATATGCGCAGACTCCAGCATTACATTCCGTCCATTTTCAAAAAAGAACTACAGAAAAATGTTATCCATAACTACTGATTGTAATAGTCGTATCTGTTACTTACACAAAGCTGTTAATTATCGTCTAACGCTTGTAATTAATAGTCGTAAAATTCTTTAATTAATACTCAATAGTCAAGCAGTAACAAATTTTCAACAACGATGTTCTCTTCGATCACTATTTCTTTGTAGAACCTTCAAATTTTTCATTTTCAAGGATTATTTGCTTTATAATAAAGTCTTTCACAAGAGTAACAGTAAGGAAAAGTTCGTAATCATCCAAACAGTAATTTAAAGAGTTTAGCTCTCTTTTGTTAAAAATGTAGTTAATGCTACCAACTCCTTTTTTTAAATTTCCGCAGTTACCATTGTTATCAGATAATGAAGTCCAAAATCTTACTCAGTTATGCTAAGAAGTACTATTCTAACATCATATATCATGTTGGAGCTTGTTAAGCCAATAATACATATGTGAATATTCTAAGCATGTTGTGTAAAGAATAGAATTTGATTACCAGAAAATATGCTAATTAACAACTTCGTATACCTTTTTATCCAATCTATAAACTTATCGCATCACAGATTAACTCTTTAGGTAATGGGTTACAATACATTAAAACACACAAACACTTTCAATACGTTTATTATACTTAAACACTTACATAACTGAAGACTTATTATAATATGGATAAGCTTTAAACTTTCCAATCTTTTCGGTACCTATATAATTGTAAGAAACAAAACAATCTTGACAAAGAAACGTTCTATCATGCGGTAAACGATCGCATTCACAGCACACCCACTTAGCTGCAGCCGCATGGCATATGTTACACTTTTCTGTATTATATCTGTTGATAGTGCGATAATAGGGATAATCAGTAGAACAGAGTGAATCGCTCTTCTTTATCAATCTTATATCAGAAAATACCAGTAGATGTTCACAATTTCCGCGGTGTTGGTAAATATAGGGATAACCCAATCGGTAGTTTAGATCTTTTATTTCCACCTAAAGTTATATTCACTATTAATAAATGCTACTAACTTCATACATTGTTATGCGAATTATTATAAGCTTTAAAAGTTTCTTTACACATTTTAAGAATTTAGAAATATAAGCTCCAAGACTGAAAATACAACTAAGAGGAACTAATTAGTACATATATTATGTAACTAATAGCACAACATGTAAAGGATGCAACTGGAATATATTTATTACTCAGCTTACTTAAAATTCAAGACACAATTTACATGCACAAGAAAGAGGAATAAGCAAAAATTCAATTTATACCAATTATAATAGCAAGGTTCAAAACAGTTTACAAAAAATTAATTTCCTATAAAAATTTCGAGTTTGTCATAAAAATTTAGGGTGCAATTTCACTGAATGCTAGTTTTAAAAACGATTCTAAAGAACAATTGTTTAGAGAGGGCAGAATACTTGTTGATGCTTCACAGTGTTGCCCCATTCACATTCGACCTGTCTCATTTTATCTTTATGGCTAACTTATTTAAAAGGTAATTCAAAGTATAGCCACAAAGATATGCATATGTGTACATTATGACACCTTATAAAAAACCCCAATTATGAAGTTCAATTATGAACCCAAGTTCCTTGTTTTTGAATCATTCCCAACGCATGCAATCGCTGGGAAATGGCTTGGTGGGTAACTCCTAATGCTGAAGCAAGTTCTTTTTGTGTTTGGCACGAATCCTCATCGAACAATGCCTCCAATTCAGCGTCTTCGAAGGTTTTTGGTCTTCCTTCACGCGAACGGTCGTGTAACATCGAAATCACCGCCTTTGAAGCGACGGAACCAATCACGGCACGTTGTTTCACTTAGAGCAGCATCTCCGTAAACTTTTTGGAGTTCTCGATGTGCTTCAGCCGCCGTTTTCTTCGAATGAAAGAAGAAAAGCAACACTTCCCGCAAATGACGATTATTTGGCACAAAATCAGACATTTTCACACAACCAAAAGTATATGACGCAAAAACAAAATCACTAATGTGTCAAAGCGGTTTGTTTACCATATGTCTAAGCTTGGTTCTTGACGTTTTGGTTATGTCACAATCGATCAGCACTTACTATTGGAGCCATCTCTTGAAAAATAGCGAGAACATAGTTGCGCACCTAATAATTCACTCAATTATCTCTAATTTACTATTAGGGACATTCAATTAGAGATTGTTAGACAAATTAAAACATTAACTGAACAAAAGTTTTTTCTCAAATTTTACTGTTAATAATACTATCTATAGTTAATTTTCAATATAGAAAATACAATAAAGGAATTTTACTCTCTGGGGATAATTGTTATTTTACAAACATTTTAAGAATCATCGACGTGCAATGTGAAATTAAAGTTCATATAATTCAAAAAACTCATTTAACTAAACTTTACCAAAGAATTTGTTTTCAAAATTCACTACATAAAGCACCTCTAAATATATAAAGAAAAGATTCATACCTCATTCATCTGTAACACTTTAAAATTTTCAACATTTTTGTTTACACCCCATTGTTTTATAACTTCTGAATAATCAATTGCCTTGGGATGTCGCATGTCAATATATAATACATCATTAATACCAATTAAACCCGATGGATATTCTTCCTAAAATATTTTTATGAATCTAATATAATATAAAGAAGAAGTAACATAACTTACTTTGACATTTTGAATAGCTTTTATCTTTAAATCATCTATTTCTAAAGATAGTCCATTATCGTTAGCACACAAAATTTTATCACGTACATCACTTAATGTATTACTACTTAATGCTACAATTTCATGACTGCACTTTGATTTATCACCTTTCCTTGACAACTTTTTGTCAACTGTGGCCGAAAATGGTTGGTATACTCTAACAAATACTAATGTGTCTTTAAATGATAAATTACGTTTAGCAGATTTATTAGGTTTCTAAAAAATTTCAAATGTGTTTAGCAAATTGAACCAACAATATTATAATTGTTGGGTTACACTATCTAAATTTATGGAAGTCATCCCTCTAACAGAATAAATATACATACCAACACAACATTTTCAAATTCTTTTTTCCTAGGCAAAACTTTCTCAAAAACTTTTTTTGCCTTTATGGTTTCTAGTTTTTCTGCTTCCTTTGGTATACCGTAGTTTCGTTGTAATTTCATTGTATATCTATTAAAATGGAAGACTTCCATCGGTGTAATTTCTCCAGGAACTGACAGCAAATTAATACTAGATAATCATTCTAATAGAAAAAATATGAAGTAATTTTAGGAAATACTATACCTGCATAATTTAGAGACCTTATTTAATAAAAGCTTATCTTCATTTAATGACTCTTCACTGAATTTTTTTGCTATCAATTCTTCATTACTCAAATCAATTTCATCTTCAGATACAAATTGAGTAAATTCGGCAAATGATTGAAAATAATCTTTTAAATTTGTTAGTTTTTCTGTGCAATCAAAATACACGGGTGGATATATTTTTTCCATTTTTCTTATTTTCTTTTTATTAACCTTTACACTAATATTTGAAACTAATATTTTGATCTGGTGTTTTAATGTTATTTAAATATAGTAATACCGCCATCTTACGAAATAATTTCAAACTTTCATTATTATATTCTCTATACAAAACTAGATGACGCGCTTGTTAGCGTTTGTGAATTATAACATATCAACTTCGTAAATGAGTAAATTCCTTTTTATGTGAAATTTTTAGACAAAAAATTTTTTTAAGTAAATTAGCAAATTTTAAAGGTAATATTTGTAGTTTCTTTTATATTATAGTGGATGTATTAAAATATAGAAGTTCTTATAAAAATAAGCGAATTGAGCGTGATAAAATATATTTAAAGTAAGTACAATCGTATCCTTTATAATCAATAAATACAGTGTAGAATATAGTTTTTGTCACATACCGCTAAAAAATCTCAAAAAAAAATTATTTTGAAACCTATACTAGAATATGGTCTTATTTACATTTAAAATATTTCGATAGTTTTAGTTATTCGCTTGTGCTGGTTATATATTAAGCGTCAGCGTCAAAGTTGAGGAATAGTAAAGATTCATCCCTTATATCTTTTAAATTGTTTCGTGTTTTTACGAGTCTTTAGTATAACTGTAATTTACAATTATTCATTTATATACGTAAAATTCGTACTATATTTTTTAAGTCGTGAATTGAGTTGTCTCAATTTTGAACCAGAATACAATCATAAATGTAATGAATAAGTACATTTTTTGGTGTTTCCTTTTTCGTACATTTATTTCTTCTTTCTTTTATTAAGATAACATATATAACTAATGAAGACTTAAGTATATTGTTTAATTATTCTTGTGTAAAGCATAAAAAAGGACAAGAAAATAGTAATCGCCTTTCACACGTAACGATTTCACTGTTAATGACGGACAAAGCCGAAGAAAGGTATTCGAACACTGATTTTGTGTAATTCTTCTGGAACATTTGACAGGGTAATATAAATTACTGACGTTCAATAGAAGAATCATTAGGAGCCTATTGTATTATATTTTTAACGATAATATGCATTAGAATTTCAAAAAGAAAAACTAAAAATCATTTTAAAAAACAAATTTATTTACAAAAAATATTTATTCAGGGTAAGTTAAGAGTTACGTCGTTTTTGAATAGCCTGCTGAATTTCCTCTAACGTTTTTCCTTTAGTTTCAGGTACGAAATACCAAGAAACAAATATGCCAACAAACGCACTTACTCCAAACACTGCAAAAGGAACAAAAATACCAAAATTCGTTGTTAGCACTTGGAAAACCTTTGTGGATATTGCAATAAATATTGCGAACACCACGTTCATCGCGCAAGAAGCTTTTGATTTGATGCTGGCGGAAAATAATTCCCCCAAAATAATGGTAGGAACAATGGACAAACCCGCGGAAAAAAATATAACGTAAATACACATCCCAATTAATGGCGTCCACGTGAAGGGCGAAAGATCTACAATTGCACTCTGCTGAAGATAAAAATATGCAGCTTCGCCGAACAAAGCGATTGCACAGCCGATACATGACAGAACCATAGCCTTTCTTCTACCTAATTTGTCCAAAACTATCGCTCCTAACATAATGGTAACTGCTAGAATGCCAGTATAAATCAAAGCGGATTGACCTTTGTCTAAACTTCCTATCGCTTGGCCAAATATAAATTGGGTATATAATGCAAAAGCAGATATTCCACTAAATTGCTGTATAGCTCTTAGAATTGAACAAATAAGCATTGCTCTTCTATTTGTAGAATTCAGAAATAAGTCTTTAACGGTTCCGGTTTCCGACAGTTGTCTTTCAACATCACGCTTAATTTGAGTTAATTCATCATTTACGTTACTGCTTTGTCGTAACTTCTTTAGAGATTCAATTGCTTTATCGTCGTTATTTTTCATTATATAGTAATAAGGTGTTTCAGGCATTAAACTAAACGTAACTAAAAATAACAATGGAAATGCCATAAATATAAACGCAGTCATTTTCAAATTAAAATAATAACCAATGGCATTAATCGAAAATTGACCTAAATATATTAAAACCATCAATAAGTTTCCCCAAGAACTTCTGACTGCCGGTGTTGTTATTTCACCTATATAAATTGGAATCACAGCAAATAAACAGGCATCACCCAGTCCATATATAAATCTAGAGACGTATAATATAGTCATAGAATTTGAAAACGCAATCAATAACCAGCCTATAAAATGTAAAATTCCCATTGTTAATATCATATATTTTCTTCCGTAAACATCCATTAAACCAGCATACAAAGGACTTCCTACTACCATCCCTATTGACGGAATAACTGTTAAATACGAGGCTTCATCCAAATTCGTGTTATAAATTTCACTCTCAAGGATAAGTGGTATGGATGGTGATGTCCAATAAAATAACGTGGCTGCATTGAAGGCAGTAATAGACACTGAAACAAAAAATATCGATTTTTAAACGTTTTCGGTGATAACTGAAACAGAATAGAAGAAAAAATTAGAATTAAGGATACGCTTTTTAGCAAATCATTCGTCTCATCCGAAGCTATTTCATATCCCTTTAAGCAATTAATTATTGTACTCTTGTTTCGGTCTTTTGCGTTCTACAAATAATTCATGCTGTTTGTTGCTGAGTTTCTTATAAGTATATCGACCCTTTTTATGATAATAATAGTAATTCGTGCTTTAACCTCTTATAACAACTTAATGTCAATTACAAAAAACATTAGGTCATGAGTTATTTTTGCACCCTTGCTTGCGATCCGACATGAGATCTTTGGCTGTTGGTATTCACTTTGAACTATAATTCTATAATCGACGTTATAAGCCTGTAATTTACATTTTATTCATCAGTTAAATTATTACCCGTCCAATTTAAGATCTAAATTTAAAAAAAGGGGGAATTATACATTTTCGAAGTATACTCTGTATCCTACTGAATGATTCTGTACCCCAGTCAATAGCATTTAAATAAGACATAACCCACCTGAATTTTGAACCCAGGACACATTAAAATCACCTAAAAAAAAGTATAAATTATATATGATGATTAGAGGCGTAAATTTCGAGGTGCGCATACAAAAGCAGTGTTGTGAAATCCCCAAAATGTTTTCGTGAATTTCACAGACTGTGTCCCGGCATACTTGAACCGTCAAAGCTGATTCTTACACGTTGGCGAACATGGTTACAGGCAGCGTTAAATATTTTTTTAAAATTCGATCCGAAAGAAGCTGCGGCTATCAAGCAAAGACATCCAAAACTTCGAGGTAGTCAGATTAAAATAAATTTAAAAACTATTCAGAACAATTACTTGAGACTAGTGGAGACAATAGAAAAATTAGAAAGTCCTTCGCTGCCGTTAATGGTATCTGTCAAAATAGTGAGATGTCCACGTACAGCTATGCGTCGTAGAAGATTCAAAAAACTCTCATGTTATACAGAAGTTATAAAGTGTTTTAGATAGGTGTGTCTACAGATTCGTTAAGTTGACTTAGTGATTTTCCCACGTCGCACTTGGTTTGCTGAAATAATTATGAAAACACACCCGATGCTGCAAATATTTAATCAATGTTATCCACTTTGTGATTTCACGGAAAACATTTGAAACGGTAAGTGGCCCAAGTTTATAACTCATTATTTCTTTTATGTACATACTAGAAAACGCACGTCTATGGCGCGCACCTCAATTTAGCTTCCCTAATGATGATACTTGATAGTTTTGTTACTTCCCATTTTTAGAAGTTTTGACTAGCCATGTTCCTTTACTAGCGACTGTATGTTCAAATTCACTTATGTATTTTCGATTCTCCTATTATTGCAAACATGATCAAAAATATACATCTTTTTAAATATAATTATACGTACATCATTACTACCGTCCATAAATTTAATAGCACCACATAAAAGTATATTATTACTATGTAATAAAATAGAAGCTTTTTAGTTGCAGAACAAAAACTACATACGCTAATAAAACTTATCGTAAAATGTGGAAATATCTAAGTGCTAATATAAATTATATTTTACTTTTATCAAAATAACTGCTTTTTGCCTTAATGATAACGTTACAAATGCACGATATACGGTCTACTAATTGTTGAAGATAGTCTCTCTCTATCTTATTCCAAACGATTTATAAAGCGGTAGTTCAAAAAGTCCTTTTGCTGCTGGATAATTATTCCGATAACAATTCAAGAAGGTTACAACCTGGACTCTAAGGAGATCATGCCATTAAGCTCAGAGTTCCGTCTTTTTATAAATTCTCAAAAAAGTTTTCAACTATCTTTGGGATCGTAATCACGTTGGTAAATCAACCCATCATTTATTATGTCAAGTCTTGTTAAAATTCCGTGTTTCCGCATTATATTCGTATATATTTGGACTTATTTTCTGACACAACTATCCGCAATTCACAATTATTACCTCCACCGTATTTGTTTTCACTATATACTGATCTAACAGTCTCTCTCACGTAACGCCTGACAAATGTGCGGAATTTGTTGCTATAAATCTCAAGCTTCAACTTTTCTGGCCATAGAACTAGTTTCCTCTTTTCTCTTATTCAATTTTTATGAATATGTGTCAAGAAAGTCTCTTTCGCTTACTGCATGTTGGGCGAAAATATGTGTTCTTTTTACAGTGACTCGGCCTTTCAATATAGCTTCTGTTAAACGTCATTTAAGTATTGTTACGCCAATTGTTTTGCGATGGCGAACATTAAATTTTGCGGTGATATCCAGAGTCCGCGCAAAGTTAACCAGTTTATCCCATTTTTGTTTCAACAGTTTATTGCGCATAATATTCTGAAATTTTTAGTCGTCGCGTAATTTCCTTTTCGGAAAGTTTCATTTCACGTATAGCTATAATCAGCGATGTTTTCTCAACGATTAACTGATTTCTTTTAGGTGTTGTTAGTTGTTAGCACAGCAAATAGCAGGGTTAATATTTATAAGATCTCTTCACAATACCATGTCATCAAACTAATAAACTGAAATAAATGACTTAATGCAAACCAAATATTTCAAGACAAGTGCTAACACACAAATAATAATATCCATAAAAACTTGGACCATAAATCCAACAATATTTATTTAAA
The DNA here is from genome assembly GCA_031893035.1 of Dermolepida albohirtum. Classification (NCBI taxonomy): domain Eukaryota; kingdom Metazoa; phylum Arthropoda; class Insecta; order Coleoptera; family Scarabaeidae; genus Dermolepida; species Dermolepida albohirtum. The sequence goes on from JAVIWB010002180.1 coordinate 52,983, forward strand.
ACAATATGAGGATGCTGCATATGACCTGTATTTCCAAGAAACTGTAGTTCCTTTTAAGAAATCTTCGGCTATTCATATTTATCCAAAATTATGTATTTACCTCTGAAATAATAATTTCTTAATAAAATTGTTATATAACTTTTATGTACTTATTTTCATAGACAATTTATAGTTTTAAGTAATGCGATTAAAATTGAGGACGCTAGTGTATATGTACAGTTATTTTTATAAAACCTTGACAAAAATGTTTGTATAGAGACTTATTTTAAAACAATGTGGAAAACAGATAATACAAATTGTTATAAATTTATAATTTAAAAGCAATTACTGTATTATTTACTCCTCTCTTGAAGATATAATAATATTTACACATTCTGTGATTACAAATCAATATAAAGGTTAAGCACAGGACCTTGCATAATCGTGAATAACGTATATCAACGTTTTTCTTTAAAAATTACTTGTTGCAAATTCGAATTTCATTAAAATTGCATAAATATGTATATACAGTCATGTGCGCGAAAATAGCAGTGGTCTTAAATTTGTTGAAATATCAATTTATACGTTAAGTAAACGAAATTGAAGTTTATTGAACTCTTTATTCAAACATGTTACAAAACTATAACAATAAATAAATACGTTTCTTAATACCAAAGAGAAAATAAAACTGTACTAACCAAATGTCATTTTTATTTATTTAATTGGATTGAAACACTTAATGTTTTGTTACTTGACCTTTACTGTTTATTACCTCTTGACACCTGTGGGGCAATGAGTTCACCAGTTGCCTACATGTCTCTGCTGAAATTGAATGCCATTCGGCCTGGCATATTCTCCACACATCGCCAATATTTTGCGGCTTAGCAGCAGATACTGTCTTTTTCAACTCCACCTATAAATTTTCAATGGGATTTAAGCGTGGCAATTGTGCCGACCAACCCAAAACGCGAACGTTATTATCTCGAAACCATGTTTTCAATTTACGAGAAACATGCTTCGGATCGCTATCCTGCATATACAACCATCTTAGTGGCATTTCTTCCTCTGCATATGGTAGAAGTACAGTTTATAATATGTTCACGTAGACACACAGCATTCATTATGCCTTCTATGTGTAAAGGGCTTACGCCATACCACGAAAAATACTCCCATAGCATAATGCCTGAGCCTCCGAATTTTACTGTCTTTTTGGTGTACTGAGGTTGAAATGCTATCAATGTTGGTCTTCGTACGTGTTGTTGGTATGCACCAGAATTAAATAAAACTATTTTTGATTCATCGGACCACAGTACACTACGTCACTTGTTTTCGTCCCATTGTAGGTCCCAAGGAACAATTTTTAAATTTCGCGGGTGTTTTAAGTTGCCCAAGGAAAAAATAACTACATCTAAAATTATATTTTAATTTATTACAGCATGAATATTAATAATTAAGGTGTATATTTCAAAATCAAAATTAAAACGAAAACCGTACGCATTAAAAACATGTTATTTCCTAATTTCTTGAATGAATTGAAATCATAGCTAACCTTTATTTTTACTACTACCAACTCAAAACTTCCGCGAAATTTAAAAATTGTTCCTTGGGGTGTTCATGAGCAAACGACAATCTACTTTGTATTTGCCTTTTATTTAGTAATGGTACCTTCCTAGGCCTTCTTACAAGCAATTTTCCTTGAATCAATTTTCGCCTAATAGTAGAGGTGCTTATACAAAGGTGTAACTCACTTTTAATTGCAGTTGAACTTACGCCACCGCCCTCATATTGAAGATCTTTCCAGACAAATTGTGGGTTATAGCGGCAAGCCAGAAACTATCTGATTGCAACGTAAATACGCATTCGTCACTGAATAATATTCGTCCTCATTCATTTCGATTCCAATTGACATGTTCACTTGTTCACATTTTACGGGTTCTTTTATAATCTGCAATAACAGAAATATCAAGCAACGGTCGTCAGAGCATATCCAAACGGTTTCATATTATTTGCGTTAGTGAAAGCAGCAAACTCAATTCGAATCTGGGTTGCACTAAGAATGCGATGTTTACGTGGCAATTGCGACTGGTACCGATCGTCTCTTGGTTTTGCTGACATTGGCTGACCTTGCCCTGAGCTTCGTCGAACACTTTCAGTTTCCAAAAAGCGACGTCAAAATTTAGAAGTTACGCTTCGGTTCAGTTCAAAAATATCGTTGTTTTTTCTTCCACTTTACAATTGATATAGCCTCAATGACAAGCGTATCTTGATGTGCTTCCATTTCCGAGGATACTCGAAATTTCAAATAGTAAATTTTTAGATACTGACCAATGACCGATCCAGTAGCATCTTGAAAAGCGCTTTTATACACTTTAGCAACGATTAGTTTAACGCATGCATTAACTTGTTAAGACACGTCTACGTATTCGTTTCCTTGTTTAAAAAGGTTGAAATATTCGTAGGTATTATATTAACAGCTAGACGTATACTTTTTATTATCAACTAAATAAAATATTCGTTAATTCTTTTGAGCAGTTCGCTTTTCGTTATAATCGTTCTAAATCTTGTGAAATTATAAAACATTCAATATACTATAGATTACTGCCTTCTAAGATTTTGAAAAGGTGCTTTTTACATCCCATTACAATACCAACGCTAAAGTTTTTTTAAAGAGCATACGTAACTTAAATTACTCAAGCAATTACTGGTTAATAATGACGAGAAAAATTAAAATAAATTTCGACCAAGACACGGAAACAAGTTAATACGCTCAATAAGAAAAGGCTGGATTGCTTTCATCAAAAAATAACTAGACAACGATTAATGAAATCATAATGTCCATCGTAAAATAAAGATTTAATTAAAGATAAAATAAAATTTGTTGTACATATCGTAACATAAGAGACATAAATTGTATTTATTTCTAACAAATTTAGCTAATAACGTAAACGATCTGCAACTGTATTCAAATGCTTGTTGGTTCCTTTATTTTATTGGTGTAAGATTGGCAACCTTTTTCCAAATTTCCAAAATTGTGTAACAGTTCTGGTTGAATTGTAGGAATTTTCCCCCTGATGCTGTTTTTCAGTTATTGCAGCACCGTATTATTTTAAACAGCCTCACAGTCAGTAATCCATTGGATTAAAACCAGGCGGTCAAAGAACGGTAAATTTATAAAAATGCCTGCTTTAAACACAATCTTGAAAAACCATTCTGGTGTGAAAATGTGTATGTTGAAATTATGTAATTCCATAGGCAAGTGCTCATTTCACCTATGTAGAATTACATAATTACAAATCTATTATCGTAAGAAGTATTTGCAATCCACCCAGTGCAATTTTTACTGCATTCGTCATTAATATCATTACGTTAAATTAAACTCATTTGCGGATTAATGTTAATAAAATTTGAATCGTTTGAATTTTATGTTTACGCCAGAAATGAATGATTCCGTAAAGACCATTTCGTTTTGTAATCCGCCTCAATAATTCTCATGGCAACAGTTTTTTTTGTACATGTTTAGGTAATCAAACTTCGTTTTCCATCAGTTACAACTATAATCTGCTAAAAGTATATAAAAACTCAAATATACCTCCTTTTCAATACCCAATATATAAGCATTCATTTCATTTGTTTTGTAAAATAAAGATTGCATTTTCCTCATTAAAAGAGAGAAAAAAATAATACGTAATACGTTGCCTACGTTAATATTGTTTATTTACGTATGTAAATTTAATTTATAACACGAAAATATAATAACCTTTGACCTTAGTTAAATTAATTTAACTCAGGTCAAATTTTGTATGTTGTATAATGGCGCAACGATTTTACTCAATGTTCAGAAATGTTGGCGCTACTAATAAAAAGAAAGAAGAATAACGCATACAAACCTGAAAATATTGCCAAAATCTGAAACCAACACTTTGGCTCTTGACCATTTTCTGGTTGCTGAAATGCATCTCCTACTTTGACAATCATGTTTCACTTTGAAATTCTGGTATTACAGCTTCATTAAGAAAAATACAAAACCACTACAATATATGCATTCGCACCAATTTTAATTTAAACAAAGGTAAATGTTTCGTAAAAAGTTTATTAACTCATAACTCAACACAAGCAGTATTTTACTACTTCACAAGCATTATTTTACTACTCACAGTAATAGTATATTCGGATTTAATTTATCGCCGCACGGAAAAAAATAAAAGATAGTGGAAGTAATATGCGTAATTAGCATACTCGTTAAATTTATATCTACACTATTTTTTAGTTTATTTAATTAGGCAAGTTTTGTACTATACAGTTTGTATATAAGTAAGCGAACTATTTTGATTTTTGTAAATTCATTCGGCAATTACAAGTAAGAAATTTCGTTGAAAAAAGCTGGTCGAACAATGACTTTTTAAAGTTAACATCGACTTGGTAACACTTGTCTTGAAATATTTCATTTGTAATTATCTTATTTTAGTTCATTAGTGTTTGGTGACATGGTTTTGTGAACAAGTCTTTTAGATAATAATTCTGTTATTTGTTGTGAAACGGCTAAATGAAATTAGTTAATCGTTGAGAAAACATAGCTGGTCATAGCTATACACTCCGCGCAACATGAATAGGACCACCCGACTTGTTGCAAGCTTTCGGTGGTTTGAAAAACAATTCATTTACTAAAAATACAATGCAAGTTTGTAATGGAATGATATGGCAAATAATACGCATTATTGCGCAATAGTGCCTAACGTTATGCATTGGGTGACGTAAGTACCACATACATATAAAATGCACCGCGCCGGTTGGATACGACCAGTATTTAATAGTAAGCTACCGGATCGAGTTACAACGTGTATCCGGATAAACAAACATCTGTAATTAAGGGTTTTGGGACGACAGAAGTGCTTAAGTATGGAAGATTTGGAAAAATTAGCGTTCCATCAAGAAGGGTATTCCTCAAGGGCTACTGCAAAGAAAATAAGTCGATCACACCAGGTTGTGAACAATTTTATTAGGGATATAACGTTTTAAAGAACAACATCCGTTACAACTAAGAGAGAGAATCGAGCCATATTACGCGAAGCATCGATTTCGTCATTAACGGCAAGAATAATCGCGAATAACGTTGGTACGATTGCATCGGTAAGAACTGTACAGAAGTTACTGAAGACCTGTCCGCATTTAAAACGTTTTTAAAAGCCTCCTTTAAGGGAAAGCGCACTGCACGTCTTCAGTTTGCTCAAGCAAAAATGGGGTGGACAAGAGAATGGCAAACTGTTATTTTCAGTGACGAGAAGAAGTTTAATTTAGATGGCCCGGAATTTATTTACGTAAAGATGAAGTGATTCAGTCACGAAGGCGAGCCGATGTTGGTTCAGTCATGGTATGGGGAGCTGTTTCCTATAACGGACCTGTTGATTTAGTAATAGTGAAGGGCAGACAGAATTCGGAAAAGTACGTCCAGCTGCTGCAACAGGTGAAAGACAAATTTTCCAACGTTATGGCAGGTGGGCCATTTATTTTCCAACAGGATAATGCCAGTATTCACACCGCGCGCATTGTTCGACGCTGGTTTCAAGAACAAGGCATGGAGGTTCTCGATTGGCCATCGCTCTCCCCCGTCCTGAACATCATAGAAAATGTTTGGGGATGGTTGTCGCGTAAATTGTACTCCAATGCTACCCAATTCAGTTGCGCTGACGAACTAGAGCAGGCGCTGAAACGAAGTTGGGCGGAATAATTCTGTTCCATTTGACTATTTGAGGTTATAAGAAATAATGGCAAAAGTACTCATTATTGAACAATAAAGTATTTTGTTATTGCAAACGAATCTTCTATTTTGCAGATTGGTCGTATTCAAGTGGCGTTTAATTACTCTACTTATTGTCATTAGTAACGTACATTTGCACTGACTTTTACAAAAATTATATTTGGTACCTACATACATCTTTTCATCAACCCTCTTATTTTCGAAAATAACAATTCCAGCGCGCTACCATGTTTATACCAACTACAAATGTCATATATGCAGTTGGTCCTATTCATGTTGCGCGGAGTGTACATGAGATTAAATTTAGAATGAAAGATAGTAGAAGTAATATGCGTAATTTGCATACTCGTAAAATTAGTTTATTTAATTAGGTATGTTTTGTACTATACAGTTTGTACATACGAAGGTGGTTTGAAAAGTTTCCGACCTCAACGTGAAGATGGCAGCTCTCATCAATAAAAGCTAGGGAATGTAGTTATGTATCTATTGCCAGGAACTCACCAAAGTTTCAGCCATTTTGGACGCGCAGTCATTTGACAGTCGTTTGAGTGAGTCGATGAGTATCGAGCTGTCATTAAATATTTGTTTTTGAAAGACAATACGCCTACGCAAATCAAAGATGAGTTGGACTATGTGTACGGGGACTCTGCACCATCATTTACCACAGTGAAATTTTGGGCAGCTGAATTTAAACGTGGCCGTAAGAGTTTGGGAGACGATGAACGTTCGGGACGTCCAGAAACTGAAGCTACTGACGATAATATCGCTAAAGTTCATCAATTGGTGCTTAGACGACCGTTGAATTAAAGTGAGCGAGATAGCAAAGGCAACGAATATGATCAAAGAACGTATTTGTTACATGTTAAATCAAGATTTAGACATGAGAAAGCTGTCCGCGCGTTGGGTGCCGCGTTTGCTAACATTAGACGAGAAACGTGCTCGAACGAACATTTCCAACGCAGTTTAGGTGCAATAGATCCGAGTTTTGGCGCCGATTAATTACTGTAAATGAAGCTTGTACACGCCATTATACGCCCGAAACAAAAATACAGTCAGAACAGTGGACTGCAAAGGGGAAACCTGCTCCAAAAACACAAAAACTGTTTTTTCTGTTGGGGAAGTGATGGCGACTGTTTTTTTGGGATAGTCATGAAATTTTCTTAATCGATTCTCTTCAAATAGGAAAAATTATTACAGAAGCATACTACGCATCATTACTTGACAAGTTGAAGGCAGAAATTGCGGCAAAACAGCCACATTTGCAGAAAAAGAAAATCCTATTTCACCAAGACAACGCGCCGTCTCACGCCATGGCGAAAATCCACGAATTACGGTTTGAACTGTTCGCCTTACTCACCAGATCTAGCCCCAAGCGACTTCTTTTTGTTCCCTTATCTAAAAATTGCGCTCGGAAGAGGAGGCAATTACCTTCGTGAACAATTATTTTGCAGAGGAAAACGCCGAGTACTATTTGGACGGGTTAAAGAGATGGGACTATCGCTGGGAGAAGTGTGTAGAGTCATAAATTATGACTGATCATGCTTTCCATAAGCTGGTCTCTTAAACAATAGTATAATTCGTTTTAAATCTTGCGGCAAAAACTATTCAATTGTATTGTCCAAAGGTAGACAGTTTAAAATTACATATAAAAATAGTAATTCTCAAATCCCTAAAAAGTAATCGCGAATTTCATATAATGCCCCTCGATCCTTGAACCTTCACAGTCGATTCTTACATGTTGGGGAACATAAGTAAAGACAGTATTTTCTTCTTTTACTATTTCCAACAAGTTATGTCTGTAGTTTCCCAATTTGATCCCAATGAAGCAATTATCGCCAAGGAAAGTCAAAACAAATTCCAAGATGTTCAAATTACAGCAGATTGAAAAATTATTCCTAATAATTACAATGGACTAATTACAGCACTTGAAAATTTCCAAAATTCCTTCAGTCATTCTACGCATATAAGAATATTTATCCCTTACAGGGAACATGTTTACATGAAAAAACTATTGAAACACACCTAATGCTGCAAATATTTAACCGATCTTATTCACTTTGCGCATCAGCATACAGAAAACGATACGTAAGATGCTATTTATTTAAAGTTATCTGCTAAATCCTTTACACACGCCGTTGACCGAACACTTGCAACGCCAAACTCTAGTGTTTACATTTACTTGGCGTTTATGACTACTTTATTACTGCAACAAAATTACGAGTATTTGCAATAAACTTGAAAACACTTATTATATATGTATGTTAAATTAGAAAACTCTAAAATAGTTTTATTTTACTGTCAGATTTGAAAGTATTTTCGAGACTCATATAGCACGTAGTTTTTTCCAAAATTAATATGTGAAAACCAAGACTTATATACTCAGTTATTAGATTTTATTTTACAAATTTTCTGACTCATAATTTTTTTCATACATTTTTAAAAAGTTTATAGTCTTAAAATCAGTCGCTTGTAATTCCCGTTTTTTTCCCAATTAGTTAATAATTCACAAACATGTTCATCTACAATGTTTGCAGTTTCTTTGTGTTAGTGTTCAATAACCTTGCAAGAGAATTATGTGTCAGTTTAAATAATGAAATCATAAAATTCATTCATTCACATTGTAACATTTTTTGCATAAAATATGATTTATGATTGTCAGTCCATTATGTTGGAATTATAATAAGTACATGAAAAAATATTATTTTACACATTATCATCATAAATAAGAAAGTAAGACTGTAGTAACTATGAAATTTGTATATAAAAAAATAAATAAATAAGTTGCTGTTATTTAAAAAAAAGAGCATATTTGACTATGGAAGATAACATTATTGGTTGAGAAACGTACTCAATGTAACAATAATTTATTGATTAAAAGAGAATATATCCTGTAATATTGCTTTTAATCAGCTTTATATTATTTTTAATACTAAATAACTAGGAAATTTAATGTTATGCAATAACAACTCGTACTTTAATTAATATTTGACCATTTATCCTGCTTTAAATGTCAATACAAACACATAGTTAAATATACAAATCTGTAGAATTTTGAATAACTACTATATACATCTTTGCTTCATTCGTAAAAGTAAATGAAATTATAAATTTAAATAATCTATTTTAAGAAAAGTCTATTTTGTAATTTAAATACAAATAAATAACAAAATAATATAGGAAGTCATATATATATACAATTATTCTTATATATTTTGTACAAATTAAGTCTATTACTGTGTTTTAACTTATTATTAAATAATTACTTTCAGAAACCTTTTTTAACCCTTTGTGGTAAAATAGATTCTTTAGCATAATTAAAGAATGAGAGCAGCCCATATTTTTTTCCTTTCTTAGAAAAATAATTTGTTACAACGTCCTTTCCTGTAACAAAAATATTAAATATGAATTTCAGTATATAAATTATCTATTGACTTTTACCATGGTCTGTAGTCGTAGGTAAAACATTTTCATTGGCAGACAGAGATATTAGCAATGCAAATGGTACTAACCACAGAAACAATGTAAAATATGCCATTACCTAAAATAGTCAATATCATAAATTTAGTTCATTAATAAAATACTCACGTACCTCTGAAAATGAATAGAACACAGTACCAAAATATGAAAATGCAAAATAGTGATTCACTATTATTAAAATTATCCCCATAATAAAACTTGGAGATATAAATGTAACATAGGGAAAGTCTTTTAGTATTATGAAATGGACAATTTGAGCAAGGATACCACAAAATATTAATGACTTGGGAAATTTTTCAAACAGCCCTAATAATATGTACAATACTAATATCACCTACAATATAAACATGATATTCAAAATTGATATCTTTATTATATACAAACGCACTGAATTTGTCCACCATATACATTTTTTGGCAAAAACTGTATATTCTTCTACTAATTCAGCTAAATAATATAATCCAGCAGCTAAAAGGCATTAACATTATAATGTCCTCAAAATTTTTGTTAAATATACGTATACCTATAGCAATTGTTGCAAAAATTAACTGAACTAAAAAAGCAAAATACGTTACTGCCGTAAAGAACCACATTTTACCAAATTTTGAAATAATTCTTTATAACCTAGATATATATATATATAAAATACTACATGTTTTCAAGTTCTCTTTGCTGTCAATTAGCATCTGACAGTATCATCCACATCGTTCTCTCGTTTGCACATCAGAACGACCAACATGACCAACATTGTTATTGTACTTCCTAAACTGTTGCTAGGATACCGTAGTATACCACAATTTAAATGTACCGCAACAACGATGATACAAACAAAGAATTTTGCATCAAGTTAGCAGTCATTAATATTCAAATGCAAAAGGACGGTCCTTCTTTTGCCTTGTTAGAGGTAAGTGAAATGGATAATCCTTTCAGAGCAAATATTGAAATACTATGTTTTGAAATATAGGATGTTTCTAATGATTTTAATATGAAGAGCAATAAGAAAAATAATCAAGCATTTAATCTATCACAAAAGGATACAATACATGATTTATTGGATACAGACTCAGATAATGATGATGTAGCTACTAATATTCAAAGGTTTATTAATGCCGACCCTGAGGTACATTTATTAAAATAATTATTTCGTAATTGGATATTTCATAATTTACTTTGAAAGTTAACAGCTGCTGATGCCTTGAGTCATGTGAATGGTATAAGACATAGAATAGCTAGTGCTGGACCTTCGGGAAGACAAACTGTAACAAAGATAAGGTCTCCAACACCACAAGAACCACATGAGTTAACTTCTGAAAGTGATTCAGAAATTAGTGATGATATAAAAAGAAATAAAATTAATATACCAGGAGAATATGATCCTAATCAGTTTCAAGACTTGGATGTTAGCGATGAAATCAAAGATTTATTTCAATACATAACAAAGTTTGTATCAATTTCCTTTAGGTACTAATGAAAATTATGGCATAATTTCAGGTATATTCCTCAAAACCTTAATTTGGATTTTAAATTTAAACCATTTATTCCTGATTATATACCTGCAGTTGGAGATATTGATGCTTTTTTGAAAGTAAAACCTCCAGAATTAAATATTATTAATGAAAAATACAATACTGATTTGTCATATTTGGGGCTAACAGTATTAGATGAACCATCTGCAATTCAAAGTGATCCAGCATTATTACATTTACAGTTAAGAGCTTCATCTGTGAATGTTAGTCACACAGATAATATGGTATGTTATATTTTACGATTAATAAAATCAGTTTCTTTACTTTCTTTAATATTAAAGGTCGTAAAAACTGTCGATAATGTAGAGAAAAATTCTAAAACTATTGACAAATGGATTAAGGATATAACAGATTTGCATAGAAGTAAAACGTCGCCTGTAGTAAAATATTCAGAGTAAGTCACAAGAAAAGAAAAAATTTGAAATAAGTAATTTATTTGTTGCATAATAAACAACCATGTAATACCTTTCTATATCTTCCTTTTAATGATTACCTGATATAGATATGTCTAATCATTTAGAAAAGCAAATAAAATCAGCTAACGTTTGATAACATCATTTTAATGAATCTCTATTTAGAAATAAAATCACATTTTATTTTTAGATAGATTGGGAAATATTTGAAATCAATTGATATGATGTTAAAAAAAATATTTCCAGGAAAATGTGTAGAGAAAATAGAAACTCATATATACTTATATTTTATTTTTATGTGCTTTTTCAGTCCCATGCCAGATTTAGATGATCTTATGCAAGCATGGCCAGAAGCAATGGAAAATCATCTCAAAATACATGGATTTCCAAATTATTTATTTTGTCCGTCATTGAATCAGTACATAGATATTGTATGTTGTATTTTCAACATACCTATTTATAGAAATAAAATACAATCACTGCACTTACTATTCAGTTTGTATGCTGCTATTAAAAATTCTCAATTATATCATGCTGCAAATATGTCTGAAACAATAAGTCACCCTGAAAAAATACAAGATACAGATCAGTTAGTTTTAGAATAAGCACTCATATTTGTAATACTACTTACTGTAGTAAATAATGTTAATAATATACCATCTATTTCTGATAGATTCAAAAATTTGATATAAAGTGTATATTTTCTTTCAATCAAATATCTAAACAAATTTGAACCACAAATAGTATAAATTATAAAAATTTTTTAAATAAAGAAGTATTTATCGCACATTCTTGTTGTTTATTTTTCCAAAATAGAGTATGTAATCTCGATGGTTTAGTGAGCATACAGTATCTGAGACATTCTGTAACATTTAAATTTTTTCCAGCGAATTTTGGTACCAAATGAGTTACATATTACTAATACATAGAAATCTGAATGCATTGCTTTTTAGCTATCAGACGCAGGTTTTAAAATTTATATTTTATTTTTAACACAGCATTTGCTTATATTTTGACCATCTCTGACTACACTATTTACTCTTTACTGCAAAACTTAATTTCATGTTCTTAATATCAAATTATTTGATTTAATTCAATATTTAAAATATAAATATAATATATATAATGAATATAGGTTTTTCAATGAAAATTTTATTTGAATAAAAATAACTTCAGAAAGTAATTCCTTTTTATAAGATTATTTTTCTACGTGTATACCAAGAATAAACATGTAAATAAGATTCATCAAGTAATATCTGAGCATAAGATAAAAGCTGTATTTTATCTTCATTGTGCTTACAAGAAGGGTTTGCTAGTGTGCTCTGTGGCATGTATTACTAATTCACCTCTAGCATTAAATAAAAGCATTTGTTTAAATAATTTGATAGGCGACTCTTTAGATTAAAGTGGCGTTATATGTTCATTATATTTCTTAATTTTTTTTCTTTCCTTTTACATCAAAATAGAAAATTAGTATGTATAGAGAATTTAATTTTAAGTATTTAGTTCATAAGCATTCTGAGTTTTGCTCATTTTCATGTATATTTTATGAAATATTGAATTTCTTTTTCTATTTTCAACATATATTTGCACAATAAAGGCACTATTCTTAATATGGAATAGATTTCACTCTCTTCTTAAGCTTAACGCCAGAATATTTCTCTCTCAACTCACATATCTATGAGTTGAGCTCGGACTGTATGTGGTTGATTCTGATGTGTTATTATACATCATAAAGCTGAACATTAATACAAGCTTTATAATGATGCATGTGTTTTATTGGATTGTAGTCATATGAGGACAGCGTATGCTATGATCACGTATTTAAAAAAAATTTATATACATAAACATAATCAAGCAAAGAATATACATAGAACGCACATAGGGTACACAAAAACAATAAAAGTTTGAGGTAAATTTTGATGACAACTAAGTTATCGAAATGCGTATACAAAGTACGAATATTATTGTGGAAAGGTGTTTTATTTACTTTTTCTGATTAACAAAAGTTTAAACTAAAATGGCTATAGTATTGTACAAAATTAACATATACAAACTTTTAAGAGTTATTATAAATGAAACTATTCAATTATGGTAAATTAACACTGCGCCCTCTAACCAAAATGTACTATTTCTGAACTAAATTAGAAAATTCTCAAATAATTTCAGTTTACTTTTAGTAATTTTTTCGTTTTCTTTTATTTTGGCAACAATGGTTATTTGCGTTACTTGATTTGCTATTGTAATTTTTAACTATTCTTTTTTCAACCATTTTCTAATATTCTTAAGATTCCAGTAATTAAATAAATTTTTTTCAAAGAAAAATAAATTATAATCACAATGGTATATTAATTTTTGTAATTGTTGTATATGATTGATTAATTGTTCATATTTCAGCTGTTTTATTCATTTTTTAAGTCACTAGTCGGAAAAGACGTTGTAGTGGAGTTAAAAAATGATTTGAGGTAATTATTTAATTCTTGAATAAATCTATAAGTAGAATATTATTTTTTAGTATCTGCGGTGCATTACATTCTGTGGATCAATATTTAAATATAAAACTTAATGACATAAGTGTAACAGATACCGAAAAATATCCACACATGGTAAGAAGATCCTTTTCCTTGTTTATTGCATGTGGAACTAATTGTAGTGTTTCAGCTTTCAGTTAAAAACTGTTTCATTCGTGGATCTGTTGTTAGATATGTACAATTACCTGCCGATGAAGTTGATACACAATTATTACAGGATGCAGCAAGAAAAGAAGCAACTGTACCTTCAAGATAAAGTAGACCTTAATATTGAATAAATCTGAAATATGTGTATTTAAGAATGATAAATATATAATAAAATATTGTTTAATTTTAGAATTTACCTTTGTTTTGAAATTTGAATGTTCTAATTATTTCAGTTATAAAATTAATTTTTGTAATTGGATGTTAAGACCTTTTCTTTTCATATTTACAATTTAAATTCGTTTTTAGGTAGGTTATACAATATAAAAACTTCAGTTAAAGTACTTTTTTTAAAGATATTTTTCTTCTGAATTATCTTGCTATAAATATTAATTCTAAAATGTATTCATTAAGTAATTCTCAATATTATTTAGTAAAATTGCATGTTTATTACAGTCTACGAGAAAAATGATTAGATATATTATAAAGCTATGCAAAGTTAATATATGATCACTTGACTGTTAGTTTAACGATTAGAATCTTCATATTTCTTGAGATTAAACATGTATATATATATATATATATATATATAATAACTTTATTGCAATTAATTGTACAAAGAAAGAAAAGAAAATGCAAACGTCATGACATACAATATATTACATATGTGTTAAAACACTCTTACACATCATATTCTTGCTGTAGAGAACCACGATTTATATATTCAAATATACTGTTTGGTTCTATGTCAATTAAGAAATCACGAACTCTTTTTTTTAAATATTGAGAATATCTTAATTTCTTTTAATGATTCCGGTAAACTATTAAAAAATTTAATGGAAGAGTAGTGAAGTCCACTCTCTATCAGCGTTAGGCGGTGTGTGTATATATATATACATATAGAGTTCCACTCTCTATCAGCTTTAAGTGTATATATATGTATATATATATATATATATATATATATATATATATATATATATACATATAGAGCTTGACCATAATCAATTGCCACCTCTCGATTAAAATATACAGAAAAAAAGTAAAACTACATGGTAATAGAGTAGATATTTTCTTATTAAAAACTAATATTTTGTGAAGCCACCTTTTTCTTTAGTTACACATTTTATCCTTCTGGACACGCCACAAATTTACAGCAATCTTCTGAAGAAATCTTATTCCGTTCTTCAAATATTTCTTTAAAAAATTTTTTTGAACACATATATGGACACTCTTCTTTAAAATATGCAGTAGGTGACTAATGGTTGATAAGTCTGGCAATTGTGGTGGCCATTCTAACATTTGCATTGTTTTCTATAAACCAGCATGAAGCATCACGTAATTTAGGACAACGGACAATTTATAATCAGAAATATTTCTCTCAAATAATTTTAATGAAGGCACCTCAAATACTTCTTTCAAGCGTTGTGCGCCCATCACACACGTATAATTCACCGACCCCCCCGAAGTAGCTATACAACCCCAAATCATAATGCTACCACCACCATGCTAAACTATTGGTGCGCCACAGTCTGAGTGACATGGTTCCCCTTACCTCCTTCAAACGTATTGTGCTCCGGGTTGACCGAAATGTAATAAAGTAACAAATAATCATTATTCACAAAGAAAACGTCTTTTGTAAATAAATAATTAGTAATCCAAATATCTTATGTTTGCGAGAATGATCTCTCTATGACTCATTTTAGTACATCGTCTTCTACCAGTTCTCGGCTATCCAATTTTTATATTGTTTCATCCACAATAGTCCTATTTTGTTTGTGTGCTACCATTAACAGCAATTTGTATAGAATTTTACAACCCCGTAAGCCATATGTGGGCAACAACCGGCCCGCGAGACATTGTCGTATTATTTCATGTCTGATATCTATTGCTAAAAATTATGAACACTATTTTTAAACGCGACCCGCGAACATATTTGCACATTAAAGCTTGGCCCACAACATGTCAAAGGTTGCCCATACCTGCCGTAAGCCAATCGACCCTAGGTGCCTTGTCACTGTATGCGGAGAAACTACTATTCTTTGGGTCTGTGAGAGTTCGCCATCTAGCTGTTTGACTTCGCAAAGATATCCTCTCTAAAACTCTTCTCGGGTAGTTGTTTATTCTTCAACATGTATCTCAGTGTACTACAAGCATACTTAATTTTTTTTGTCAATATCTGAATTAATGAAATTATCTTAATAAATGTTAGCAGACAGTATCATATTCCCAACTACTTGAACATAACCTTCGATATTTAATAGCTAATCTATTCTAGCATCACCACGCCTATACATTCGTATATTGTTCATTTTTCTTAAAAGCAAAATGATATACCATTTAAAGTGCCGCGAATATTGTTGTCAATATAGATATTATGATTTTAATCTATAAGAAGAATATTATTTTTAACTTAAAATAGAAATAAAATACCAATTTATTAAACAAGTTTATTGTATAGTACAAACTATAAACAATTATTTTAAAGCTTGAATTTTACACATGTATACTAGTCTTCTTTTCACATTTATAAAGTATGCCATAAGAAGACATTCATAAAGGAAATCATTACAAGTGTTAGCAACATTAATTCAGAGATGTCACAAATCACTTTTTTTAATTAAAAATTGACTACAGTTGAGATAAACGATAAAATAACTACATACAAAAATACAGAGTTTAGAAAAAATTCATAACAATTACAACTTATCGTATACATAGCATAAAATTCATTATAAATCATGAAAAAAAGTCTAGCTCTTTATTATAATTATTATTGAAAAACTTTTCTGGTTATCGTATTTCTAGATCGATATCTTGTCTTTCACTTTCTCCGGCTTCTCTAATATTTACTTCTTGATGATAATTCATAATAATAATCATAATTGTAATAATAATGATCCTAATTTAAGATGACTAAAGTTTTCTTGTCAACACATAAATTGTATGTGATAGCAAATTAAATGTACAATTATTTATACGTTATATGCGGCACTTATATAAATAAATTGTAATAATTTAGTGTCAAATCGATTAGATTCAAAATTGGAAACCACCCATCGGTACAGACTGGTCTGCACTAAAATTGTATTGTTGCTGTTCCACATCTACTGATGGTGCCACCCTAGCGTCTTCTTCTTCCGTTCCGAAATAATGTTCTATTATATCAAATGCTTTTTGATATATTTCCATATTTTCATGTGATTGCAAAAATTCTATCTTGTCTAGGCCTGCAAAGCAATATATAAAGTTAAATATAATCACAAATATAAAAATTATAATTATTCCACAATTCAAAACAAAACCCTGTCGGAAATAAATTTGATTGATCAGATGCGAACCATAAACTTCGTTTAACATCGTTTTTACTTGTTTAACATTTAAGTCTTTTAAAAAGAAATGCTTTATCGCTATACGGAACTAATTTGTATTCACGATTAAGAAAATGCACAAATTGTTTACTTGAATCGATAGTAACAGCATGTAAAATCTATTTGAAAATTTGACAGCAGTTCAAACAAGTGATCAGCATGCGCGCGTAGCACCATCTTCTGATTCGTTCGAAAAATATTCCGATCTATCTTTGTATAAAATGAAATATTTTTCATAGTTAAATCATTAATACAAAAAAGATGAACTAATTATATACTGGTCATTTTTTTCGATATTCTTTCGCAACCCTTCGACGAGCATCAAAATTCCTCATTTATACTGTATTTTTAGCGACGAAACTACAAGGTGCTGATTCACAACCTCCTCTACACCACGCAAAGAGTTTTAAGGCGAATGAAACAAGTGGAAATTTAAAGACGCAAGATCTAGTGAACATGATAGGTGTGGCAGCAGATCACATCTACGATCAAATTTTTGATTTTTCGATCAAATTTCTGTATGGTGTCATGTTGTCGTGATGGAATACCACTCCTTTATGATCAAGGAACTTTGGACGTATCCGAATGATAGATTCGTTTAAACTGTCCAATTTTCGACAAAACACGCTTAAATTAATTGCTTCGTTCCTTGGTAGGAACTAAAAAAAAAAACATGACACCTTCAAAATCCTACTTTTCACAAGCTTGACGTGCGTTTCTTCCCTTTATAGAAGTAAAAGAGCAAAATAGAATGCATACTTTCGTCTCTCATTTTCAACTTTTTATAAAATTTCAAACACAACTAAATCGTTGAATTTTTTTTCAAAATGAAGTTACAATTATTAGCTGTTATATAGCATAGCATAAAGATAAATGCGAAAATGAACTAGTGCCAGCATTATTCAAATTTGGAACTACTGGAGTGTTTGATATTAATTATCCATTGTTTAAATGACTAATTAAAAGGTACGACATTTGAATATTGTATTATTGTAATAAATTCTACAATTCATTCAGTGATGCACGTGCTGATATTTATGTTGTATGTTCATCTAATATTGCATATCATTATGTGTAATTCATATAACGACTGTTGTGGCTGTAATACTAATAATTATCTTAATGCAATTCAATTAATCCAAGAAAATAACAACCTTATCACCACTTACCATAACATTCTTCAACGAGAACTGCGTACCGGTTGGTACCATTGTGAAGTTTAGCATCTTGATCGCCGAGCCTAAGTATATTTTCCAGTCCGTTCAACGCAACCTGCACGATCTTGATATCCATAACGGTCAGTAAATCGCACAGAGGTCCTATACAATTCTGGTCGACTAAATATCTGATTTGATCAGGTGTTCCCCCGCTCGTTGCATTTGTTATCGCCCATGCAGCCTCCTTACGAGTTTTGAATTCAGCTTTGCTCATTAATTCGATCAATATAGGAAATATGTTTGCGTCTAATACAGCCTATAAATAGAATTTATATGGATATAAAGTTGATGTAAAAGGTATAAAAATGTGAAAAATTTGAAACACTATCTCTACTATAAAATGTTTTTGTTTATACACAATCGCAGAGAAGAAATATTAATGATAATACCGTTTTATACTTTGATATGCGACTGGAGTAAATATAAGTACAGTAAAACCTGCTTAAATGACCATGCGTGTCCTGAGTAAACGACCGTATTTTATTTAATACGTATTTGAAACATACTATTTTAATATCTTTGTAATACATCCATCTTCCAACGTGACCAGGCCGCCTTATTCGCGGTATAGTGCGATCTGTGAAATGTATATTTACATAATACTATAGTTCTCACTGTTGTTATTTCCATCGGGCAGCTGTTCCTACAGTATACTCCTGTATTCCAGACAAAATGAGCAAACACTTCCTTTTTTCAATTAAAGTATTCAATTGTTCTATGTTTTGGGCAGCAGGAATTTGTGTCCTAAATCGTCTACCAAGCAGTTCCTCCCAATCATGTTCAATCGGATTCAGGTCGGGCTAATTCATTGTCGTTATACCAACATCATTTAAACTCAATTATACAGCGGGCGATCGAACACTGTCTTACATTAAAACGAAAATTTCCCCAATAAATAGTGCGAAAGGTACTACATAATATTACAGAATATCCTTAATGTATTCATTTAAAATGTCTCCATCAAACACCACCGACTGTGGTATGTCTCTAAACATCAATCGGCCCACACCGTAATTGAACCTCCACCAAAAGAAATGGTGTACAATTACATTGTGCATTTCATTCTTCCTGATGTCGATACAATTTTTTTTTTACCGTTAATAAAGTTTACGCAGAAACGACTCTCGTTTGTAAAAAAAAATTAGATGCCATTCATTAAAATTCCAATGCTGGCGTTTTTCAGCGAAATTTAATCGCTCCTCTCAGACTTTAAGTTTTATTGACATATACGACTTCAAACGACTCCTTTTGAGTCTTTTCCCGAGTGTACGCTCACCTATTTTGATTACACAAACTCCTTCCAATACATTTCTGGATTGAATCGCCTTCTGGCGTGTTTCGAAAGATTTGCAATGTTATAAATCGATCATCTATTGTCGTCTTGCGTTTTTAGCATTGATTCAGTCTGTCTCTAATGTCTAGCACTACGATGGCTCGTCGATTTTTATTAATTTAATATTCGAGCAACCTCATTGTAAATTCGACCATTTTCGATTATTGCTATAGTCCAGCTGTATCGGTCAGTAATGGACCATCTATTATGAGCTGCTTTACAATCAAATTCATAATAACAAGTAAAAAAAATATTTTAACGATTTCTTATTAAAAAAATACGAAAACGTTTCAAATGAAAAGTAACACTTAACCCGGTACAATATCACTTAAAGAAAACATGTAATTCCAAGTTTGACATTTTGCCAAATTTGTCAAAAATTGACAATTTCTTGTGGATTTCAACACTGCCTACATCTACTCTATACAAAACAAATTGAGGAAAAAAATTTGTGTATACTTTCCTTTAAATATGCTGGTGCGTGTAGTTATGTTCGTGTGTGTGTGTGCATGTTTATATATATATATTATTTATTACGCAAAAAACATTTATTATTTTAACCTGTATTTGTTGTCGATTGCCAGCGGTGATATTGCTTAATGTCCAACAAGCTTCCTTCCTTACTGTTTCTTTAACTGAACTTAATAAATGATGTAAACAGGGTAAAGCACCACAATTAAGAATTACTTGCGTTTGCATGTCATCGCCGGTTACAATGTTACCGACAGCCCTCAAGGCTGCTGAAACTACATTTGGTTGCTGGTGCATTAATAGTTCCACCAATCTTCTACAAACGCCTGCATCTATAACAGCCTGCAAAGTGAATGAAAATATTTTTGAAAAATTTATTTAAATAGTGAATAAATATCAGTAAGCAAAGAGTAATTTTAGTCTTTATAGTGCATTCATTAAAATAAGTAAAAGACTATTTGTTTTACTACTTTAATTAATAAAAAAATATGCTAATCTTCACAAAAGATTTGATATAGCCCATGTCTTTGACAAATAATGATTTTCTTTCAAAACAATATTTAACAAAAAAATAGTTTTGTTTAATTACACTTCTTATTATTGTGGCCATTCAAGTCTAGCAACAAATATAAAATTTGCTTAACAAAATAGCTTTAAATTATTAACATATTATTAAACAAATCTCAAGAAAAATTTGGTTATTTGATATGATAACCAGGAAATTAGATACTTTCCTTAAACAACATATTTTTTTAAATTACATTGATTTTTCTTTAATAAAAAATAATTCAGACAAATAAACCTGTATTTTTTCATTCGGTCCATCAGATAAATAACTGAGTGCCCAACAAGCATCTGTAAGTACATCAGGATCGATATGAAATAAAAGGCGGGCCAATACTGGTAGAGTGGGCTGGACTTTTGAAAATTCTGGTGGCGGATTTTTTCCTCTACAAAGATTTGATAGTGCCCAAATTGCATTCCTAGTCATTGTTAAACGACTAGAATTTCCCAATAACCTAAAAAAAATTATAAAAAGTAAATTGGATTAAATAAATTTAAAATATACTACTAAATACAGTAAACTAAATTAAGGAAATTATTTTTTATGAGAATAGTTTTGTGTTAGTTGCAATGCTCACTGTAAAAGTGGTGCCAGTATTCCTGAATCAAGTACATGATCTCGACATTCTGGTGAATCTCCTGCTATATTTCCCAAAGCCCAAACAGCTTGTTCCTGAACATCTTCATATGAGCTTCCAAGCAATTGAATAAATATAGGTACTGCTCCAGCTTGAATAACCATCCGTGTTTGTTGAGATGTTCCAGATGCTATATTTGTTAGAGCCCATGCTGCTTCAAACTATAATCAAAAATGTAATATTTATGTACAAAATATATTTCAATGGACATACTTGCAATGTACAATTAGTTGTATTTTGTAAAAATTCAACAAATCTTGGTACAATTCCGGTTTGTATCACTTCATCTATTGGAGGATTAGGTTCCCTACTTAAAAGTTTTCTAAATTTTTGAGTGGCACTTAATTGTTCTTCTATATTTAGGCTGTATAATGCTTGCACCAATTGTGGCGTGATGAATGGAGAATTTTGTGGTAAGACATCACCTTCTAACTGAAATTATTAATGAAATAATCGCAAGTATATTAAGTGCTAGAATTCTTACTTGTAATGGATCTGTATCATCTGGAAGTAAAGCAACATTAACATTTCTTCTTTTATAAAGCTGTTGTTCACGTTTCTGTTTTCTTAATTGTAATCCTTCCTCTTCTCTTCTTCTTCGAAGTTCCACTGAATCTAGAGCTGAATTTTTATATCGGTGTTTATGTGCTGAGCCAGACATCTGGAATTTTTAAAACTTTTTACGCAAACAATATAAAATAAAGCATTTATATACAATTTTTCTACAAATATATTTAACAGATATTATTGATATATTGAAATACGTTTTTGACAACGTCAATTGGATGTTTGACAGAAGACCTACCTGTATAATTATTCTGGTTCCTTGGATACTGTTTCTTGTTAGGATAATTCAAATATGTATTTTTAACTTATCCTAAAAAGTATTTCAATTTAAGCTTTACAAAAAAAAATACTATTTATGCAAAAATTTTGCAAACCATCACCTTAAAATTATACTGGCTGAAGTTAGTTATTTGTGAGTCATTTCACAAGCACCAATAAATGAATACCAAAAAAATTATACATCCCCAAAAGTGATCTTTTGTTAACCTTTCTTTAGCAAGTAATATGCCGGGTGTTATAATGGAGTGCGGAGATTTTAGTGATTTTCAAGTACGCCTTATTTTAATCAGTCTAATAATATTTCATCGAATAAAAAGTAAAAGCTTATTTATAACCTCATTTTAAAACGTGAGATTCCTATAGAAACTATTGTGTGTATTTTTTCATTTTAGGATGCTCTGAAGGAAATGAGAAGAGTTGATGATATTATTATAAATACAATAAATACTGTTATTCCTACGGATTCTTTTCATCCCGATGCGAAAGTCGCTTGTAAAGATTTATTACAAAAAATTGAGGCTGGTAATAATAAACGAGAAACTTCAATTAAGAACTGTATTACTATTACAGCTGATAAAGTAAAAAAACTTAAAGAACAAAGAGAAAGTAATCTTAGTGATATCCAGTTATCGAAAGAATTGAGAGCAGAACAAACTAAGGTGAAATCTGTATGAAAATGCATATTTATTCTAACAGTATTAATTTCAGTTGCGTATGTTACAAGTGGAGCTTAGTGTTGAAGAATTGGTAAAGCAAAGGACATCACAAGTATTTAATGAAAGGTGTAGGAAATATATGGTCTGATGTCAAATTTATATTACATTTTAGTGTTCATTAGTAAGTCTGGAATCTATGTTTTTATACATACTATACATGGATGTTATACATTTTGAAGAAAAACACCTGTTATATATTCTACTTTGTTTTATTTTCCTACAAAACATAAATAATTTTACCTAAGGTTTACATGTATATATATAATGTGTATTAAATAATAGAAGCATTCACATTTGTTAAAATTAGGGCTGAGAAATTGTATATTTAAATATTTTATTCAGATACTGCTTCACTAAATTACAGAAAATAGTTGGTAGTACAATTTTAAAAAATAACTGTAAAAACTTCTAAACTGTAACATAACATCACAATCTTATATTTATTCGTATTTCTATGGATTTAACCGTTAGTTAATAAAAATAGAGTAATTTATCTTTATTATATTTATTCAGTAAAAATATATACATATAATCTTTCAAAATATGGCAAATGACATTTGTGAAATGTTTATATTTCATATAGCATCACACAAATATTTTTATTATTATAAATTCTATTTTCTGTTGAATATCAACATATGAACAGAACATTTTAAATCTTAAATCTACCAGCCCTTCACACAAATCTATATAATCAGAATGTCTGTGTAATTGAAATACATAAATTGTCTATTTCAATTCCATAGAGATTCATATTTTAAGAAAAGAAGTTTTATATTCATGAGGTTGGGGGAGCAGTGGAAGTTGCCTTTTCTCTTTCAGCTTCTTCCTTTATCTGTTTGTGCCAGTCTAAATTCTTTTGTAAAAGGGATTCACCACGTTCATGTGCCCTTTTACCACTCAAGGACACAAATAAGCAAGCCACCAGTGTTGCTAACATCATTAAATTTGCAATTCGAATTCGCATCCTGTTTCTGGCTTTCTCAACAGTTTCGGCCCTAAAAACAAAATGGAAATTATTTTATTTTTTTTAAGTAAGAATGAATTATGAGAATAATAATAATTCAATGTTATCTATCGTACACAGAATAATTCAGTAGAAATATGTAGATTTTCAATTTAAGCAATATTTTAAACTTAATTGGCAAGACGAATAAGTAAAGTTACTATTTTTACAAATGTAGTTTCAGGATTAAATTATATTTTACAACATATATTTCTGGGTTTAATACTATCTCAATCAATAAATTTATTTGTTTTTCTTTATTTAAGTAAAAGTAGCTAAAGTATAATCCACTTAATATGTAAGATCATTTAATCTTTCATATTGACCTATTCAGCCATGAAAAGCAATCCCATACCTTTCATAATATTTTCACTACCATATTTTATTATTTTTATACAATATTGAAATGCATATTCTTTTCCTGTCAGTTGTTGTACATAAGTTTGAAGTGTATTGGAAGAAAATATATTTTTGACAGATTGTTCCACAAAATATTGGGATACTTTTGTGGTTTCCAATTGATATGATGCCTCGTAAACTCTAATCTATGAAATATTATGGCGACTCAGTAATGATACTTTTCTGGCTAATTGAGCATACAAATTTAGCTCGAATAAACATTTCTTGGTCGTCGACATTAAGATTCATCCTTGTTTTTCGAAGCCATTTCCATTTCAGTGTATTTGTTACCATATTTTGCGAGGAACCTAAAGTTTATGCAATAGACTTATTCTTTCACTTCTCAATTTTAAAGAAATGTTACGTTTTTCTGGCGTATAATGTTCATTACGATCCATTTCTATAATCAAACCTTTGTTTTTTGCTGTATTTTATGTTAAAATAAAGTTAAATATTATTTGTACTTCACACAAAAATCTAGATTAAAAGTGAATGTTTATACACTTCTTAAATGTATAAACACAGAGGTATTTTATTGCACAACCAATTTTAACTAAATGTTGATCGACATAATAAGGGGTTCGTTGTTTTAGCCACACCAGATATTTATACTATTTGACGAGAGATATCGCTGAAGTAATACTGTAAAAAGAATATTTACAATATTGTGTACAATTGTATTCTATTGGCACTGAAATAGATAAACGAAAAAGCAACATTATTTTTTATTTCTTAGACAGTTAAAGTTTTGAATTAAAATTTTATTTCCGAAATTATTTTTAACTTCGTCACTTTTGAATTATTAATAGGATAAAAGTATTTTTATTCACACAATGTTTTCTATATACTAAAATGAACAGCTCCTGGTGTCAGCAAACATTTCATCTCATTTGCACTACTGAATTCTAGGATCCCCCATTTGGTTGTTTGAATACGCCAAGCAATTTATCTCATATCTCGGACTGTACATATACATTAACACATAATTTGTTAATGAAAAAGTTGATTATCAAGGACATATATTTTTAGCGGAGCGCTTAATACCATCACGGGAGGCTATTATGTCAATCATTTATTTTTAGACTTATAGCCCACCAGAAGTACAATTATAGATAATTTAAAGCTTAAAAAAATTCGACCAGTTACAGTATTGGTGTAATTATAGAAAATTTGCCGAGTTGTATAACAATTATAGTATATATTAAATTAGAGACATCAAAAATCAGTCAAATATAATTTAAGAAATACTTGCAAATATATAATGGAGTAATAATTCTAATTCTATTAGAATTATTATCCTTTTATTCAAGTTATATATGATACATCCATGCATACTTGTAATGTATAAGTGTCCAATAGACTATATAGCGATATAAAGGATAAGCAACAAAATTATCAGATAATAATTATTTATAGAGTTAAAACAGAGTAATTAACCTAAGCTGTCTTTTGGAGTTGTTTCATAATAAAAATTTGATCTACCGTCGACTTCCCCTGTTCTACATCTTGTTTAATACTCTTCCACAAACTCGTCATGGTATTTATTTAGACGACTTCTGATAATCCTCGCCAGTACTTGTTATGATACATCTATTCTACGACAGATGTTGCAGTCTTCCCCAGTTCCTTTTCTATGTGGTGGTAAAATTAAGACCTGTTTCACTCTTCTGGCATATCTTCAGTTTCTTGGATTATTTCTATCATTTTCTAAATTCCTCCAATAATTGCTTCGTCGTTGTATTTTAATGTTTTGGCTGTTATGTTATTTTCTCCATCTCTTCTTTTGTTGATATTCTAATAAGATTTTCTACTCTGTTATCTTATTCCTACGATTCTTGCTCGTACTCTATTTCTTCGCCTTTATTTAATAATTTCTCGAAATATTCTGCTATTCTATTTAGTTTTCGCTCTGGATTCCCCACTTAAAACCCTTCTTAATTTCTTGAATAATAGGATTTTAAACGCCGACCTAAATTTTCCTTTATTTCCCGATAACAACAATCCTAAACTTATTCTTGTATGTCTTTTCTTATACAAGATTCTGTTAAAAAGACGAAACTGTACCAGGTTAAACAATAAGTTTAGTCGTTCGATGAGAGATGGTGCTATTACGTTAGTTTTATTTTTCTAAAAATTGTACTACTTTTTTATGAACACGTGCGTTCTCATTTTATATTTTCTTGTTCGTATATTTACAGATGACCAAAGTTGACGTGTCACAGTATTTTGTTACAATGAAAAAAAAAAATGAAAAAATTGAATATTGTGCTGTGATAAAATTATTATTTTTGGAAGGTGTAGTATCAACACAATCGTAGCAAAAATACATGATATGGTTTTAGAAGATCGTCGATTAACCCTGAGTCCAAAAATTGTCCAAGGTATTGGCAGCAATTTTTTGGGACGCAAAAGGAATTTTATTCGTGAATTACCTACAAGCAGGTAAAACAATAAACTCAAATTATTATTGTAACCTTTTGGACCAGGTGGATATATTTAAATATGATGGTTTATAGAAGAAAAAAATAATTTTTCATCAAGACAACGTACCCTTTCCCACAGTTCACAGCAGCCGTGGAAACGTACTTCGATAGTCTTCCCGATTCTCACTTCAAGGATGGAATCCATGAATTAGAATATCACTGGAACAAGTGTATTGAAGTTCAAGGAGGTTACGTTGAATAATAAAGTGTATTTCAAACTATAAAATCGCATTTTTCTTATCGAAAAACAAAATTTATTGAACAACCTGGTATTACATTTATTTTGATGTATCGTAACTCATAAGGTAGTAATCCATTTAAACCATGAGTTATTTTAGTCTTATTTAATGGCATTGTTCTATTTCCTGTATGTGTCCTTTATCGTACAAAACATGATTTGATGATTAAGAATAATTACGCTTGATAATTTTACTTACCTATATCAACATATATCTAAATTGAAAATTGTGATTACTAACTAATAGATACCTATTTTGAATAATTTTATAATACAATGAAAGTGTCTACGTCGTCATATAAATTTACATATTTTCATTGAACACTAAATTTGTCTAAAAACTTATTTCATGTAATTGCATGTAATTTTTACTTTAACAAAAGCAAACATGTGTATACAATGTGTACTAAATACTTTTCTAAAAAATTAACTTAAAGTTTCAGCTTTTAATTTTAATACAAAATAATAATGACGATGAATATTAATAATCAAAATAATCCTGATAACAAATGTATAAGCAAAACAAAATTATATTACATATTGTTAAAATCTTATTTTATAATTATTATAAACATTCAATATATTATATATTTATATTAAGATTACTATACATTTTCGTTAATTTGTTTTTCTTTTCTATGATATTTCAATATTTTCTCCGTCATTTATTAGTTCGAAAACTATTTGTTTATATAGGTAAATAAATCACTTTCAAATTTTACTAATAACTATTAATTTAATTTTCATTTTCAGACTTTGTATTGTTTAATTTCCGATGTCATTACATAAAAACCATATTACACTAAAATTTAACCGGTAAGGATTACAATATCTTGTCTTGTTGAGTAAATTGCAAAAACATAGTTGTTATATCGTATTTATAATAAAAGTGATGTTTAAGAGTTATCCTTGTTTTTCTGAACATAACAATTATACAAATTATTTGACTTTTCATAAGAAAAACACCATATTACATAAACGTTTAACTATGTTTTTTACATATTTGTTATTCTATTGCACAATAAAAATATATGTTAAGTAAAACGGAAAATATTCAATGTGTACACTGTAAATTAACTAGTATTTTTCTTTGAATTTATTTTCAATTTCGTATATGTAGTAATGCAGGAATGCTTAGCAATCTTAGTATATTCATATTACAGATAGAATAATATGGTTAGAATTAAATTGATTAATTCTAATGTGATAAATTCCTTCAAAGTATTTTATTAGATTAAATCAATTTGTAATATGTACAGATTTTTTACTGGGTAAAATGTTTGGAAAGTATATGCACAATTCTATTTACTTACAAAATAAGTTTCTTGCCAAATTCTACATTTTTTCACAATATATCAAAGCTGTATGGGTTATGTACTTATATATAGAAATTTCTAAATATATTTTAAAACTTTTTATACGTTTTTGCATGCAATGGTAATAATAATAAATAGTATGTGGATAAAATAATGTATATAAAATGTATAATAAAAAATTAATTTCTTTTAATCATTATTAAAATACTATATACTTTATACATGATTTTTTTTGTATTTGTAAAAATGTGTCTTAGTTTTTTCATAATTCCATATGATCATATTTTTACACTTGAATATAACTTACACACTCTACTTACAATTTTCAGCTTGTAAAAGAAAAATGAAACATACTTACGGTACCATTGCCGGTATTTCTTCTACTGTTTTAAATTTTCCAGTCCATACTAAAAACTTTTTCTCCCAATTATTCACTTTATGCAAATTTGAGTGAATCTTATTGGACTCCAATCTAACATTAGTGCAAAGTGCGGATCTAACATTTTTTGTTAAAAAGCCGACCCTCGGTAGAATAAATTTCACAATGTTAGCCATTTTATGATATGATAATACTAATCTACTTCACGAGAAACAAATACGGTTTATATAACGCAGTTGCAGAAGCACACGACACTAAGCAGATAACATCTTTATCTCGAAATCGCTAAACTGAACTTATATATACGCATTGCTCGCTAAGAGAGAAAAAAAATCCTTGACTTTGTTTTAGTTCTTGTAACATCCAGTCTTCGTTAAGGTTATTTACCTTTATTTTATTATACATTCCATCTCATAACATTAGCAACATTTTGCGTCATCTGTAGGTGATATTACTTATCTACTAAAGTAGTTATCTTTGTAATCATGTTTTTTCCATTGATATGATTTATATGAGATTTTAATAGTTTCGTTGGAAAAATGATTAAGATAAATTACATTTTTAATGCAATACTTTTGAAAAAAGACAAGAAACTTGTTATCGACAGTACAGCCATCTTCTTTTCATAACGGTAATGAAATTTACAAAAATTTAAAATAATATATACACACTAATCGGACTATTAATCTATGTCAAATGCCCAGCAAGTTCTTCACTCTTGTAACCCCTATCGAAACACCTGGAATAAGGCACGTACAATTTGCAACACGTGTTCATTGTCTCGTTGATATGTAGAACTATACGTCCTTTCATATAAACTAACTTTTTCTCATTAACATTATTTTTGTTTCTTTTAGCTTTCCACTCTGCATATATGTTTCTTATCACGTATCTTTAAAAATTTTTCATCTTATCTAATGTACCAGTATGAGGCAATAGCTCTACTTTATGTTTTATGAAACATTAATTTTTAGAATAATTACACTAATTACATTTTTTAAAACATTTTTGGTTGTGATACTTGCGATATTATGAATATTATTTAGATAGTACTTCAAATAACTTAACTTTCAAATTTTCAGAATTCACGAAATGGTTACTGTACAAAATATTCAAAAACATGGACAAAATTTAAGATATAAAATGTATTGAATTCTTAGCATTCATAGGAGTAATTATAAAATTGTATAGACTTATATGCAAGTCGATGAATAAGTAGTATTTCAACAAAATAATGTTTAGAACTTTATAGCCTTTCCCAAAAGTATCTTTAGAGACCCCAAGGAAGAATTTTTAAATTTCGCGGGTGTTTTAAGTTGCCCAAGGAAAAAATAACTACATCTAAAATTATATTTTATTTTATTACAGCATGAATATTAATAATTAAGGTGTATATTTCAAAATCAAAATTAAAACGAACACCGTACGCATTAAAAACATGTTATTTCCTAATTTCTTGAATGAATTGAAATCATAGCTAACCTTTATTTTTACTACCCCCAACTCAAAACTTCCGCGAAATTTAAAAATTGTTCCTTGGGACACTTCATTAGATATTTTAAAAAAATGATTTACTAGATTGTAGATGTTCAAACAAAAAATTAAAATAATTTTAAGTTGTTCTTTTGAGGCAAAAAATTGAAATTTTTAAACACTTAATATATTGTTTATATATAATAATTAAGAATATAGTACCCAATATATTATTTTTTGTAATTTTTGGCTTGAATTGATTTCGTTTTAGGTAAAACTCGTTATATTTCATAAGTAATCGAACTTTTATATTATTTTTCATTTATACAATAATAAATAAACAATGACTAGCTAAAATGTTAAAAATATTCAAAATTTAGTTGCATAGTTATTTTTATTCTGGAAGTATACTTGATAATAACTTCACAAATGTTTTTGCAGTTGGACAATTTTTGGTTTGAGTTTTTGTATTGTATATTCTTTGTTTCTTCTATAACGCAAAACAGATAAAATTGGAAGAATGACAGGCACAAATATCTTTTTAGGTGTTCGTTTAGCCCAAAATGACTTTAAAAGAATCGAAATAGAAAATACCGATTTGGACATGAAAGTAGATTTATTCAAATATCAAATTGCGAAGCGTATTGGAGTAGCGAAGAATTTAATAGGTATTTCATATTAGGTTAAGTACTCTAGAATGACATGTGTTTGTTAATAGATTTAATATATTGTGGGATAATTCTTGAGGATGAAAAGTCTTTGTCTTCTTGTGGGGTTAAACAAGGTGTTACAGTACATGTATTGAAAAAGCCAAATCTTCCAGAGCCAATTATTCCTAGATCAGTAACTGAAAGTGACATCCAAGAACTAGCTCTTGCATTTCGAGCATTTATGATATCAGCAGGATATAGAGCAGCTTTACATGTAAGATTGTTATTAAATTGTTTGTAATTTAAAATATGTTAATAAATGTTTTAGAGATTATCCAGACCAGAAGTATTAGAAACAATAAAAGCTGCTACACCTGGTTTGGCAGATGATCCAATTGCTTTAGCTATAATCCAAGATCCAGAGTTAATAGTACAACTTTCAGATATAGAAACTGTTAAAAAAATAGCAACTCATCATCCTAGCTTGATAGAAGCTGCTAATCATATAGCTGCACATGTTCATGAAGAAACAGCCTCTGTTAATAATTCAAGGGCAGGCACTAGTACTGGTTATTCTTATTCACTAGAAGCTTTGTCAGATGAGGATGATGAAATGGAATCATCACAAAGTGAACCTTCACGAGAACCAAATCCTTTAACAAGAAATACATCTTATGAAGCTATTACAGCTGCACAACTAGTAGATGCTATAGTGAATGCAACACAAAATTCAAACTTTGGGTCAACAAATCCAATTTTGCCAACAACACCTGCAACACCAGCAAGTACTAATGTGCAACCAACAACCCCTAATACAAGTGGAAATGTTATTACAAATGAGATGTTTTTAAATGCTATTCAACATGCTCTTTCATCATCACCTGCTGCTGGAAATGCTAATACAAATGTTGCTTATAATTCAAGCAGTGATGCCACAGAACCTCTAGATATTTTAAGAAATAGATTACAACCACAACTTCGCCAAATGCGAGAAATGGGTTTAATGAATGAATCTCTTAATATAAGAGCTTTACAAATTACTTCTGGTGATGTTCAAGGTGCTGTAGAACTAGTTTTTAATGGAGCTATTGAATAACTTTATATAAGTTTTCAAATAATTTTATAAAGGTATTTGTAAATATAACAAGCTTGGTTTTTGTTTTGTTCTCTTTATTTCGAAATATAAACAAACTGTAATCTGTTTTTATTTATTCTTAATAAATAAATTATTTATAAATTAAATTATATGTTAATTATTCTCTTATTTTTTCAGCACTATTCAAAATTTTATTCAACCTTTTACCAATTAATTTTGGGTATGTGTTATTTTTTATTCGAAATTCCTTGCTTTGGTGTGAGACTGCTCCATTTTGTAATTGAAAGTTGCATAACATATGCAATGGTTTCACCAATTCCTCTCGGTATATATCATTCTGTTCTAAAATACTTAAGGCTTCGGCAGCAGTTTCTAATGTACTTAAACATCCATCTATTGGTTGTGTTCTAATTGTATAGTTACTGACATTATTAGTAATAAGTTTAACTTGCCTGATATTGTGGAGTATTGAGTTACTTGAATACATTGCTTTTGCTTGTGGCCAGGTACCATCTAAAATAACTATATTAAAACTTTTATCTTCTTTGTTGTTAATTTGTGAAATATCAGTAGCATTTGGACTTGGATATAGTAAGACTGTATTTGGAGATGTTAATAAATTTTCTAAATGTGTGTTTTTTCCAGGAAACCTTTTTCCTTT
Source organism: Dermolepida albohirtum (assembly GCA_031893035.1). Lineage (NCBI taxonomy): Eukaryota > Metazoa > Arthropoda > Insecta > Coleoptera > Scarabaeidae > Dermolepida > Dermolepida albohirtum. Next base: position 85,665 of record JAVIWB010002180.1, read on the forward strand.
AAATACTAAACATTTATTCTCTTGTAAACCTAAACTTAACATTGGTGCTGTTCGAAGGCATCTTTTTTCTTCTGCTGGATGTTGTAATAAAATTATAATACTTTGGGGATTGAAAGGCACTTTGGGCAAGGCATCGCACCAACAAACTACAGATGGTCTTCTTCGAATGTAAACAATATATTTTAATTTACTATGCTGTATCTTGTGTACTTACTCGCATTTGTTACATAAGCTTCTCATTTTGGGGGGGTCAATTGGCAATTCTCCTAAACCGTTAAAAATATCGTTATTATCCATTGTTCATTTATAAGATATATTATGATTTCAATTTGTAAATACAAAAGAGAGGTTATGTACTTATTTAGGTATTCGTTTGCCTTTAATAAAATTAGGGCTTTTTACATATCTGTTTAGTGTAACATTATAAATTTGTTGAAGTAAAATATTAAAAAATAAATTATTTGTCAGAATTATTTTAAATAGTATTTCTAAAAATTAATTTAGTTACTTTTTTTTGGTAAATTAGATGCCTTTTCATGCATGTAAAAATCTAGATAGTTTAAATTTTTTGATGTCAGATGTAATGATGTACATCTATCACATTCTAGATGTCAGCACCATTTATTACCGAGATTTATTTTTAAAAGTTCCTTTATTAGTCACACATATGAAAATATTTCTAATTATTTATTAAAAAATATTACAGTTATTTTAAAGTAAATTCTTTTGGAGTGTATTTTATTCTTTTTTTAATAAGTCTTGCGGATCGAAAATGCGGTTTTAACTGCAAAGTTAGAAAACGTAAGTGCTGTAAATGTTAATAAGGCTTGTTTATAATCATTGTTTCTAGCATTTGTCTGACGAATGGAAACAAATTTTATATGGACTGACGTTATTGCATTCAAATTTTCAGCTCCGTTTTGTTTCATTCATGATTTATTAACTTTAATTTTCGGCGGTGTTCATTCAGAAATTTATAAATTGACATGAGAACTGGCACAAAAAGACACCTCAAGAATTTCATTATTTGAAAATTATATGATTCTGTTTTCCTGTATTAAGTGATTACTACTTAATATTAGGCTTTTAGATTTGGAAGAGAATTTTCTGAATATGAGTCAGGTGCGGAAACATTGGGAACAACCGTTATTAAAGACAATGTTAGCTTTGTCCATGTCATGATAATCAATAATTGAAGGATTAGAGTAAAATTGATAATAAAAACGTGTGACATTTCAAGTAGTATTGAAAGATAAACTATTCTATCAACAAAGTTTCTTTTCTGTGGATTTGACCTTTATTGACATCACTGTTCAATGATTTAAGGAATACAGTCGAAACATGTGTGTTTGTAACAGGTAATGTTGCATCAAGAATGGAACCTCAAAAGATCATTACTTGTTGTGATTCTAGAATGATAACGGTACATCTTGTAAATGATCACAGAAGAAAATTTGACGGTAATTAATAGATACGAGGGTAGTTTGACAAGTAGTGAGAATGGAAAAGAAAAACGAATTTTTTAAATACAAAATATTTTTTATTTTTCAATATATTCTCCTAAAAGAGCAATATATTTATTCCAACGGTGCTCCAATGCCCTTATGCCATCTCTAAAATGCGATTCCGGAAGGCTTGCAAAATACTCATTTACGAAGATGATAAGCTCGTCGTTAGACGAAAATGTCTTTCCACCTAGTGCCGTTTTCAGTTTTGGAAAAAGGTGGAAGTCGGAAGGGGCTAGATCCGGCGAATAAGGCGCATGCGGTACTAATTGGAAATGCAACTCGTGGATTTTGGATATTGCAACTGTGCTGGTATGCGAGGGAGCGTTGTCTTGGTGAAACAGACTCTTTTTCTTTGCTATTCCTGGCCGTTTAGCACGAATCTCGACATTTAATTTGTGTAGAAGTTCTGCATAATATTGTGTATTTATTGTGGCACTTTTCTGAAGGTAATGAATGACCAAAATGCCCTTTGAATCCCAAAAAATTGATGCCATCACCTTGTTTGCCAATAAAGTGGTTTTCACTTTCTTTGGAGGTGCAGAACCACGTTCTAACCATTGTTTCGACTGTTGTTTAGTTTCCGGTGTACTGTAGTGTATCCAAGTTTCATCGCAAGTAACAAATCGCCTACAAAAATTAACCGGATTGCGCTTGTAAAGGTCCAAACACTCATTGGAAATGCGCAAACGAGTGAACTTTTGATCAGTCGTAAGCAATCACGGCACCCATCTTGTCGAAAGCTTGGAAAGGCCCAATTCTTTCGTTAAAATGTGGTGTACGCGTTCTTTTGAAATGTTTACCATGTCTGCTATCTCTCTCACTTTGAGTCGTCGATCTTGCGTAATAATATTATGGATTTTTATAATCATTTCCTTAGAAGTCACGATTTTGGGTGCTCTAGAGCGCGCTTTATCAACACAGCTTGTTCTACAACGTTTAAATTCATTTACCCATCTACTTATTGTGACGAATGATGGAGCATATTCACCTAATGTTTTTCGTAACTCATCTTTTATTTCAGTAGCTTTCATACCCCTAATTACGAAGTATTTAATCACCACACGATATTCTGCTTTTTCCATTTTAACAAAACGACGTGTTGCTTCTTTTTCAATCAGCTGTCAAAAATAAACTAATCAACCAATTTATCTAAATGTTGGAATGTAAACATATAAATAGCCAACTTAAATTACAGTGCATTTGTTTTACCAACTAGAGCGCCACCTATGTGTCATTCTCACTACTTGTCAAACTATCCTCGTATTATTATTATTAGATTAATAGATAAGGAAAATTTTTTGGAAATATTCGTGATGATAGATGAAGCCTAGGTTCACCATTTTAGTCCTAGAGTTCAAAATATAATGTATAAAATGGTGCTTTAAGGACTCACTACCTTTTTGAAAATTTGTCTTCGCTTCATCTACCGGTAAGATATCAACAATTTCACATGGAAAATTAAGTTTCAATGGTTGCAACATGGTTTTGAAATTTTTGAGCAGCTTCCAGATATGCTATCCAGCGATTATTTTTTATTCTCCATGTTAAAAGAGTATATAAGGAAAATTAATTTTTTTGGTGACGAGGATGTAATAGTGGAAGAAAAGAAAATTTTTTCCCAAAGATATTAAAACTTATTTCATCTGTTCACTGAATATATTAATTTCTTTGAAGATTCACTTGAACGATCGTACCACAAAATAAGCAAAAAGGTAATAGTTACACAGATCATGAGAGCTTGGAATTTAGAATATTCAATATATTGGGTTGGCAACTAAGTACTTTCGGTTTTTACTGATAGAGGGCGTTGCTTTATTTTTTGTATAACGTATGTTAGTGCTGTACTTTACCGTTTGTCGCGTGATACTAGTCACATTGACGTAACTTCAGAAGCAAGTAGTGCGTGATTTTTATTAAAGCTATTAGTTGTGGGTTAATTTTAAATGGAGTGCAGAAACGAACATTTTCGACATATTTTACTATTTTATTTCCGTAAAGGAAAGAAAGCTGTGCTGCGGCTCACAAAAAGATATGTGAAGTTTATGGTGCTAATTGCTTAACAGAGCGTACGTGTCTGGTCGGCCTACTGAAGTTGATGATGACCAAATCAAAGTCATAATTGAAGAGGATCGTCATATAACTGCTCGAGAGGTTGCGGAGAGGCTACATGTATCGCGCACAACAATTGAAAAACATTTAAAATGTCTTGGGCTAGTTAAGAAGCTTGATATTTAGGTACCTCACGAATTGAAAGAAATTCATTTAACACAAAAAATCAACTTTTGCGATATGCACCTTAGACGAAATGAAACCGACCCTTTCTTAAAAAGAATCATCACTAGTGATGAAAAATGGGTCCTGTACAGTAACATAGTTCGAAAACAATCATGGAGCAAACACGATAAACCAGCTCAAACCACATCGAAAGCTGAATTGCATCCAAAAAAGATCATGCTGTCAGTTTGGTGGGATTACAAAGGTGTTGTGTTTTTTGAGCTGCTTTCAAGGAACCAAACGATCAATTCTGATGTTTACTGTCAACAATTAATAAAACTGGATGAAGCAATCAAAGAAAAACCGCCAGAATTGTCAAATCGGAAAGGTGTAATTTTCCACCAAGATAATGCAAGGCCTCACACATTTTTGGCAACTCGTGGGAAACTATTGGAGCTTGGCTAGGAAGTGATGCCACATCCCCCATACAGCCCTGATCTAGCACCATCTGATTACCATTTATTTCGAAGTTTGCAGAATTCTTTGAATAGGAAAACTTTCACAAATGACGATGACCTTCACTCGCACCAACCCAATATATTCATTTGTTTTAGGAATACAATTTAGTATATTAAAAGGCGAGTTATAAGACAGATTTTATCGTAAAGCCCGAGTGGGATGAGTGTCTTATGACCAAAGGTCTTTATGTTATTTTTTCTAATTTGTCTTTCTATGACCTTTTCTAGAATAATAAAAATAAATTTAAAAATAGAAATTTTCTTTTAAATATTTTGTACTTACAAAATTTAATGTAAAATGAACGAGAATTTTTCGTGTACTCCATTCGAAATTAGAGAAATTGTTTAAAACGTAAATAATTTATTCTTCGTTAAATTCCGTAACAATTAAGAAAAGTAGTTGATGAGATTTGGAGAATATTGCAAAGAAAATAAACAGGTTGTATCAGAAAATTTTTTGCCTGCATATTTTCATTGGCAATATTTTAATGACAATCATGATTTTAAATTTTAATGACCACTCTTGAAAATCTAAATGGCATTATACGTTTAGAATCTATATTCTGTGTCTTCAAAATATTTCATAAATATTGTGTCTGAAAGTAATGTATTCTTTTAAAAAGTTATACGACTAAGTAAATATTTACTTGTTCCTGGAACAGTCATTTCTGTCATGTTTAACCGTCGCACAGATTGTTTTCCATTCGTCACGGTTTTGCTTTGTCTAAATCGAAAGCCCTGAAACAAACGAACAACAGCAATTGGAATGGCATTATTACAAAGAGAGTGTCACGCAGTCTGCATTGTTACTAGCTCTGTACCATGTAGGCCAAAGCCAGTGACATATTTCAGTGATGCATTGACTTGTCCGCCAATTGGTCTATTGTTAGGTAATTTATTCGGGCCGGTCGAAGCCTAACACATCAATATACAACTACAGATATATCTTCGCGTTAGCACATAACAAATGCCCAACGGCGCTAACTGGAATGATTGGGATTGAAAGTAATTGTTGAGATTTTGGTCTAATAGTTGGTGTCATTTATTCGGAAACTAGAGTTGACACGACAGAAGCGGGTATTAGAGCTTTCACTTTTAGAGAAATCAATAAATATTATGCTTTGTTCACGTCCTTACGTTATACAGGACAAACGACGATTATATAATTTAATTACACTTTATTCATTTTTAAATAATTTTAGGTGAGATAATTTGTGTTTTCTTCAAGCGAAATGTGTACAAGGTGTGTGCAATTTGTCTAAAACTAATACGTACGTAAATTTTAAGTTAATAGTCAGTTAGTTAAGTATTAGGAAGGCAAATGATACCTGCTAATGCTAGAACCGCAGTATGAGTATTGCAATTGTACAACATACTGTATTACTTAATGATGAAAATAAAACAAACGTCAAATAAAGAGAAAGAACTATTATAACTAATGTTGAACAAATTTCCGAGTGGATTCGCAGTAGCTTACAGCTTCTGTATAGGTGCGATTATAAATAAAATAGGTAATGTATGTAATTAGGCACCTTTTTATTATTTATGCGTTGATGTAAATTGACGTAAAAATGTGGTATAGTATTTTCTCATCATCGGTATACCTACTGTTGTTGATTCAGTCAAACGTCTACGATGGGGATGAAAATGTGTTTGTATATTTTGAAAAAGGGTGCATTACGTCTGCAAGCTTTCACTTAAACACTATTCTATACACACTACAGTTTTAAAAGTAGGATTATTATTTAAAACTGCACATAATGTATCGGTTAGACAGGTACATATGTACATTGTCTGTTAGATTTCATAAAGAGGCTTTCAGGTAATTTACTATACTCAGGGCTTTTTAAATACATCTTGATGTTTACTGATTGGTAGATGGCTTCTAAAACAATCGAGTAATTTTCGTAAATTTGCTCTATTTGTATTTCGATATCTTTAAACAGTTGCTGGCTTAATGGAATTGCTTGAGCCTCTTGTGAATTTAAGTTCAATGTACAAGGTTTAACAATGTGGAAATGTCTCTTACAGTATATAAGTGTTTGAAGCCGCGTTCCCCATCTCGTTCATACCGGTTGTGGCAGTAGAGGACTGCTCGAATAAGAATTTTAAATTTCGCGAATGCGTCTGGGAGATTTAATAAAAACTTATTTGATAGAAACTATCGACTATGTACTTGTGGGTTACTATTTCCAATATATTCTGTGTTTGTTTTTTGAAATATTTTACTGTATAAAGGAAGAGGCAACGAAGTTTTATTGCTCTGTAAAGTGCATATCAATACATTTATTACACAATTTATTTAGCTTCTCTTCTGTAGTCTTATCAACCGATAGCTATATCTTTTTATTTTCTAACTCCGTCTTTAGAAGGTCCATAATCGTGTTTCCCACATTATACTGTAATCGTCTTGTGGTTGGAGACTTCCAATGTGAAATATATTTTCTCCAAAACGGATGAACGTTCTTATTGTCTACTACAAGTTAAGGAATGTTGCATATAGCTAACATAATAAAATCAAATACAAATTTATAGTAACGTATTTCACATTTTGCATTCAACACGTAGCGTTTGCCTTAATGTGTCTTTTGCTATACAACAAAATACTAATGTTGCAAATAACCCATTTAATTATAGTTTCTATATATTTTAAAGTAGGATAACGATTTAGAAATTTACTTGCATCTGTTGCAGTTAAAAATTCACCTTTACGAGGCATCTTCGCGTCACTGACATGGCAGAGAATATTAGCGATGCCTGCAATTGTTCGTCCTGCATAGATTCATATCATTGGTTATCCAGAGTATTGTTCAATCTCTGACACTTTAACAATCAGTTAATAATATGAAACTCAATTAATAATAATTATTTATTAATTTCTATTGTTGTGCAACAGAAATACAAAAATTCCAGTCTCAGGCGAGTCGATTCTTGGTTGTGTATGTTGTAATGTATTTACCTGTTGACTGCAATTATCAGTATTTGAGTAGAGTGGACTTATACAAAGTAATGTATAAATTTTTAAGCGGCGTAAACGAGAATTAGACGATAGTAAAGCATCAAGTACACAGACGAGTGTTTTTCCGATAAAGATAAAATCAGGAAAGTATTCTTAAAAATACTTAAGTTTTGAGTTTGCCAGCACTGAAGTAAATAAAGACTTTTATTTTATTTAAGATGTTATTTTCTCAGCTCAAAAATTTTGATACCAGACAGTTGAAAACCCAATAAACTTGACATTTCGAAACGCTTCATAGTTAGTATGTTAGCAAACCTCGAAAATTATTCAATTTAAAATTAAAATCATGTGAAAAGCAGAAATCGTTTTCCAAAAAAGTTTCTTCTGTGAACGAGAAAACTTTACTTACCTCATAAAGTTCCATAAAATAGCCAGATGTAAAAAGCCTCACACCACTGGTGAAAAACTAATTCTGTCAACTGCGATTGAGATTGAAGAAACTATGTTTGAAGATAATTTTGTCAAATAATAGTAGTCCATACCTATATGAAATAATAATATTGCCCGTCGAATTGATGATACAGCTGAAGATGTAGAATACCAGCTTTTTACGTGATCATTTAGTTTTCAATTCAGCTTGATGAAGCAAAAGATAGCAATGAAGATGCTCATTTATTTGCCTGTGTTCGATTTTGTGATGTTATGTCAGAAGTGGAAGAACTATTATTCTGCAAGCCAATAGAACTTAAATCATCGATATACAAAACAAAGAAGCTTACATCTAAAAAGTTAATAATTAGAAACTACAATACATAACCTGCGGCATACTAAAAATATTTTGCAAATCCTTTGTGGAGTAGCTGAATATATCGCAACTGCCCCCATATTGACTATACGATGTACACATAGATAAAATGAGAGATTTAATTAGTACATTAGTGGATGCTGGAGGAGCAAAGAAAATTTGCACATTCCGAGCAGCCAGACATGACAGTTGAGTCTGCTCATAAGATCCGGGGAATCAATCTGGTCATGGATTAACCATGAATGAAAGGCAAATCGGACATAATCCGTCTCTCATCACTTCATAGGGAAAGCCTCTGCAAGGGTAGACGCAGTAATTTCTGAACCAAACGTACTTTAAAAATCTTTGTTGCACATATTCTATAGCTTTTTTTGGGACTTTGTAATAAGGATTTCATATTATCGAGCCATACTCCAATCTTTAACGGACCAGTGAGATGTACAAGATCTATACTTCCAAATTTTGGAAGCATCACATTTAAGGGAAGGAATAAAAGCAACCACGTACTTATACGCTAATAAAGATTTCCTGTGGATGTAGGACAAAATCTTGCATTTGGACGTATTTAATTTTAACCTGTTTCTACTACACCATTAATAAACATCGATCAAATTATGCTCTAAATCCTCACAATCAGCTTCGGATGCTATAATCAAAATGGCAGTTAATAAATTCTCGCAGGTCATTAATGAAAAGTAAAAATAAAGTTGGTCCTAAATTACACTCCTGTCACCTCAAGATGTAATGCAAAGACGACTACAAATAAAATGTTATAAATAAAAAATTCACAAGATTGAAATAAACTCAGTAAGGAGTCATTGAGCCTCGAACACTGAAGTTTCGATAAGAGGTTTCTGCGCTCAAAGGCTTTAGCTATACTATTGTGAATGATGTCAATTTGGTTCTGTCTATTCAATGCCTCCAAAACACATTTAGAAAAGATGAAGAGATTTGTTTCAGTAGAACGCTTTAGGGACCCATTTCAAAATACTCCCGAAGGTCTCACAACTGCCGAAGAAGAAATCTTGATAGATTTGATTGTAGGTGGTTATATCAAAAAAAAAAAAATTAGTAATAAATCACTGCTTCAATTTTGGGTAGTTGTGGATGATGAATTTTTGGCATTGAAAACAACAACATTTCGTATATTATTACCATTTTCAACATTCTACCTTTACGAAACTGGATTTTCAAGCTTTTTTTTAGCTAAATATAGAGAAAGAACCGAGTGTCAATTTGAAATACTAAACTTTTTTTCGAAAAAGGTTGCTCTGCAAGACAGTCTGTCTTGCAGAGCTCAAAGACAATCATTGATAATTATTATACTTGTTTGTAATATACGTCAGAATGCACTTTTATTTCAAAATTAAACAATTTTCAAAACAAATTAATATTTTTTCGATATGCTCGTGCTGTCCATTCCCTATTTAGCGTTATTGTATCCCCCACAGGTTGAGAACCACCAGATTAAACAAATTTGAGAATATTTTGACGTCAAATCGGAAATGATATTTGCACTGATGCCGACGAAACGTTTTTAATTTTTCCTCTTCGTTTTGATTTAATGGGACACGCTCGGACATTTTTGAAACGTGCGCACGTAGAAACGGCCTTTTCAAATCGTTGTATAGTATTGCGGCTTCTGTATCGGTTATGCGATTGATTTATGCGGTTCGAATGTATGGCTCATACTTGAACAGCTGACATATTATCATAGAACAAGGCCGCAAAATTGTCCGCAGTTATTTTACGGCGTGGTTCTTTGTTCGACGAGACGGAATGCCAATTTATGGATATGCAGGCACGTACAACTTACCACATATTATGACTATACCTATCAAATTCCTGTATTATGTTCGCATCGGATATGCGAACAAATTGCTATGTAATCAAACCCGGTTATATTGTCGCTTTTGTATATCAGATAGAGGCGTTTACAATTAGCAGGTTTATATAACGGGTGATCCAAAATTCAAGCAAGAACTAATTTTGATAGCAAACACAGAATTATAATTAAAATTTTTTTTTATTGACTCATAAAGTATGTAGTATAGGGTTACGTGTGAAATAGCATATCGGGTAAAGGACCTCCACGGTTTTGCTGGCACATACGCACTCTTTTATTGAAATTTTCCATGACCAGTTTGCATAAATGTTGCTGAATTTCATTGATACAGCGTTCGATTTCCTCCTTCAAAGCGTGGATGGTTGTGGGCATGTTGGCATATATCTAAGACTTCAAGAAATCCCAAAGAAAAAGTCCGACGACGTTAAATCGCATGATCTGAGCGGCCAATTCTGATCATCAAAAGGGGAAATTACACGACCAGGAAATGGCTCAGGCAATAATAGAATTGTTTCTTGGGCTATATGGCATGTGGCACCGTCTTAGTGAAACCACATGTCCACGTCCATAGCTTGTAATTTAGACATAAAAACTAGATTATTATATGTAGCGAACACTATTGACTGTTATTGCTTGACCAACCGCATTTTTGAAGAATAGTCCAATGATGTCCCCAGTTCAAAATCCGCACCAAAGAGCGACATGTTGTGGATGCGTTTGTTTCTCAAAAATTAGTCAAAGATTTTCTGAACTTTAAATGCGACAATTTTGTTGATTAACCAAGTCGTCAGGATAAAATTTTTGTTCGAAATATCAGCATCTATTTGCTCCTGTTCCATAATCCATTCAACAAATTCTATTTGCTGTACGTGGTTGGTAGGACTCTGTTCTTGAGTCAATTGAACTTTGTAAGCAGAAAGATGCAAATCTTTCATGAGAATACGGTGTAGAGCGCTTCTTGAAATGACCAACTATTGACCACGGTGCCGAATTGATGTCTCTGGACTCTCAGCAACACCGTGACGAACTGCTTCGATGTTTTATATTGAGCGACTTGAAGGACGGCTAGAGTGTTTAAAATCACTAATTGATCCAGTCTCCTCAAATTTTTAATTATTTTTTAATTAATCGCTTCGCAGTTGATGAAATAGATCACTATTCCGGCTATATTTTGGACGAAAATTGCGAACTGTAGCTGCCAAACCTTCATTACTTTTAAAATATTGCTCAACAATGAAAACGCGTTGTTTTTTCGTGAAGCGCTTAATTTTTAATAATCCTTGCACTTCTTGGAAGCACGCGCTGTAGCCCGCAAAAAAGACTTTAATTATTAGGATATCTGCTGGACTATTGCTCTTTTATATAGCAGAAGAACGAATATAAGTCTGTACTCCTTGCATAACCATAATAACCACTCTAGATCTTTCAGATACTGTTAATCGAATTTAATTTTGGAGATCTTGGTTTTTCTTTAGAGTATTTAAAAGGATTTCATAAAATAAAGTACAACAATGATAGTAACATATATTATTTGCTTGGTACATATACAGGTCTATCAATTTCTACAATTAATTTTTTGGCACCATGTCATATAGTACAATATATTCAAAATTTTTCGTATAATTCCATGTAAGTCCTTCCACTGATACATACATATATTTACATTAAATTTACACAAACGAAAGTATGGGAATCGGGAAATAAGGGTTTAGAGTCCACAAAATGCACCATTTATTTTTATTTTTTTCTTCTTTTTTTCGATACAACTGTTAAGACACGAAAAGTCTTAATCTAACATAAATATTTTACAATAGAAATATTTTTAAGTTCGTATTTATAGAATACACTTCGCAAAAATATTAAAATTCCCTTTTTTATTTCGAATACTTTTCATTTTATTAATAAATATTTATCAACGATATAAGATGCAAAGAAGTAAAGATTAACAGAGTGTGAACATAATATATCATTAAAAATTAAAGCGAATCTTAATTAAATTAATTTGAAGGCTGTGGTTAACTCTATAAAACTTAATTAAAAATAACCTTTTTACTACAATGTAGTTCGACAATTAAGCTATCGTTGTCGTTCTTATTATTTTTTACTAATCAAAAAGTTAAAGAAACCCTTATCACATCAATGTTCGTACTCTATAAACGTATTTCGTCAACTAAGTTGTCATCAGCAGACTATTAATTACAGTGTGGCACCTGGATTCGCGATGAAGCTCACACAGAATTCTGCGCACTTATTCCGCCAAAACTAGACACACTGACATTTACGAGAAACTGTATAAGTCAATATTTCCTAGTCTTAAAACTTATACAATGTACGCCCCCGTAATCACTTACGGACCTTTTTTTAACGGTTGTATCTGCTAGGAACTTATAGAGGCCAGAATATGGAATCGGTCCCCTGTCAGCATTAAACACGTGGTTTTATTTATTATCGATGCGCACGATATTTTCTTTATACCGAGTTTCTAATGAACATGTCGTTTAACCGATGTCTTCTTTGCCACAATTTCGGCAATTTATATAATAATATATAATAATCTTGACTTTATCTTTCGCATATCCAAAAAGAGATTATATAGTGTTTCTGGACCGAAATGTGTTTTGAAATATGTGTTCCTTAAAAATCTTATTTAAATTTTTCTGTAACTGGGAGAAAACCAGCATATTAATTGTTTAATTGCGATTGTTCTGAGCTGATTGCCGAATTGTGTCACAAATTATCTTTTCCAAGATATTTTCAATAATATTTTTTTTTTCATAACTTCCTGTCGTAACTCACTTTTGTTAATTGAAAACTTAACAAACGATTGATAAGAAAGTTGTATATTGTATGCCATGACTTGAATCTGCCGTAATAAAACTGTTAACACGGATTTCTTTTCGAAAAATATCAGGAAAAAATAAACGATTATAGCGAATTAGACTGTTACGAGAGCATTCTTATTGTGAAAAATAAAAATTATGTCTCTAATCCTGAGAGGGGACCGATACCATATTCTGGTCTCGTATGAGTTCTTGGAAGATACTACCGTTTAAAAAGATCCATCTGGGGGCGTACATTAGTGCTAGGAAATATTGTCTTATAGGTTTCTTGCGAACGCTAAAGTATCTTTCGTTTTGGCAGGATCAGTGTGTGGAATTTTTTCTCTGTAAGTATTATAACGGGACTAGTTGAGATACTGTAAATAGTCTGCTGATAATAATAACTTAGCTGTTCAAATACGTATACAGAATACGAACATTAATTTGGTGATTTTCTTTGCCTTTTTTTGATTAATGATGATAACCACTTAGTTGTCAAAACATGTATTCTGATTTAAAAACCAAAATATTCTTAATGAACTCTCATAGAAATTTAAGGTAAATTTTGAAGGAGATTGTGGTCAAATAAATTAATCAAAACATCACATGAATTGGAATACAGATTCAAAAAGATTTTTAATGTAATTTTCTTTTATCTGGCCATATTCTCTAGTGCCATTTGTTTGTCGATTATACATACAGCAAATTACTAAGAAAGGTAGAAGGTTTGCTAGGATAATAGTGGATCTAACAGGGCAACTCAACAAATATATGAAAAATATGCGTTTGATAAAAGAAATTGTATGCAAATGCAGATGAAGAGGAAACCCTGATCAATGTACAACGTCAATTTAAGGGCTTGCGGAGTGGGACTCTATGTAGAAGGTTATTTCTGCCATTACCACTTACACGTTTCAGGATAAAGTTTCGAAAATATTTTTAATGCGGTTTTTATATATCTGGTCTTATTTCTTTGTGATTATTGTGTATGGGTCTTACAGTATTGGTTAATGAAACCTTCCTGTTTTTCGATATCCACTTGATACGATCCTTAATATATTTAATGAAAATCGTGAAATGTGTGAAGATGTTTCTTAAGTAATTTCGCAAAATATTAGTTGAAAGCAGTTGTTTATTATGATATGTTAAAGGAAAGTCTGGACTTGCTACAAGAGCAAACGGAATCATAAGTTGATCAAAGATATGTTTTATTGACAGTTTCATTATGAAGTAATAATTATTCCGTTATAGATTTTAGAAGTATGCCATTCCAGTTAAGAATCAAATTATTTACAAAATACTTTGTGATTCCGGTTTAAATTGGTTGCATAATTCACCGTTTGCATCATTGACATACGTGTACTTTATAAGATCAGACAAAATCTGGGCGAATCCACGAACAGAATGCTGATGATGAATTTATTTTATTCTCTTTTTGAAACACGTATTTCTAAACTTTTAAGATGAATCATTATCTAATTTATTAATGCGGTTTACCAAGTGAGAATAGAAAGTCTGTTGGGAAGATGGTGAATCTAACAGAGCAATGTAAGTTCAATAAATATATGAATAACATGAGGTAGATAAAAGAAACTGTATGTAGATGTCAGGTAGAATAGGAAGCTTCGATTAATGTACATATAATGCCAACGTAGAGGAATCGCTCTCGAAGCTTTTTAGATCTATTTAAGAGAATGAAAGTAGAGAATGTTCACGAAACTTGAATAGGCTCTATGAGCATCTCGAGTAATTTGTCTACCTATTTAATTCGTTTTTAAGTTATAATGATTTGTTTACAAAATAATCTTGGTCTCTTGATTTTTGAAATAGTTGAATTTATTTTAAAACTAAATAAAAATTTAAGCTGATTAAAGTAAGAAAATTTCTTACAAAAAAGTAAATGTTGATAGAAAATGTTATTATCTTAAACGAAAGGTAAACTAATTGGAGATAAGTAGCACTCAAATTAAACTCATCTTATGTATTTATTTGTGGTGAACGTGTTGATACGTAATAAAAGCTAAATTAAACATTTCTTTTATAATATTTTTGCGGAGTGTACAAAGAATACTTTCAAGAATACCAAATACAAACTAGTATTGGTAGATTTTCACAAATCGTTGTAGATTATAAAAGTGTAGAAATTTCTTAAACTGTTCATTAACATTATTTCTAAGTCTTTTCACATGAACATATTTTCCGTATATTAGTCACGTGTAGCATGGATACTGGATACTACTTCCATCCTTTTTGTAGTATTAAAAACTTCCAAACAAATTTTACAAACATCGTTAACGAAATTTACATTTGTATACAGAGTTATTTACAACAAGATGGTATCTTATCTATTCATATTATTTATTTTTACAAAGTGATTGTATTTTGCTTGGTTTTTATTTATGTTTTACTTTCTGTTCGACTGCAGTTGATATGTATAAATGATAAAATATTATCAAATATGGATATTTTTAATTGATCTGTTATATGTATATCAAATTGATATGTTACTTTGAATTTAAAGAACAACAAGCGCATTTTATTTCGTGTATTTTATTGAATATACCCTGTACATTTAAATGGAAATTTCAGTATTTTACGGATACGGTATTTGCATTGTTATATTGATAGAAATACATGTGGCTTAATTATAATTATTTGTAATAAAAACCATGCAAATATGTTTAGCTTAGAGTAGAAACATGAGAAGAGAACATACAAAAAGCAACATTTATGCGAAAGAAAATATCAAATGTAAACATTTTTTATTATATACAGATGTACAAATCACAGTTAGGAAGTTATGTGTTCCAATTGGGAACAAAAAAGGTAATACAGTGCGGACAAACATTGAAAGAATTGTGTACAATTTCAATCACCAATCCTAAGACAAAATCCTTGTATTGTCAATATCATAATTTTAGAATGTAAAATGTTAAATCAGTGAAGCCGAAATAGATAGATATTGAGTAATAGCGAAAACTTTCGTGCGTAACATATTGGGTAAGATATATGTGTAGTCTGAAAAAAACTTTTATAATTACTGTTACAATATGTACATTGGAAATTCAAAAATTGACGTGCAATTTAAATGTTATACAAACATATAAATCGTTACTAAACTGCCGCTGGTAAGTATTACAGAAATGTAAGTTACAAAATACATTAAAAAGTTAAACGCGGAAAGCATAATTTAAAAACTTAAATTAAAAAATTTACAATTGTGACAACGAGGACTGTTCGCTTTCCGATGAGACTTTCTAGCAGGTTGCAGTGATTTGCTACAAATTTATTTCGAATCAAGTCATATACATTTAAGAAATATATTTGAGCAATTTTAAACTATGTAAATTTAAGATAATCATTTACAAAAAAGAAATTGAATTTTGATAATTTCAAACGTCTAATGTTTCGGACATTTCTTTCAATACCAAAAAGAAAATTAGAATACACGATCACTAGATGTTTTAATTTGCAAAATTAAAAGAAAATACTAAACTGAAACATGAAAAATTTGCCTCTTACATATAATAAATGGAAAAAATAGATCTAGATGTGTGGAAATGTTTCTGAGACAAAATCAAAAAAGTGGCAGTAGAAGTATGCAGAGTAAGTAATGACATTAATAAGAGAAAACGAAGTGCTTGGTAAACTTAATCGATGAAAGGTGACGTCAGAAAGAAAAAGGCGATGTCGAAAGTCTACTTAAGGGAAGGAAAGAATATACGAAAATTATAGAAGATGAGTTCGGATAGATACATCCAAGGAAATTCGAGGGTGATATACAGGTCTTTATGAAACTCGACTCCAATATATAACATAAAGAACAAAGAATAACTAACGACAAATGAAGAGGAAATAATAAGCAGGTGGTGACAATACTGCATGGAGTTACTGGTTGCGGAAACAGCAATAGAAAACATATACAAAAAAGAGATACCAAAGTTTGGGCAAAGAGTGGATAGAGGATTTATTTATAGCAATAAGTCCAATTGTGTATTAGTTCACTTGAGCCGTTTCTAGAGTGTTCAACCTGGTTCAACTAACTGCAAAAGTAGAGCGAAAATGTTATGTAAACGAAAGCACAGGCTACAATTATTAACCATTATTACCATGGTAGTTCCGAAATGTGATGCTTGCAATGTGAACAATAGGGATTATAAGCGGCACGTTGAATAAGAGAGACATTTTTTTAACGTCGTTTATGTAAAATTTTCGTTCACGTGTGCATAATTGATTGAGATGTACACTTTAGAAGTGAATTGAGTGAACTAATACACAATTGCGTGATTTAGCAACCAATAAAATTATCTCACCCAACAGTCGAACTCCTACCATGCGCGCTACTGCCGCTAAAACCGACAATCTCTATTAACCCATTAGCGACCATAATCCCCATTTGGGGATGTAGATAATTCATAAAATAAAAGTATTTTTCTTATTAGTTCTTCTTTACACGCAACCCCCCATGATCTCCATTTGGGACTTTTTGAAAAATATAAAATATTTTCAAAATGAAACATAATTTGAACATAATTACATTATTACAGACTTTTTTGAGTATTTATATATGCTTTTCAGAAAAAATTTTCCAAAAAAGAAATTAGGCATTAATGGGTTAATGACATTCGAGTTTAAAAGAGTATTGAATTGTACAGAAAAATGTCACAATTAGAACTCAACAATGCTCCAGTATAAATATTGCTTACGTAAAATTGAAAAATATCACCAGGATTCTTCTCCTAATAAGCGACCGTAACTTTATTATAACTATTTTCTTATTTTTTTTCATCCGCACTGTATATAAACATATTTATTTATTATATATGTACACTCACAAATCAAAAATAATTACTATTTACATGGCGTGTGCACTGTTGTTTCTGATTTGAGTTCGTTGTCGTAATCTCTGTTATTTTCATGTACACAAAAAGACTGACAAATTTATAATATTAATAGTAGGTAGAACGCCGGCACATCTGCAATATACTTATGTTTAGCAAACATCCAACAGACTTTATCGTATTATATTAGTTGTCCTTATACTAATGAGGACATGGAGATGCGAGCATGATATAGATACATGAGTGACAATCGTAATGTGGGTACATCGGTCTATTATTTATTATCAGAATATAGGTTAAAATAGAATTTTAAAACTAAGGAGCAGACTTCTTTCAGTCATGATTCATTAGATTATTGTATACCAACATTGATTTTGGTGTTCTTCATTGTTATATCTTAGGACCAATACTATTAAGAATTTTATAGTGTGATTGAGTACTTTTAGCTCTTGCGATGCTTTTAATTACTCATTAGTTAAGTAACAATCAATTTAAAACAAGAAAAGATCCGAAACAATCATCAAGAATGATTTACGGAAAGTTCATTTTTTACAACTCACATTTGTACACTTCAAATTGTTTTGTTTTATACGTCATGTGGATATTTTATTTCCTAAGATAGAGACGTTCTTATATGAAAATGAATTACTTGCATTTATTCCGTTTTCATTCCAATTGCTTTACTTCTTTATTCTAGGTATTCGCAGACGCGCCAGCATTGAAATCAATCGATTCGTTAGTGTTTATCGTGCAGAGGCACCAGCCACTGGAAGTTACGTTGCACTTTGGTATCTCTCTCACCTAAATCACCCCAAGACCCGTGATTCATACCGGATTAATGGTCTACGCCTAATTAAACATCACGATCGCTTCACAACGTTTAAATACATGATGTCCGACCGATGAGTTGGCAGTCCGCTACATGTATTAATATTAATGCTCGGGCAGAGCAAACTAAGGCCTCTTTTATGAATATTTATATGACTAGAGGACATCAACAACCACTATATAGGAACGTATTGTCACGTTTTCATAATGCTCGTTTATAGTTTTTGAGCCGCATTAGGTGTAGATAATGTTGACGGTGTATGAATATGAACAATGAAAGTTTTTGCTTGTAAAAATGCTATTAGTATCAGTGAACAAAAGTTTTAAAATACAAATTTTGGTATTTAGATTTTAACTAGTTTGCATTTTTCATATCTCGACGCTTTTGGATTTCATTTGGTATGTGTACTAGGGATAATGTTTATAAACATATCAGGCATATATTCCAGGAATAACATACATACGTACATAAATAATGCTTTTAATATATCGACAAGTGTACGTTATGTATTCCAGTATGTACATACATATAATAATGACAATAGAGTGAGGAATATGGTCGACGCATCACGGGCGTTCGCTTTATAGTAACAAAATAAATAGTTAAATATAACTTATGAAACATGAAACACCTTTCTAAGTAGCGTTTTCACTGTATTCATAAACAAGATAAGATTGGTTAAATATTTGAAACATCGAATGTGTTTTATCGAGTTCACTCTAAGGAAAAAATGTTCTTGTACGAAGACAACGACCGTTAGACATTTTTCATAATTAAAGTAATGTTTGTTTCTTTAGTACACCATTTACAGTGTCTGTACAGTGTCCAGTGTTAATAGTGAAACCACTAATGGCTTCCTTAGGATCAAATTTTGAATCCATAGACTTAAGAACTTATGAAACATGAAGCACCTTCCTAAGTAGTGTTTTCAGTGTAATAATAAACAAGATCAGATTAGTTCAATATTTGAAACATCGAATATGTTTTATCGAGTTCACTCCAAGAAAAAAATGTTCTTATACGAAGACAACGATCGTTTGACGTTTTGCATAATTAAAGTAATGTTTGTTTCTTTAGCAAACTATTTACAGTGTCTGTACAGTGCCCAGTGTTAACCGTGAATTCACTAATGGCTTCTTTAGGATCAAATTTTGAAACCACAGACTTAATTATTTGGAAATGCGGAAAATAATAAAATGCTACCTTTAACAATGTCTGTCAGCCTGTAAGAACTGGCTGTGGAGGTTCGGGGATGTCGAAACATTGCTTGTGGAATTCTGACGCAAGATTGTAAGCACAGATTTTATAGGTAACATATACGAAGTTACCACGGTTGTCTTTCAGAGACAGACCTGCAGAAGGCATAGTTACAGCGTCATTGCTCACAAACATTAAGAGTTGGTTATTCAGAAGTTAAAATTTTGTCAATGTATTTAATACCATTTTTGAAAAGACTTCGGCAGTATATTCTTGTACCCTTCTGGGAGCTAGTAAGATTGAAGATGACGAGAAGTGGTTCTATTGTACGACCTATGGCATTAATAGAATTTTTTTTATAATCTGTGTTAATTCTATTTGCAATACGTTTACTAGCATATGGTAAAAAATTCGTAACGTTTCTGAACTAGGAATTTCCAGTTCACGTATTTATTCCAGAATGAGTAAAATGATTCATTATCTAATAAATGAAACGGTAGATTGCACCTCATCAGTATTGAACATAAATCGAACAGAACTTGCTCGTTCAATCGTATGGCAGCTCTGTTCTTGTGCTGCCCTCTATCTATGTATTTTTACAGTCATATTTCGTCCAACACACGGGTTGTCTATCGCAAACTAAATATTTCACTTTTGTGCCATCGTACATTAAAACCGGAAATTCACAAATAAATTTATTTTCTGTATCAAATAATGGTAGTTCTATTGACCTACTACATAACACCACATGCAAATATTACAGATGAAGTGAATATGTTCAAAAAGCTTAAGCATGAGTCGAACGAGAACTCCCAAGTTTTTAACCTCAGTTAGTCTATTCAAAACAGTTTGGTCAACTGAATAATTAAATATATTCTATAGTTATAAATATATGTTCAAATCTATACTAGTATATGTAATAATTAATTATAAATATTTTGAAGAAAACTTTTTTTAACAGATGTAAAAGATTTCATGGGAACATTGTTAGTTTATTTTTGTACTCTTCTTAGGATGCCGTACGTAGTGAAGTGTACGATTTTCGTTTTAATGAAAATATTGAAAAAAAAGCTAGGGCACTTTACAATAAATCTTGAAAATTCTATTTAAATTTTAGCACTAAATTGTGCAGCCTGTAAAATGGCCGAGAGTCATTCAAATTTAAGCTATTTCTAATATTGTTCTATCGCCGAGGGTCATTGGATATTTTTATACTGCGGTCACGTGTGGATTGTCCTTACATTTTTGTACTTTATGGATTGATTAAAGTTTATTTAATATTACTGTAATGCTTTGAATAAGTAATTGTCTAAAAAAATTGTACATCTAATGCGGCATAATGAGCCAATGTCGTAACATCTTACCTAAATTTACCATTAATTCGATAGAAACATTAAAATCAAAAATTAATCAAGTCCTCTGATCATATATTTTTTCTTTTACACGGCGCTACTCTCATTTCTTCCGCCCTAAAACGCATTAACTCTTATGTTAGGCGCATCCAACCATAAATAAACGGAATGCGGCAACACTCAATTTATTTCACGGTGAGCAGCTAACGTTACAAACACACACACGTTGCTACACAAGTAGCATAGTAGAAATTTAGTGTACGTCCGACTACAAGGACTCGCAAACAATAGCTTTGGCGTAAATATCGACGGGAATTACATTGAAACACGAATGAGAAGGAGTACCGTTCCCGGTAACATAATCTACGGCCTTTTCGCCTGTGCACTTCTTGTTATTTCTCCCTTTTTCTTCCTTCATATCCACTCCTCAACGAAATAGACTTTTAAATGATGGATGGACGTTGGTTTATTGGATTTCGACGACGTCAATGAACAACGGCGCCCCCGCACGTGCGAACGCAGCAGTGTTTTTCCTTTTTGTAATTTTTTTATGTTTATTCTTCTTCTCATCTACTCTTCACTGATTTTTATTTATTAGAGTAGTAAGTGTATAGGTTAATATGGTTATTTCAGAATTGTCACCGCACGTACAGTGTCAGTAGTATGGAAACAAAGAGGTGTAAAAGTGATGTCCTCTGTGAACGTGTTGTCGACGAGTAGGCGTCGTTCTCCCTCGACCTGTGACCTCTTGCGGGTTCGGCCAAACCTGTAAAATGCATTAGCTGATTAAACTCTTCATTTTACGTTACGAACGACAGTTCATCTGTTATGTGACTGTGTGTGTGAGTGTGTGCTAGTGGATGGCACAAATGGTCGAGTGTTTGTGTTTTTCAGAAATAACAGACCGCAGCAGTAATTACAAGTCTACGCGTACGCTTTTGATGCGGTATAGTTTACTTTAAAAAAATTCCGCCTACGTTTTAGTGAGAATCTAATTTATTTAAATTGTAATTTCCTTCGTCAATCTTCACTGATTGCAGAAAGCGCTACTTTGCAAGTGTATACAGTTCCGTGATAAAGTAATGCATCATATTGGTAATTTTACTATTTATTTTGATTGAAAAAGCATAAAAGTTAGTGTATGAGACAATGAAATCTTTTTTATTACCATCTAATACATAAATGCTTCTTCTCGAAATAATCATATCTAAGGTTCACAAACCATGGTTCCCGATCATAAAAGTCCGACTGGGAAATATGTACCTTTGTTTGAATTTATACGACGTGTATTTTTTAAGCAAGTATCTTTTAAAGATTCCCTCATTACAGTGACCAATCTTTTGAAATCGATAAAATTAGTTTTCCAAATATTTTTCCATGCTTCTTCTGGTATGACATCCATCTTTTTCCTGAAAATATCAACGGATTTATTGGCAGATGTGAAACGTTCTCCCTGCTTTAATATGGAGGAATAAAAATAAATTGTTTCTTGATAGATATTGACTATATGGTAAATGTTGCATTTTCAATGTTTTTCGCGTTTAGTCTACTGTTTGAGCAGCAGTGGTATATAAGGCAGAGTTATTATCACGTAAGTTTTCATGGTCGGTGTCATTTGTAGTAAAACTTTCTTAGGTGTTTCGCCATGTTGTCGCAGTTTTTTGGGCTCTTTGCTGTTCATACAGCCAGCTTCTTCAAGATCTGTTACTAGACCAGTCTAATGGTAGATCTTGAAGAATCTAGTAGCATGAATGGCGACACTTTGACAGAAACTATGACCATGTAACGAGGAACTCCCAAGAAGATTGTACTACAGAGTGATTATCACTGACCTTTTGAAGGATTTCCAACAGGTATACTCCAGTGTGTCATTTCGAATCAATTTTACTTTAACCCTCTAAAGTTATAGTTAGAAAATTTTATAAAATGTCCAGTGATGGCGAAGAAATTAGTAACAATCTTCTTATTCTGATTGTATTTGCGAAACATCTTCTTTGTGGCAGACTTGTCTTTGAAAGATGGAACAGCCTACTGTTGGGTTGTATAAATATATCTAAATTTTTTAATCTGTTACAGCATTATAATTTGAATGAAAATTCCGCAGGCAAAAGTGCTTTGCACCAACTAGCACTACCTGTCTTTTGAGATGGAATTTAGCTCAGGTATCTAGTGAACATCTAGCTCTCATTTATTCAAAGAGGTCGCAGTAGGTTAGTCTTTATGTCCGTCTCAAATAATCTCATCTCTGCCTCTCTCTTTTTGTCTCTCTTATGGAATACACGTTGATATAAAACGTTTACACTAACTTCCTTAATTTTATTTCTGTAACAATCGATTTAATCGTTAATCGTTAATCGTCTATCTCTCCTGTTTAGTTCGTAATATAATTACTATGCCCATTTTTGAATTGTTTCTTATCACTTTTTGCATACATTATAAGTTGAGCTATATAGTCGTGTCCGCCCGACAAGGGCGGGTCGTCGTGTAGTGAGGGAGGTCGCCCGTACTTATGTCGTCTGTCACTAAACTGCCGACAATCGATAAATGCTATCGAATCAAACACTAAACATATTATTTTCGTGTCGTTTTATCGTCGTCGTTCATATATTCACAGATAAATGCTTTTATTTTGTCGGCCAATGGTCACTTTTTAGCTCTTAGCACGGTCGATATAATTGTTATTGTATATATTACCAATCGCCATGATTGTATGTATATTCGACTCGATAGCATGCATTCGCTTGAATGGATTATAGGTGGTTTACTGGCAGACGATATATGTACATAGGGTTAACCTCTCACTAGTATTTCTATAGGTAGGTGATATTTCACAATGACTTTCGGTTCAAATTAAAATACTATTTATAAAAATCACGTGGTAAAAATAGTTTACATAATTTTAAATGACGTTTGTATTCAAATAATATCTCATCCCACCGATAATATTGTGTACTTCTCTAAAACAGTAGTAGAGGGCACTGAGGGCTGCTTAATGCTTGATATTTTTAGGTCTATACGAAATTATTTCAAACAGAGTAACGTATTGGTACCTAATAAAAATAAATTCGCATTTCTCTGAAATAGTATCGAAAAAGAATGTAAACAAAAATACGTTTCCGAATACTATGCATTTATCTCGTTTCCGATGTCTATTGTATTGTCGTATTTCTAATTTTGTTCTGTGTAAAGCCCTTTATATAGCGCTCTTCCAATTGATTCCCATATTTCATGATCTAATAAAACTATTTTGAGCACTTATTAAATGGATTTTATGTTTTATTGGGAAGGGTATCTGAGAGCAGCTCCACAAATCAACTTTCAATGTTTTCCAATAAAGTCAAAAAATGGAATATTTTTATCGCTTGTCGTTTCTATTGGAATGAATGTGGATGGATCGGACGACCGTGCCCACAGAAGCCATGTAATAAATTTCATTAATGTACTCGTGATTCAATAACAACACATGCTACTGGATCGACCGAAATGAAAGCATTAACGAAAACAAAAAAAATATTACTAGATTTGATACGTAGTAAATAATAAAAGTGATCTTGTGCAAGTCGATTAACGGAAATGACGGATTCTATGACTAAAACAATACTCCGTATTGAAGAAAAACTGTTAAGCATCATATTCAACTTTTAGAAATATTACTTTGTGGTTGAATTTGATGGAGCCTGTGGTTTATTGACTTGATCAATAAGGTTAATATATAACCCCTTTCCACAATTAACTATTTGTAAATTCTGTATACGTATTTCGACAACCAAGTTGTCATCATCAGCAGATAAAATCAAAGTGTCGCACCTGGTAAAACACGGCGAAAAAATTGTACGAAAAATATACTCCGTACGCGATCCGCATCGTTGAAAACCAAGATGTGCACTGACAACTTGGTTGTCGAAATACGTATACAGAATTTACAAATAGTTAATTGTGGAAAGGGGTTATATATTAACCTTATTGATCAAATTACTTTGTGCTTAATTTATACAAAGGGTAATAGGAAAGTTTTGCAATATGACGCAACAATGAATCGTAGGAAGCTGCTTGTTGCTGTATGTTGAGACATGTTCATACGTGCATAGTAGCCGCTGCGCCATGTCGATGGGCTCAGTTATTCATTAGCAGTGAGAGTGTAAAATGCTTGCGATGGCATTGTAGTCGCAAAATGAGATAAGGGCAGTTTTGCGTTATAATTTCGTGCGTGGTTTGAACATAGACCAGTGCTTCGAAGAAATGATTCTTGCACTAGGTGATGTTTGTCCACATCGCGCAACGATATTCAGGTGGTATAGAGAATTTTCAAAGGGAAAATTTAACTGTGGAGGATGCTGAGAGGCCGGGAAGGCCACGAACGTCAGTTGCGGGGGAAAACGTTATTACTGTGAGAAAAATGCTTGGCAAGGACAGGAGAGTGACATATCAACAGATAGAGGATACTTCAGGCCTAAAGGCACCAGCAATTCGTTCGATTCTGCATGATCATTTGCACGTGAAACTTTGTTCTCTCTGGGTGCCGCATCGACTGACTGAAGAGCAGATAACACGACGTGTGACTTGGTGCCGGCAGATGCTAAAAAAGTTTAATAAGGGACAATCTCGGTATGGGAACAACATCGTGACAGGTGACGAGACTTGGCTGTACTATTACGACGTGCCGACCAAAGCTCAAAACAAAGTTTGGGTCCTTTGATGAGGAGGACATATCCGTAGCTGTCAGAAAATCCCACAGCTAAGTGGTATACTGAACAATGTCTGCCTAAAGTCATTGGATTTATGAAGAACTTGCGGCCGAAGTCAAGAATGGACACCTGGTTCCTCCATCACTTTATAATACTAATATTTAACCACGACAGGATTGAAACTTCTCGAGCAGCCTCCCTACAGTCCAGATCTTGCTTCATGCGACTTTGCACTGTTCCCGCATGTGAAAATGAAGCTAAAAGGGAGGCGGTTTTCCAGTGATGAGGACCTTCTGCGGGCTTAGGACAACGGGTGTGCTTTACTCCCTAACGAAACTTGGCGGAACTGGTTTAAAGATTGGTTTCGGAGGATGGAGAGGTATATTGAGTGTAAAGGAAATTACTTTGAAGAAATTAAATAAACAAGGCTGTATTGCAAAACTTTCCTAGTACCCTTTGCATATGAACTTGAAGAAAATGTTTTCCATAAAGGCATTTAATTCAAAAGAGTAAGTCCAAAGCGCCACGAAATTTTTCGATCCATTACTTATTTAAAGACACAGATTAAATGTAAATATTAGACATTCGTGTCAAGGCATTACTACCTACGAGGGAGCGTTTTTATATTCGCGGAATGGGGGACAAGGGGTGGAAATAAAAAAACCAAATTATTTTTCTTTTTCAATATATTCACCTGCAAGACCGATACATTTTTCACATCTTTCAATTAATTTATTTATACTCTCATAAAAAAATGATTTCTCTTTATCTGCAAAATACGCCGAAACTGCCTCCTTGACTTCATCATCGGCAGTAAATTTTTTCCCCGCAGCTTTTTTTCATTTTCGGAAACAGGTAATAATCACTCGGGGCCAGGTCTGGGCTGTTTGGTGAGTGATTCACAATTTCGAAGCCCACCTTATGCAGGGCAGCTAACGCAACGCGGCTCTTGTGGACGGGCGCGTTGTCGTGCAAAAGCAGAACAACTTTTGTCAATTTTCCCCGTCTTTTCTCTTTAATGGCTTCTTCTAGTCGCTCTAATATTGAAGCGTAATATTCTCCGGTTATAGAAACACCTTTATCTTTATAATCAATCAACAATATTCCTTCCGAGTCCCAAAATACCGTTGCCATGAATTTCCCAGCTGATTGTGACACTTTAAATTTGTTGGGAGGTGCTGTACCCTTTTTATGCCACTGCATGGAGTCTTGTTTGGATTCAGGTTCATAATGATGAACCCAAGTTTCGTCTCCAGTAACAATTCCACTCAATACACCATCCTTGTCTTCATTACAGAGGTCCAAAAATGCACGCGAACACTCCACGTGCTGTTGTTTTTGCGGCGTCGTGAGCATTCTCGGCACCCATCTTGCGCTGACCTTAGACATGCCGAGATGATCGTGTAGGATTTTAAAAATTGTTGTATCGGATACTCCAACCATTTCTGCGAGTTGTTTCTTCTTTAGTCGAGCATCTTCGAGTACAATTTGTTCAACTTTTTGGATAAGTGCTGGCGTGGTCACCTCAATGCTCCTGCCCGGCCTCGGATCGTCTTCAGGGGATTCCCTTCCTTGTTTAAATAAACTATGCCACTTGTACACCATGGTTTTCCTGGACAAGAGTCGCCGTAAACCAATGACATCTCATTCATTATGGTCGCGACTGATTTTCCTTGCCTGGTAAGGAACTTTATAACGGCACGATATTCGATTTTTTCCATATTTCACTTTTCACTCCTGATTATGTTACTTGGTTGACGATAGCTCAAAGACTAACTGTCTAATAACAATGAAACTTCGTATTTATACTAATCATGACTCGCTGCACAGGCTACGCCCCCAATGCGCCTACTCACCCCTCTACAACCCGTTCATTCCGCGAATATAAAAACGCTCCCTCGTACTTTCTAACAAATACTAATTAAACGACATCTCCGTAAATTTTATTTTTTTTGGTACGATTCATATTTCTTGTAAAGAATTTACTCGCCTAAAATACAATATATTTTTTCACTAACTAACGTATATAATTCTGACGTCTTGATTACCTTGTGTAACTCCAGGGAAAGGACAGTTTGGTGTTACACATCTAGTCTGCTAAGTATAGACTGTAATTAGATCAAATGAATCTATGTTCCGAATATTTAATGATAAAGCGCTTTATCTGTTCGTAGATTTACCACACATGTCTCTGTATGTGTACGTGTTACTGCAATGGCTATTGCATAATCATCATGAAATAAAACATGATTGCAGAATGTGCTTTAGGTCAATCGTGTAAATCTATATTTAGGTGACGTAAATTACATTAACCGTTTATCGGTTCAGTTTTAGTAGATATTTACGATTTCATTCAACTTGTGAATGTTGAGGTACAATAAATCGGAGAACGTGTAAAGAATTCTTTATAATAAATAACATACGTATGTACAATTTGTGGCAAAAGTAAAGGTACATCTTAACAATCATTTCGCACAATTCGTTGGCTCAGCATTGTGGCATCAATTTGTATAGCGCAGCTCAGTTTTTGTGTGTATGATTTTAGCACACTTTCTATTTGATAGTTTAAAAAGTGGTTGTGAGAACCGTAACATAATCTAAACATTTTATTGAAAAATCAGGTTAAAATGCCATTGATTGCACGTTTTAGCTAATGGATGAAAAAAACAGAAATTGACTTTTGGATTAAATTTAGAAAAAGTTTTACCCAGAATGAACAGCGTGTTTCAAATAGCATACAACAATGTCTGTTAAATCTATATTCAAGTCCATGAGTGACTTAAGTAGTTTCGAAGAAGTCGTGAAATGTTTGAGGATAATGAAAGATTGGGTTGTCTGGAAACTGGATCGAACGAAATTAACATCCAAAAATTATGCGATTCATCAAGGAAAATTTAAAATCGTTCATGATATTGATTGAACATTACTGTCCACTTGACCGATACAGAGAGCCTGCGTTTATCCGAGCAGCAAAAGAACAGTGGGAACAATGGCCAGCTAGATGTCGCGGAGATCGTGGCCCATAAGCGAAATAGTCGGAGATAAATGTTCATAAAAGGTCACCAAGAGAAAAAATGGCACATGTAAAAACTGTGTTAATCTACTAAGTTTCTCTAGAATTCTTTTAATATATACAAAGCAAAAAAAGAACACTCGGTGTATGGACAAATCCTTTTTTTTAAATAATAGGTCAGTTAAGTTCATAAAAAACTGAATCAATGAAAAAGTGTGACAAAAGGTGAGCACCAAACGAATAAATAAACAATATTTCAATATTAGAGATAAACAACGTAAATATGTCAAACAATAGTTCGTTCCCCTATCGAAAAGATTTCGCGAAAGTATAGCAGAAGTTGTTTGCGGTGCACCTTACCCGGGAGAATATTCAACGGAGCGGCTTCAATAATTACATAAATGTTTATACATATAAATCCTTCGATATGGGTGGGTTTCGCAGAATATTTTGCTCCAAGTAGGTGCCAAATATCCCTCAACATAGACGTCCAGAATTCAAGAAATATTGCTTATTATTTGCACGTCTAAACTACTTGAAATGGTGATGTTTAATGACTCACATATACAAAAATTCAACGTCAAGGCAAGCGGTCGAGGCAGAAGCGTGCAGGGGAGGAATGTTCTTGAATGTTCGAAAACAAGTCAGATGCAGACAAAGAACAACCACGGACACTTGCAGCTCATCTCTTGATGCAGCGGGAGTAAGATAGATATACTAATATGCTGCATGCAACATACATACAGGCATACAAAAAATCCAAAACATAATGAGATCTGTTTACTGCGGCTTAAATAGACACACTATTAAATCTAATAAGAAGTTAACATAAAATACGCATAACTAGATACAATATTTACGATGAAATAAACGAATATACGGGAATAAATTAAGGTGACATTTGATGAAACTGAATCGAAATAAAACGTTACACTAAGAACATACGAATATACGTAAATAACCAAATATACATACTATACAGAGTTCTTGAAAGATGAAATAAAATATGTGTGAGAGAGAAATTGAACGGTAACAACATGAAATGGATTCGCAATTTGTATCCCACAAATTGATCTGTGATTCAAAATTCTTTCGAATTCAATGCTAGAAGTACTTCATTTAAATATCTTGCAAAAAGACTTAAATGAGGTGGTTTAAGTAATTTCGTGGACAAGAAACGCTTAACGTAATGAAAATTTTCGTCGTCTAGAAACGGGATCGAATGAAATTAACATCCTTGATGAATGTCATAATTATGCCATTCATCAAAGAAAATTCAAAATCGTTCATGAAATTGTTTGGACATGAAATGGGGATTTCAATATTAATTGTATTTAAGACACTGTAATGGATTCGCGATTTGTTCCACCGGAAAAAAAAATCTTTCGAAATCAGTTCATAGAAGTACCTCATTTAAATCTCTTCTAAGAAGATTAAATTAGTTTTAAAAGTTCTCTTGTAAGAAGACTTAAATTAGCTGGTTTAAGCAATTTCAAAGTGGTCGTGAAATGCTTGAGAACGATGAAAAGTTGAATCGTGCAGAAATTAGATTTGACGCAATAATCATTGAAAATTATGCGACTCGTCAAAGACAATTTAAAAACGTTCATGAGACTGGTTAAACATTTAACATATTTCAATATTATTATGTTTAATATTTTGAAATGAATTTGAGATTTGTTCCCCACAAGTTGACCTACGACCAAAAAATTTTTCAAATTTAGTTGTAGAAGTATCATATTTAAATGTTTCGTAAAAAGATTTAAATTCGTCTTATCTTATTCACCATTTGTTTCTGTTATTTCGATTTCATTTACAACATCAAATGTTCAATTGACAAAAGAAGACCCTTAATATTATCCTCAAAACCGATATAAAAGACTCATTTAATTAATTAATGTTAAAAGAAAGTATATTGATTGAAATGAATCACCTGAATAATTATAATTGGTCCGTGTTTTATTTTCTATGGAAAATTTACTTTGTTCTTGACAGAGGGTGTGTATTTTTAATGTCCTACGCCTACGTTGATTTATAAAGTATGTGTTTATTTGTACATATAACAAAGTTTAATTTATAACTCGGTTAGACGGTTACCTAAATAAATATTGACAAACAAATTACTTTAATTTAGATAAGTTATCTGTTTTCGAAATCCAGCGAAACGCTTCATAAGTACAATATTTTCGCGAAATGCGATTGTTTGAAAAATTCCACAGCTCGTAGTTGTTATCTCGTATAGATGCCTGCACGGGTTGTTAGGCTCCGAATAAAATTTAGTCGAATGTGGGTAGACTGGGTACCCCGACACAGGCAAATCCGGAATTCTATGGCTGCGATAAAAGTCCGATTTCGATGTTCTTTACTTACCGCCGACAATGCTTATGTGATTTTCATGCGGTCCTCCGGGTCCGACCTTTATTTCTGCAACAAAAAGAAAATGCTTTAATTAGCATTGAATTCATTCGGATTAAAAGCCCCAACTTCCTCCCACATTTACATTTTATTTTTCTTTTGTCAATTTATTTTCAAAGTATGCATAAATTGATTTTTTTATATCAAAAACAGTGAGGACTTTTCGCAATTGTTTAAATAGATATTCTTGTTGAGATATGGTATTACAAAGACTAAAATTAGAAATAGAAAAACATTTGGCATTTCTAGGGATTGTGCCACAACTGTCTATTTATTTTCGATTAGATTTACAAAGAGGGTTTTTTTCCCTAAAACTGCAGACTATTTTACAAAAGTGTACCAGAGATGAATATAATGGTAACTATATAGGATGTCCCAGAATATGTGGGTGATTTCTCGATATTGCAAAGTTCATATAAAAATAATATTACGTGCTCTTATAATTTTTGTCGATAGTGGGCCCCCTTGCTGGGATATTCAGCCGTTAACACAGGATGGACGTAAATAATCGATATGACGCATGGTTTTCAAGAAATATCAAATTCTAGGATCAAAAAAGGCAAATAAAATTAAACTAGGTCGAATTAAAAATGAAGAAGAAACATATCCATATATCCAAACAAGTAATTGCAGTGTGGTAAATCTTTATGCAATGTTCAGTAATCCATAAAAAAGATAAGATACGAAACGATTAGGGATGAATTCGGTATTGGATCAGTCCTCAATGTTATGGAGTACATTCAGTTGAAGTGTTTTGAGTACCTCAATTGAATAAAGGATAATAGGCAAATGAAACTGGTATGGTAGGCGAGGGTACCGAATAGAAGAGAAAGGGGAAGACCAAAGAAGACATGGAATATGGATAATCTTGAGAAGCAAAAGTAAATCTTGGATGGAAGCTATAAGAATAGAAAAAAAATAAAAAAGAATCGACAAAGGATATCTGTATGATTTGTAATCGATGTCTATTTACATTGGTATATTCCTTACTTCTAAAGGTAGAGTCGATGTACATTCCCATACATTCACATTCACTGAAGAAGACCAGAAGTTTTTACATTGTTTATATATTTTGGTCAAACTTTGGCTTTTTTCATTATTTTTGATGAATGAAACATTTTTTCGCCTGTCTAATTCTATAATAAATAAATCCTAATTTGAATCGCTTTTTGTATCGTATATATAATGCAGTAATCTTTGGAAAAATTCCAATCCTGCTCTCTAACGAGACTCGAATTCGCGATTCCGTGCTAATCGGATGTGTTCTTACCCTTAGACCACGAAAAATGATGAAATTCGAATCTTCTAGAGTGTCATAAATGAATTTCATATAATTTTGCGTTTTTACCATGTGAAACTGAACAATTCTAATTCTAATTTTAATCGCTTTCTACGTTGCTTGTATAATGCTTTTCATGAGACTTGAACTCGTAATCTCATGGTAACTAAGCATGTGCCCATATCCTTAGACCACGAAGAACGTACATATCTGAGTTTTCTAACGTGCTATAAATTTGTAGAAACAGATTCATATTAACTACTGTTAAAATCTTGGTTTCGTCAGTATCTTGTTTTCAGCTCAGTGTTCGTTTCTGTTCCCATCTTTTTTTTATAACAAATACTGTATTTTTATTAGCATTAAAGTGAACTATTGGCCACCCATCTCCTAACTTACTTAATATACAGGTTAATTTTAAATAATTTTTGACATTGACATCCACAATGACGCATATTGAGCTGAGTATTATTTGTTACGCTGTGTCTTCTGTTATAGATTTATCTGTAATCAACTGCATTTTTTCAGCAGTGTTGATTCTTTTACTCGACATAACCGTCAATAGAAGGGCAAAAACAAACTTTGAATAGTAAACGTAGAAAATAGTTTGTGTAATAAGTGCGCTAAGAAATATTTTTTCCAAGGGTACAGAAGTGGAAAAAGTGTTTTGTGCACATGTTGCGAATTATATTTTTTTATGATCACACTTTTTAATCATAAACTGTAGATATACATATTTTATGTATTTGAACAATGTGAGATGCCATTCAAAAGGACTCCTCAATTGGTAACATTGAAGACATATCAAAGTACTGTTTTTAAAATGTGGGTAAATCAGCATTATACAGTGTTGACACATTTACTTGACATAAACGTAAATAGATGAGTATAAGTCTACTTTGAATAGTGGCTGTCGAAAATAGTTTGTGTAATAAGTGCACGAAGCAACACCTTTCCCATCAGTGCAAAATTAGAAAAAGTGCTTTGCGCACATGTTACCCGTTATATTTTTTCACAACCATACTTTTTGATTATAAAGTATAAGTATGTGTATTTTATTTATTTCAATTATGTGACATGTCATTCAACAGAATTTGTCTATGCGTAATATACAAGACAATGCAGAACACTCTTTTCAAAATGTAGGTGGATCAGCATTATACAGTGTTGATATATTATTACATTTATTATTACTTTGAATAGTGGTCGTAGAAAATAGTTTGCGTAATAAGTGCGCTAAACAATACTTTTTTTACGAATACAGAAGTGAGACAAGTGCTTTGCGCACATGTTGTATACTATATTTTTTCTACGTCCACATTTTTTAATTATAAAATGTAGATGTATATATTTTATTTATTTGAAGAATATTACATGTCATTCAATGGGAACTATCAATACGTAAAACACAAAACGTCAGAGCACTTAGCAAAGTGACATAACTGTCCGTAAAGTATTTGCCACGTTGCAGTATACGTGTATCGCTATTTCGTATTTTGCAAACGGAAATTGATTTGGAAAAGTCTACTTTGAATAGTGGTCGCAAAAATTATTCTCTTCCTCTATAATGAAGTACTTGGTAGGTTTATTTCAAAAAAACAGAAAATTAGAGGACCAAGTCCGATTCGAGAAAGTATTTTTAAATGAAGTTTGTAATTATCAGTGACGGAAAAGAAAAACGTATTGAATTAATTAATGTCTCTTAAGGTAACTCTGTTTAGAAAGCCCTGTGAAATTGAAATAAAACACAATGGTTTAAACAATTTTATTTTGAACAGCGAACTGTGTGGTATGTAGAGATACATGCGCATTTAATTTTCCAAATATAAATATAGCAGTTCAAACATTAAATAAAACAGAAGTAGTTCAAATCGTTCTTTACGTATAAGTATCCGTTCAAAAACGTACGCAACGAAGCAGTTCAAAATACCTCGTTTCGCGTTCAAGACATTGAGGTATCCTTGTACCGCCAACTCTGCACCTATTGGGGAAGCGTCATGTAACTACCCGGCAGCAACACTGATGCAGCCGGTCAGGCAGGCCGATGTCAGTCCCCTGACGCCCAATATGTACACGGCAAAAGTTATTGCCCACCAGTACATGTGAGTTAATTTACGTATAATAAGAAAAATAAATATAATTACTATATAAAATGTATCATAGTATACATAAAACAATAATATTCATAACAAAAAATAATAATAAACATAAAACACACAATATACATTTTACTTGGGAATGTATGTTTTCGAAATAAAAATAAAACATTTTAATTTTAAGTCTTTAACGATGTCGTTTACTTAATTTAATTATTTTCAAAAAATAATTTCTATTATTGTACGAATTATGAAACATATATTCTAGAATAACACGAGTTGCCTTATATTTATTTTTCAGAACTTCAAATTGCCGCTAAAATAAATAATATTTTTCATGCGTTAACTTTCGCCTTAAATGCCAATATTGATATCATAATTTTGGATAATGGTGTTTGACTAAAAGTCAGTGTTATTTTGCCCACGTACGTTAACCATTTTTGGGGGCACGGTTCTTCCGATATCCTACATAAAAACGAGCCGATATGTTCCGAAAAAAAAATATCGGGCATAAAAATGATGGAAACGATGAAAAAGAAGAAAAAATACGAGTGAATTTATGCGTATAGGAGATTGAATCCATATTTCATAGAAACGCGAGCGGCAATATAACTTTCCATCTTCAACATATGTACATTTCTCTCTAGTCTCTCTCGTCCTTGCACAATAAATTATAAAATTTACAGGCGTGATTTTGCCCAAGATAAATATTCGCAGCTGATAAACTCTTTTTAACCGACTTTCGACTGATAATTATTTTTTTATAAAGGAAAAAGTACGCCACATGCATTTGCAGTTGTAAACAGGAAATAATTGATGACGTGTCCTGGATACGATTTAAACAACTAAGTTGTCATCATCAGCAAAAGAATAAACACTATGTCGTATACTTGCGCGCAATAAAACTACACGGAAAGGCTTAATTATTATTGAAGGCAGTGAATATGGTAACGAAATTGAGGCTTGATGTTATAATAAATACAATGTCGTACATTGTCAAGCAATTAAACTACAAGGAAAAGCTTAATCATTATTGACGGAAGTGAATATCGAAACGAAATTGAGGCTTGCTCTTTTAAACCAAGTAGTCATTATCTCAACCGAATATTTTCTGTGAGAAAAAGCCAGATATATTCCGAATCTTAAAAATCTGGACATAGCCAGAGAGTGAATTGTGTCAGTATATATTGGAACAGAACCCGTACTGGCTGTGCTTACGCATACTTTCTAGAAACACTTAGACAAATAGGCAATAGTTTAACACAGAAAGTGTTGGGGGTAATAGATTCGAACTTGAACATGGCTAAGCCAAACCGTAAAAAGTCTGGGGAATTGCTTTAGTTGGAAAGAAGTCAGCTTAAAATAATAACGGAATTCCTTAGAAGCTAGAAAATTCTTGAATAAAATTAGATAATGAAGACCTTAATAGCAAATCGTGCAGTAAGATTCTTGCAAGAATTAATGGCATGTGAATTATAAGAGACAAAGCGTCCATGGGCAACTGAACGTAGATCCGATAATACATCGTATCCTATCTATATACCACGTGTACTGGAAAGTCATTACCGATTTTTCTAACAGATGTCGTTAGACTTAAGTATGCAATGCTATGACTTGACACATGTCATTTTATTCTACTGACATCAAGCTTCAAAGCAATACGTGTTATATTTTGCGAAAGTAACACCGTCATAGATTTATACCTCTTTGAAAATGGCGAGTTTCGTGCCTGAAAAAGCGCATTTATGGCACGTATTACTTTTCTTATTTAATTAAAAGAAAAAAGCCGCTGAAAGTCATCTTTTGGTGGTAGAAACTAACGGTGAACATTTTACAACCATAAAAACATGTAAGGCGTGGTTTCGACAATTCAAAACTGATGATTTCAGTGTACCAAACAAAGAAAGTTCTGGTAGACTGAAAAAGTTTCAAGATGCGAAACCGCAGGAGTTATTGGTTGAAGACCCAACGCAAACTCAAAAACAATTGACAGAAGCGTTATACGTGGTCTAAAAAGAATTAACGACCGATTACGAGCAATGGGAAAAAATTCAAAAGATGGGAAAATGGGTGCCACATCAATTGAATAACAGGCAAATGGAAAATCGAAAAATCGTCTGTGAAATGCTGCTTCAAAGGTATGATCGGAAGTCATTTCTGCATCGAATAGTGACGGGTGATGAAAAATGGATTTATTTCGAAAGCCTTAGGCGCAAAATATCATGGTTATTACCTGGTGAAGCCGGCCCATCGACTCCAAGGCCAAATCGTTTTGATCGCAAGATGCTTTGTGTTTGGTGGGACCAGAGTGGCGTGGTATATTACGAACTGTTGAAACCTGGTGAAACAGTTAATAATGACCGACAACAAATTATTAATTTGAATCGTGTATTGATAGAACAACGTCCACAATGGGCCTGAAGACATGGTAAAGTGATTTTACAACACGATTTTTGATTTTGATGCGAAACATTGGTAATAAATTACTACTTTATTTAAAGCAATGACTTAATTTTGACATGCTGGTTGTTACAACGACTACACCGTTACACTTGCAAGAAGATTATTATATTAAATCAGACCTGAAAGCCCACAGAAAACTGATTTTTTTTCAGCTACTCGCGTGCGATAATTCCATGACATCTATAGAGCCGAAGAGTTTTAATTTTCCCTATACATACTCCACAGAATGGATTATTATTTTGTCCAAACCCACTATGACTGTTTACTTCATAGCGTTTTGTGAAAATTGGCGTCACTCAGAGTAGCAAAACTAGGAAATGCTACCCAGCCTCAGAGTATCGTGAAGCAGCTAACGATCAATAGAGAAAGAATCATCAGTCGACAAAGTATTTATTAATTTTAAATTTACCAAATTTACCTTTAGTTTTCATTTAGAGCGTCTTCATTGAGAGCCCCATTGTAAATGTTTTCCGGAAACCCCATATGTACTACTGAACACTAT
This sequence comes from Dermolepida albohirtum, assembly GCA_031893035.1. NCBI lineage: Eukaryota > Metazoa > Arthropoda > Insecta > Coleoptera > Scarabaeidae > Dermolepida > Dermolepida albohirtum. The sequence goes on from JAVIWB010002180.1 coordinate 123,003, forward strand.
TTGTAAAGACTTTTGTTAAAGGTAGCAATCGTTTCGTGCTTGGATTGCCTTTAGTTAACTTTTGCTTTCTTCATATTCTAGGTGAACTCGTTTAACTAAGTTGTTTCGTTAGTTGAGTCAAAATAAGTTCGTTCGTAATTATGTATTTGTTTCTGATCAGTTCATGTCTCTTTGCATACTTGTTTTATTATGCTGCCAGTTTATTTTCTAATATATTTTTTATCGTGTGCCGCCTTTAGATAATCTCTCAATTAGCTAATGGTAAAAGGTAAACCCTTCTATTCACTGAGGTTTTTCAAAATAATGGTATTACATTTCCTTCGCATATATTTTGAGTAGAAGCGTATTATATACTCATAATTCTATTTCCAGTTGTACATACAAACAAAAATTTCGAAATACATGTCTAACCTTTTTCAACTTTTTTATCCTCTTTTCTCGTCAAGACCCATGCTTATTAGTATTCCAAGAGTTCGTAGTTTTGCGGAAACGGGAGCGGGCAACGGAGTGAGCCCGGCAATCTACTCCGACGTAATTGCCTCGTTCATAAATAGAGAAGAGATTTTCCGCGAAAATAAACAAATGTTTTTTGTGTGCACTGAATGTTGCCGAATATATTCAGAATTATTGATGACTGTAGAGACAATTTTGGAAAAAAAACGTTCCAGTAAAACGTGGATTTTGTTTGGCTTCGTCGTCGTAGAAAAATATTGAAGATGACTTTTTAAAATGGCGTATTATTTCAGCATCTGTTGAATGAAAACTAAGTTAATTTTATATTTATGTTATATATAATGTTTATGAAAAGTAGTATAGTACGAACTATTTTTCGAGATAAATATTCCATATATTAACGTATATATTATTAGAAAAAAGCAGACCACATTGCAATCAAAGTAACAGAGAAACTACAATAAGTATACAATATCATGGGAACAAAGTTTGAAAGATAGATGAAGTCATAATCAACCTTTAACAATTTATGTCACATATTACAAAATATTACAGTATGGCAATAAATTCAATGAATATGCGAAAAGGAAATCTAAAAACTGTTGAGCGTAGGTTTTTAGGTCTGTTGGACACTGTAAAAAAGTCTTTTTGGTTTTGCCCTGGTTTTGTATTTGCTTTTGACGTTTCGCTGAACATAAAGACTCGTGGTTTCTATTCCGTATTATACATACCCTGCATTCATTTTACCTCGCTACGAAAACTGTACCACATTATATTCGGGTCTAGCTGCCGAGTACCGATCAGAATGTAAAGTGGTGGGGCGCGAGTCATTTGAATCACGACTATAACTGACTACTGATCGTACTAGCTGCAGCCCCACCACTTATTTGACTGTAGGCGTATCGATATCGTATTAACGGTCATTCGTGGTTTGCATTTGGGAGAGTGTGTTACGGTAACCCCTTTAAATTCAAATATATTTTTAATTATATTACTTTGATAATGTATACATTGGAAGAAAAAATTCAAATGATAACATGGGCTTTGAAAGGTAATTCTTTACGGCGTATCCAGCGCCTTTTCTCTGAAAAGTATGTAGATCGTCCCTTTCCTGCATTAACAACAATATCATTAGTAGTTAAAAAGCTTAAATCAGAAGGTTGCATTTTGGGATGTAAATGTCATAAAATACGGAGAATAAATAACGAAAAAGAAATGCAGGAAGTCATGGTGTGCGCAATGGTCCAAGAAAATTCCAATATTACTATACCTAAAATATCGGAAGAGATAGGTATTAGCGTGGGTAAAGTTCATAAGATATTAAAGACAAATAAATACACAACCTATAAATACCAAACTCATCAGGAAATTTTTCATGCTGATCAACACCGCAGAATGGAATTTTGTGAAACTGTAATAGAACGTGTAAATGTGTGTTTATCAATGAATCCACGTTTACGTTACACGGTAAACACAATCCGTCGAATCTTCGATATTGGTTTATCGAAAACGAGTATTGACAATTGAATACGGGGACACAGTATCCTGAAAAATTGAATGTTTGGGCTGGTATTTATGGGAATAACATTATTGGTCCATTCTTTGTCGAAGGAAATTTAAATGGGGAAATATATTTGAATCTTCTTCGAGACGACATTCTCCCTGCTTTGAGAACTATTAATCCCAATTTAGAGAACGTATGGTTCCAGCATGATGGTTGTCCGGCCCATGGAACTAGAATTGTGAATGAATATTTAAATAATATATTCCCCCAAAGAGTTATATCTAATAGTGGTACAATTCGCTGGCCGCCAAGGTCACCAGACTTAGCCCCTAATGACTTTTTTTATGGGGTTACATAAAATCAAAGTTATATGAGCATCAAGACGAAAGGGCTAATAATTTGGAAGAATTACGGGTTAATATCGAACACCAATTCCAAATTATTAATCCTTTTGTACTGGCCAATGTTCGAAATGAATTTTATAATAGATTGGGGTACTGTTTAGCACAAGTAGGAGGGACATTTGAGAATTTAATTAATTTAATTTATTTTCTGTATTTAAAAAGTATTTTATAAGTTTTGGCAAGTTATATTTATTTTCTGTTTAAAGAGTATTTTTTAAGTTCCGAGAAGTTATTTTATTTTTTAGCTTCTTTAAGAGTTTTTTTATTTTTAAACGTTTTATTTTGGACGTAAACAATTTGGACAGTCAGTGATAGACCTTCCACCAAGTACCACGAACAACTACTTAATCTGTAATCTGTAGTCAGTCGTTGTTGTGATTCGACTGACTCGCGCTCCACCACTTTACATTCTGATCGGCATTCGGTATCTAGACCCGAATATAATATGATACGGTGTTTATAGCATTTTAATATGAAAGCACGGTATATGTTATTTCATTTATGATTTCGTCGCGTTTAGTGTTTTTCTTCGGTGATTTCGACATCCACGTTATTTATTTCGTATCCATTATCGAAATATAAGTCTTAGTTTAAAAAATCAGATATACATTTCGTGTGTACTGCACACATCTTCAGTAGTAACTAGACTATATTTCTTACTTACGAATGTATATGCGAGGGTGGTCATACATGTAGAGTACTATGAAGATATATTTATAATATTGCCCATGTCTTCCAGCGGTATATTAATACAGGTTTAACGTTACCCATATATTATTCAGTATCCTGTAAACCCGTGCTGTCTTTTTGCTGCTATCTGTTTTCGTCCTCCAATGTCGATTTAGAATACTTCCGAGGCAGCAAAATTCCTCGACATGTTGAATTTTTTGTCCGATGCTATACATTCTCTGCTAATTTGTTTATGTCAGTGTAATTCTCAATTGTTTAATTCACTTCGTTACATTCTTAGAACTATTTTTTGTGACTGTATTTCCAATTTAGTTAATAGCTATAAGATTTTTCATGTTATTTGATGTTAAGCATATGCCTTTCGAATAGTCGAAGAGCCAATTATTTATCATATCTTTATTCTATAGTCTTCTTCGTAATGTATGTATACACACTATGTAAAATGTAACTAAGACTTCGCCATTAATGAGATAGGTATTTTGGTTATTGTATTAAGTTCATCCACATTTCTTTAAATACAGCATACCGTGACATACCTGTACAAAAAATATTTTTTAAATATTGTTTCAGATTGCCATGACATAACCACGATCATACCTTTTTTGACAATTTAATGATTTTTTGTTGGACTAATTGTCTTCGTTACTCTTAAGCATAGATTTAATTTTAGACTTGTATTCTCCAATAGAAAGTCCTTCGTCTCTTCAAAAGTAAGGTACGATTATAGTATTTGGTTGGTAGCATGCTTAAATATCAAAATTTTGACATTATAATGACAACGTGAAAATTTTCAATGTTCGGAAACAGAAACTACTCAAGATATACGTTCGGTACTACGTCTAGAGATGAACAACTTAATCTCAGTGATGCCGTGAAGGTGAATCAGTTAAAAGACAATCAGTTAGGCACGTATTTTCATGCACTTAAACATTCAGCAAGTTCGAAACAGGAATTTATCAAAAGAAATTCCCATTTCGAAGAATTTAGGAAAGCTATTCACGACAAACGTTCAGAACGGCATCATGATTCCAAAGAAATTAAAAGCAATACGGTGAGGGAGATTTTAAAAAGATATGGAATTAAGGCAGTGAAAGACGAACAACTTAAACCGGCTATGAGAAGAGCGCCCCTACAGACTATAAAAACGATCGGTATCGAGGTGCCATCGGCCTTGAAAGAAGAAGCAATCTATAAACTGCCTAAAAAGAAAAGCGTCGATGCTTTTGTGAAAATAGCGAAGCCGATTAGAAAGGAAAAGGGCCGAGTTAGAATTCAAGAGTATGTTGAGGAAGAGCCTAGCAGCCCTTCTAAGAATATTATTGAAGAACAATTACAGGAAACAAAAAATGAGATAGATATTGCGAATAGCCAACTGGAGCAGATTAGAAGTTTACTGAGCCAAAGAAAAACATGTTTATCCCCTGTTAAAGAAGAAATTGAAGAAATGGAAGAAAAGGCTAATTTAGTTAGGGAGTTGGTTGATAAAAAATGTTCTCCTATTCACCCTAGGACACAATGGACAGTGAAGTCTTGCAACACAGAAAAATCGAATAAAGTTAAGAAGAATAAATTGATGTTTACCTTGAATAACTTAAATCGAAGATTACAACATATACAAGAGAAATTCTTTAACGAGCCTAAAATGAGATATAAATCCATCAGTGATTTTAATCCACCTAAACCTAAAGAGACTATTGAAACATTATACAGAAATACGGGTTATGAGAACAACTTAATGGATGTTAAAGATACAACAGACTCCGAAAAGTGTGACGATCTACATGACGTTGAAACGTACGATTATATGAAACAGTTAATGAAAAGAACCGAAAAACTTATCAATGCTGATACAGTACAAAGGCAAAATCGCAATCCTCAAGCTAACGATAGCATTCTGGTATTAATGCCACCAAAATGCGATACAGCAATCGAATCTAATCCCAAATGTAAGGATGAAAATGTTAGTCAGAATAGTAAAGGGATATTGAGGAAAATTGTACAGTCAAAGGAGTCATTTGATACAGTCTTAGAAGCACCACAACTGCAGCAATCGATTTGTATGTCAAATTATCTCATGAAAGAATTTAACGTGAGTATAAATGATAAAGACTCTGATGTGACAGTACTTTTGGCACCAAAAGGTAACAATAGTATAATGAATTCGAAGAAAAACGTGCGATTTTCGAGTTATAACAAGAAAAATAAATATTGCGATGATGGTCGTCTAGAATCGAATATCGATTTAGCCCTAAAAAATTCGCTATTTTATCATGATGTTCGAGAACACCGTAAATAGATGAATTGTAGTGATTGACGTGTACTTTGCGTAATAAATATCATATATCTTGTACTGACAAATTGTTTGCCTTAGATTAATGAGTACGAATTTCAATATATTATTTTAAAGAGATAATTACAGTTCTAATCAAAAGAACGGATCAGTTATACGTTATACTGAATTATAAAATGGTTCCCATATATTGTATGTAAAGGATTTCCCAATAGCGACATAACAATTTTGTCTATTAATACAAACGCAGATCTGTCAACGTCAAAACGTCAGTCAATGTTAACATTTTTATCATGGTGAAGTTCACGAATGATCAACGTTTGGAAATTATTAAACGTTTTTACCGCAATTCTGAGTCGGTGGTCGCAACTTTAAGAGCACTTACTCCAATTTTCGGTCATAATAATCGTCCCACCAGAGAGGCTGCGCATACTATAGTGGATAAATTCAAGTCAAAATATTTACTATTGGTTGTTTCTGTGCCAGTGAGACAACGCATCGGTTGAAGTACCGAAAATATCTCAGTCGTATGTGCTTCGCTACAAAATGAGCTAAATCAGTCGATTCAATGCTGCTCACAGGAATTGGAAATCTCTCAAACTACATTGTGGTGAATTTTGGGTAAGGATCTTAGCTTACACCCTCACAAGATCAAATTAACTCGAGAATTGAAGCCCTGAAATCCTGAATTTCATTGAAAAATCATCTTCAGCGATGAAGCTCAATTTTGACTTAATCAATAAGTAATATATGCATTATTGGGCAGCAACAAACTCACATGTACTTCAAGAGACTCCATTACAATCACAAAAAGTTGTGTGGAATTCATGCCGGAGATGTGATGGATTTTTTCGTCGATGGAAATGATCGCAATGTTACGATCAATGGAGTTCGCTATCGTGCTATATTGGAAGTCTATTTTTAACCAGAATTGGATGGATTTGACATCAGTGACATGTGGTCTCCAACAAGATAGTGCCACATGCCTTACAGCTGGTCAAACAATCGAGCTATCGAAGGGGAAGTTCGGTAAGCGTGTTTTCTTGAGAATCGGTCTGGTCGTGTGGCTACCTCGATCATGCTATTTAACGCCGTTGGATTTCTTGGATCAAGCCAATAACGTTACAGGAGCTCAGGGACAATATTGAATACGAAATTGCCAATGTTCCGGCCGATATGTGTGAAAGCTGCAAACGTGCTCGCGGTGGTTATATGAACGCGATCAAATTCTATAGGTAAATATTTTTTTCCAGGTACAGTACACATTTTACGTACTGTACCTGGAAAAAATCTCAGCCCAAAATCTCAATTATTCTGTGTTTTATTTATATACAAAATTGTTATATACTTATTGGAAAATCCTATATTATCATAAATACTTTTATATATATATCTTATTTATTTTTGTTTCTCAATTCTTATCCTATTTATTTAACACTTAATAATCACATATTTAATAATTGCGTTTTGAAATTCTATGTATGCTATGGAACAATGCAAATAATAAAAAATGTAATATATTCAGTAATGATATTCCAAAAGCGTTGAGTATGCTCGAATATATTTTCCGCGATTTGCTTCCGAAACTCATGTTCGAAAACATCCCGAGTGCGAGATTTTCCTGAAACGATATCAGTATGCAAACTTATGCTCTAAATATAGTATATTTTGACTTGTTTCAATATTTTGATATGTAAATTAAATTCTGACATTTATAGATAAAGTGACAGTCATAACCACAACAATGCAATTTAATATACGAATAAAAATGATCATAAAATCGAAGACACCATATATGAGACCTATAATATAATTGGTCAATATAGGTGTCAACCTCAATTTTTGCAAATTCTTGAAAACTATTGATTTATTTACGATATAATCAATACAACACATCATATTATGGTGAAAATACGGTAGAACTTGGCATCGCCTTCAGTTGTTTTCTTCAAATTGTCCTTTTCTTCTCATATTGAAAATATTACCGACTCCAATTTAAAAACTTTAGGTTTTATAATTAGACGTATGTGTAACTTCGATTCACTGGATGCTATATTACCTTTATATATTTTTTGTGTGCACTCGAAACTGGAGTATGCTTCCATGGTTTGGTCTCCTATACACACATACTAAGTACGTTCCCTGGAGTAAGTACAAAGAAGGTTCTTAAAATATTTTTACTTCAATAATACTGGTTCGTATCCTGCTCGGGGCTTTGATCATCAGGAACTGTTAGATGTGTTCGCTGTTGATTGTTTGGCACTACATCGGAATCAAGCTTCTATGAGGTTTCTATATAATCTGCTTAATAATGGCATTGACGCCTCAAAGTTATTAAAAGAAATGAAACTGTTTCGTTCCAGGGTTGGAAGCTAAATCGAACAATTTGTTCAACTGCTCTCGCACGATGACAAATACTATTCGCGATTTGCTTTTCGATAGAGTATGCTCTGTGTGCTTGCGTTGGCTGCTGCACATGGCATTTAGGGTTATTTTGTGGTTGTATGTGTGCATACAAATGCAACCTATATATTTATATTGACCAAAATACATTTGTACGTTCTTAGCAATATTCTTTGCCTTGTAATTAGGTTGCTAATCTGTTGGTCAAATATATATTATAATAATTATTATTATATAACTACAAATAAATAAAACATTGGATAAGGAAAGTATAAGACGTAATAGCCTAATAGATTCTAGAAAGGATTTTAGAAAGGCAGTCGAGTGAACGTATAAACAGATACTACATATTACTGTCTGCTCAATGAGGATTTAGACCCAGATGTAGTTGTAGTACAGCTTTAACTAATATTACGGACGATATTATCTTTGGTACAGATAGAGGTCCGATTATTGTCTGATTTTTCAAGACTTTTAACTACATTAGCCATATATAGCCTTTTAATTTCCGTTCTTCACTATATCGAATTTAATGATAGCGCTATACGTCTTCTTTTAAATTACTTATTGGACAGATGTTAATAGGCAATTATCAAGGTGATTGTGATGGAGCTTGTGGTTGATTAATTTAATCACTGAAGGTTGATATATAACCCCTTTCTATATTAATTTTCGTAATTCTGCATACGTATTTCGACAACTAAGTTGTCATCATCAGCAAATAATTAAGCAGTGTCGCACCTAGAGAACTACAGCAAGAAATATACATACGTATGAAAAAACCAATTCCGCACACGATCCGTACCGCTGAAAGCCAAGACGCACACTGTGGAAAGGGGTTATATATCAACCTTTAGTGATTAAGGTAATTATCAACAATGAAATGTCAGACATTACGTTCTTAAAGTGTAGTGTCTATTTTATCCTCAAATTGTACTTTATACTTGTTTTACTTCCTCTTTTTTACTAGTATTTTTCACTTCTATTTCGATAGCACCGTACCATTCGTTTGTTGTAAATAATGTAGATGTTGCTGTGCGTAATTTACATTGCGATGTATCTATGTACGTTTAATTGTTGAAGATTGCTCATAAGTATTGCTTACATATGTATCAAAGAAAATAAACCAGGTCTAACTTTTGTTGTTTTTGGAAGTAATAAGAAACTTTTATATTTAGAGGATCTATTAAATTGTCTAATTACGAATGTTTATTTAATTCATAAGTCTTGTATAAGGAACTAGTCTCTTTAGCCTGATGAATTTTTAAAATTTAAAAAAGCACTAATATAATTGTAAGTGAACTTACTGCAATTTAAAAATTATTTATCCTCTTCATCATTCCTTGAATATTTATTATATAACTGATCATGGACCTTTCGGACACAATGCACTTTTAGTTTCCATCTGTTACTTCTTTTTATATCAAGTTAATCTTTATTATTGTTATTATTATATTAATAATTTGACTTTGAGTCAAAGGCATCACAAAGCGGGACAGAGTAAGAAATGATAAGGTCAGTCGATCCAATAAACATCGTAATAATAAGAAACCAATTGAAATGGTTCGGATATTTGTGCAGAATGGGCGATGGTAGGCAAGTGAAGCAGGTATGGGAGGCAAAAATACAAAGTAGAAGAGGAAGAGGACGGCCAAAGGTCACAAATAAACATCTAAAGGTTTTGAATATTCAATTGACGTATCTAATAGCAAAGATCTTTGGTGGTCATTAAAACTGTTACATTCGTCGTACTTGTATGTTCTTTTCGCACGTAGTTTTATTTATATTTAATTTTTCCTCCCTTTTTTCTTTCCCTTCGACGAACGTTGGAGAAAGATCTCGACATATACTCACTCACTTATGGGCCTGAACTGTGGAAAAGTACAACACGAATTATTCTACATTTAGTGGCATTATGTCTTATATTTTATTGTGTCTCTTTTCCCAATTAGGGGAATAATTAAGCGGAAATTCCCGATTAAGGAGTGCATTTCTTATTCCGTTGGGCAGAATTAATGGTTGCACGTTTTTCTTTTTCTTCGCCGAGTTCATAAGAGAGGAAGGAAAAAAACACCGCAATGTAAGAAGAGCTTTTCCTCCTTACTGCAAAATATTCAAATAGCAATTCCCGTCGTAAATATATCAGCTTTTCTATTTAAAAAATGAACTATAATTCAGTCAAATCAAATTTTAGTCAATAAATTAAAATGTTATTTTACAATATATTACATTAAAATCGTTAGTAATTAAAGCCAATTTTATTTGTTCTAAGGTAAAATAAATTAATTGAAACATAAAGTAAAGCATACGAAACTTTTCTATTGACTATACGAAGTGTTTAATTTTGCCTCTGAGATGTGGAAACATTGTGGATACCGCAATCACGAATTAATAGCCTTCGGTGACAGAACACGACAGCTGCTATCACTAAGACAAGTCGGAGTTCAGATTAATGTTTCTGTCACCTCTCAGATATCTCATCCATAACTCTCACACGAATATAGTCGATGGCCTTCGTCCCACGCTAACTTTGGACCGCCCTCGATGCACAATTTCACGAAATCTCTCTCGTTTCTGTTAAGAGGCAGTTTTGGCATCTGCGAAATTTTGTTGTGGTGTATCTTCTGCATATTATATTTATGTGTTGTTTCGAAATGGCTTTCGTGTTTTTAGTTGCTTTAAATGTTGTCAATAATATGATAATTTTTAGGAAAGTAAAATGTTTGGACTTTAATTGATACACATTCTTTGTCGTAAAACTTCCATAAATAAATTTAATAATTTGAATAAACATAAGCAAACAAACGCATTAAATAATGCAAAAGGTTTATCATAATGGTTACTACGAGGAATGCTAGAAATCTTCTACCACACAGTGGACACAAAGACCTACGATTTTTTTCATAATTTTATTTTTATTTCAATACACTTGTGCCATCTGTTCTGCAATGACTTTATTCCATCAAACAAAAATGCTTTCCGTTGGTCTTCGAAATAGGTATTGATCTCCTTCAAATGGTTTATAGTCTGCAAAAACTTTCTGAGGTGCTTTTTCAAATTTCTAAGTGAAAAGGAGTCTGACGTAGCCCAATCCAAACTGTATCCAACCTATTTTTTAATTCGGAGAAGTAAACTAGAAAAAACAGAATTACAATAGAAAATTTCGCCGCTCGGTTTTTGGAGGGAAATTTAAAAAATATTATGAATGTTAACCAAGTCATCTATGATTAGTAATAGCAAAAAAAAAATTAATAAAAGGTAGTAATTATATACATTAAAAATACTGGCAAAATTAAGCACAAAAACTCAGTTGTTTGATTTTCACAAAATATTTTCATTAAAAATAGTAACAATTGTTTCGCCAATATTGTGGCTTCTTCAGACTAAAGAATAAATCTAACACAAACAAGTTCTTTTCGTTAACTAAGTTACGAGCGTGGTGCCATAAATACCCGGCCTGCCCTAGAGATGGCGAAAGTTGTTTAAAATATCATTGTATTAGAAAGTACACAATCTATAAAGCGTATGTTTCAAGTTTGAAGACGCCACGTATCAACGGCGAGTATTATGCTAACTTATTGCAAAGTTTCAGCGAAGAAATTAAGCAAGAACGACCGCATTTGGCTAAAAAGAAAGTGTTGTTTCATCAAGACAATGCACCAGCTCATAAATCTGTTATTGTAATGGCCAAAATTAATGAATTAAAGTTTGAATTACTACCTCATGCACTCTATTCGCCAGATTTAGCCCGCTCGGATTATTTTCTGTTCTCAAACTTGAAAAAATGGCTCAGTGGTCAAAGATTTTTCAATGATGAAGAAGTAATGTCGGCAGTTAATGGCTATTTTGAGGAGCAAGGCAGTTCTTATTATAAAAAGGGTATCGAACTTATTGAACATCGCTGGAAAAGTGTATAGAACCGAAAGGAGATTATGTTGAAAAATAAATATATTTCCTTCCAAAGTTTTTGTATTTTCGATGTTGAGTCGGGTATTTCTAGGACCACCCTCGTATTTTTAAGGTCGAGGTGATATATGTACAATTACAAGAAAATAAGTTTAACTATATTTGAAATATATATCTTCTCTATTTGATTCTGGTCTACGAACAGACAATCACAGGGCTACTCCTTTGCACTGGATTACAAATGCATTGAAAGCAAAAAAATATTGTGAAAACAACTTTTTTAAAATTTATTAGCATTTTTATAGAATATGTGAAAATTGCTTTGAACAGTGTATTTGGGGTTCTACGTTATCCGATATTATACCGTGAATATATTTTATAATGCAACATGCACATACATACACTAGTTGCTAGAGTAACGTAATAATGAAATGACAGCAATGTATTTTAGCGTGTATTTTATTTTGCAACATAGGATGTCAAAATAAGTTACTCTATTTTTGAGGTATGTATAGTGTAGAAGAAAAACTGTTATTAGTGAACTGGTATAATTCGAATATGAGTTTGAGGAGAGTAGCAGATTTTTTTCAAATTACATATCCTGACCGTCCAAGACCGAGTCCAACTACAATAAGTAGGTTAGTACAGAAGTATAAAAATAATGGATGCATCGTTCTTAATCATAAAAAAAAGAATAGGCCAAGATATGTTATTACTGACGCCAAAAGGGATGAAATTCTACAAACAATCGAAAATAATAATATGCTCTCCACAAGAGCTTTAGCACAAACTACAAATGTAAGCAAATCTTCCGTGCATAAACTACTAAAACGAGAACATTTTAAGTCGTATCATTTTCAAAACCATCAGGAACTAATTGCGAATGATGCAGAAAGAAGAAGTAACTTTTGTGAAATCATGTTGGATAAGCTTCATAATGATGATACTTTACTACGCAGAATTTGCTTTACAGATGAAGCAACATTTTATGTAAATGGTGAAGTAAATTCTCAGAACTGCCGCTACTGGAGTAGACAAAATTTGCATAGATATCATATCACAAGGACTTAGCGGCCACAGAAAGTCAATGTTTGGACTGGGTTGATTGGACACCATATTGTAGGACCGTTTTTTATTGAGGGTACTCTTACAGGAGAAAAATATTTGGAATTGCTTGAGTACAGAGTTATGCCAGACCTCCGCGCTTTAAATATTGATGGTGAGATTTGGTACCAGTATGATGGCGCGCCGGCACATAATTCTCATATGGTTAGAACATTTTTCAACCAAAGATTTCCAAACCGTTGGATAGGCCGTGGAGGAGAAGTAGAATGGTCCGCAAGGTCACCAGACCTGTCTCCAAACGATTTCTTTCTTTGGTCATGTATCAGAAATAAAGTTTCTCATGGAGAACCTCTAAACAATATTGACCAATTAAAAAATAGAATACGAGTTGCTGCAAGAGAAATAACTCCAGAGCAGATACAAAATACAATAAATGAATTCTACAATCGCTTAGGATACTGTCTGGCCGTCAATGGTGACATTTTTGAAAATTTGTTAAATTAGTTTTTAAATTTTGTTCAACTACTGTATTTCACATCCTATGTTGCAAAATAAAATACACGCTAAAATACATTGCTGTCATTTCATTATTACTTTATGTATGTATGTGCATGTTGCATTATAAAATATATTCACGGTATAGATTACAGTCAAAATTTTTATTTTATTTTGCATAAATATATTTTTATGATATTTAGTTGCCGACAGTATCATTTTATTTATAAAACCTTTCCTAAATTTCTTCGGTAAATATTTGTTTTTACGGTTCACTAATAGCTGGACGAAGTTTGTATTACACATAAAATAAATGAAAGCTGACTTCAGCTAAAATCCAATTTGTATTTTAGTTGCTCCGAGTTTAACTTCTGAATTACATACAAAATTAGTTTAATTTGTGCCAAATGATGACTCGTGAAATGCTTTGCGACCAGATACATGAACAAAACTATCGCTTTACTATTTTAAAACAAAAAGTTGAGAAAGAAATTTAATTATTAACAATAAGAAGAATAATACTAGAATGGGTCGATCTCAGTCACATAATTTTCATTTTCAGCGATGTATTACTTTACATGATTCTTAAATAGCAATAATTTATGTACAATAAATTGTCACCAAATACTAATTCCGTAAGGTAGAAAACTAATGAATAAAGTCGCTATTAATTAAATCGTCTGATAGCATCTACTGCATTCAAATAATATACGCTTCATATAGTTAATTCATATACAGGGTGAATTATGACATCTGTTCGTAGCATCAATATAAGGCTGGCTCTTAGTTCTACAGATTACTTTCAAAATTTGTCATTGATAACCATAACTTGTTTACTTGAAATTTTCATTTGGTATATGGACATGAAAAAATATCGCCAAATAGAAATTGCTTTAATTTAGAGATTTTTGTGGTATCAACTATAGGCAGATCAAATTGTTCACGGCGTACATACTATTCTTCTTTCAACATCGGTGTCCGGCGCCTCCACCATTTGCCGTGTGCTATTTTATCTTAAGCATATAAATATTAGGTTTTGTTGACGTGACCTAGAGAGAATATGCGAGAGCTACGTTTATTTTTTTTATCTTCCTTTTTCTTATCCTATTTCTATTCTTATGTCTTTCTACTGTCCTATGTAAGACTATTAAGTTGAGACTTTTGTTTCCATTCTTTCTTATTTTAATATATATGTATTTTTTATGTCCATTCATTGTATATTTCCTTCTGTTGTAAATAGTTTTACTTCATCCGGTAAAAAAAAATGGGAAATATTTTTCTAGACACCAGCTCATTTAGTTAGTCCTTACTTTCTTATTAATTTGATTAACTTCTTATATATATATATTATTTTGGATGATATTCCTTAGACATTTTTCAATTCAAAAATATTGTTTTCCAATTTTTCAATATGGTGTCGAGATGACTTTCATTAATTATGAAAATTTTGACTTAAAAACGTAGCATACGTCGTAAATTTTTGTGTCAATTAAAGATTAAATTATTATTAACGTTTTAGATATAAATTTCTAATTATATCTTAAATTTTACCACTTTTAATGCATTTTAACAAAGAGAATAAAAATTCTTAGTATTTTTTTTATCAATAACCCAAAATTATTCTTTTTTTTAATCAGCGTCCCTACGAATAGAGTTATAGTATTTATATAATTAGCTATTATCTAAATATATTAAATTTAAATAAAAATGTATTATACTAAAAGAGTTATCAACGCGTCTTTGGAAAATTAGATTCAATGTCTACTTGAAAATAAGTTATATTTTTGAAAGCCTTGGAAATTGCCATTATTTTGTATGATGTTTTTAAATATATCAATTACTTACATATTTCATGTAAAAGTTTCCATTGAATAATCCGCATTATTTTCATAAATATAAATGTAATTTAAAAAAATACTATAAGAAAATTAATAAAGATTATCTTTTGTGAAATGCCTTTTTCTATTAAAGTTTAATATGAAAAACTCGAATGAATAATAATTACATAACTTGCGCTAGAGAAGGTCTATAATATTATACATAAACGCAGTATATTCTTGGAACAGTATTAGACTTGTATTGATTTGATATTGGTCAGGAAATTTGTTCGAATATTCGTAAAATCGAATGCAATTTAATACCTTTCAATAACATACCGCCTGTTTACATATTCAGAACGTCGTTGCGAATTGGCTAGAACGGTTTATTTATTTTAGTAGATTAATTTATAGGCGAATAAATATTTTGTACCTAGTTTAACTGAACAGCATCTAGGAGTTTACTTTTTATTAATGAACGATATAAACTTCTAATGCTACGTAAATTTGCTGAATTCTGCGAAACTGAACAAATATAAAGTGTCTAAAAGTGATAGGTTTTGAAAGGCAATTAATTCTTGTAGTTCCTTCTAGTAATTTGTTCTTTTTTCAGAAACGTCCAATACTCGTTTAATAAAATAAGGTATATGTCTAGTTTTAGAGTAATCAAATGACCAATTACTTGTTTTAAAATATGTTATTATAGGAACAGAAACATGCTTTCGTAGATAATTGAGATATCCACTATTCATTTTCGATTTGGTTTATAAAATTCGAAACAGCATAGTTGATCGTCACTAATATAAAAGGAAAATTAGAGTAGCGAGGTGATACCTGAAGTTGAAGTATAAGGCTTTGTTCTGTATCCATTATAGTAGACGTGGTTATGCTTAGACTGGAAAAAAGCTTAAGTAGTGCATTAAAGAGACCAAAAGCACTTAATTTTTGCAATAATGTCACATGGTCGATGGTGTTGAACACCCGCGTACAGTCAGAGCGGATTACATCAAGTTGACCGCCAGCTATTTCCTGCGTGATGATAGCGAGGCTCGTTGAAATCGAACGTCTAGCCATGAATCCATGTTGAAAAATTGAAATGGACACTAGAATGCTCTTCATTATAATGCTGATCACCAGATGTTTAAAAACTTTGGGAAAATTACCCAAATTGCTGTAAGTTTGTAATTCAGGACGTTGGTGGCATCTCCCTTCTTAAAGATTGGACAGATTCCAGCAATTTTCCATGCACTTGGAAGAAACTTACGAGTACAAGTTAAGTTATTTTATTGTTTCTTTTTACATAATTTTTTCATATATTTCAGAACTGAAAACTACGGTACAAATATTCTTAAACAGTTTTAAAATAGAATAAATAGTGGAGAATAAGTTGCAAAATATTGACATGCCTCCTTTGACCTGAACAAATTGGCCCATAATTGATTATAAAAAGTAGAATAGCTTTATTAGTGAAGAAAATAAGCAGTTAAGTATGTCAATGTACATTTTTTGATGATTTAGACATCGATAATTATTTATACATAGCAACTATCTCTGTTTGAACTTACATTGTATTTGAAAATTTCAGATTCTTTGCTAGTAAGTAGTTTAATTAATTTAAGTTCATTAATTTACGTTATTTAAGTTCTATTTCCATTAACGTTCTTTCTACAATATTGATAAATATTTGCATGCTTAACTATTTTTGGTAATTAGTCTATTATGCACTTATTTTCTTTTTTATCATACATTTCATTCTTCTAATATGCATTTTAGCGACTATAATATGGTTAACAAACTATAAAATCAAAGTTATTATTATTATCAACGTTCAGCTTGATGAATGAGACGATGTCACCCTTAACAGGCGTACATGTGTGGCGTCGACTCGTAATGCCTATACTATATTATTAATACAGTTTTGGAATTCGATGATTTAGTATAAAGTAACAAGAACGCCTTTGGGATTATGGTGTTTGCATCTCTGCCATACACAACACAATAAGGAGTTAGAGTGATTCATCCCACTTACATCACATCGTCAAGCTTTGATTATTATATAAACTTAGTTCCGGTAATCCTTTCAGTAGTAGATTATGCATTTCGTGTATGTTATTGGTGACTGATCTTACCACAAGATTAAATTGATTTTCTAACAATTTCTTCAATTTTCCTTGTATAATAATAATTATATAATGTATCGACTCCTTTTATAATAGTTTTAAAAAAAATGAAGAAGAGGAAAATGGTATAATTTAAACCGTTGTGTGAATTGTATCAAGCGATTTCTTCAGTAGTTAATGTATGTATTTCCAGTATTTATGTAGATTGAGTGAGTTAAAACATTAGCAAGTGGGATAAAGCAAGAATTTTTGGTTTTTATGTAAGTTTCGTTACTATAACAAGCGACTTTTTATTTTTATACCACCATAGCGTACAGTATTTTGGTGTATCTTCGACAGTATTGGTAACATGTAAGTATGTATTGTCACGGATATTTTCATTGTGTATTTAACTATACGAGGTGTGGGAACTAAGAAACGAGACTGATATGAGAAATGTAATTTATTGCAAGTAAACTTATATTTAACTATTATCCCTTTCAACATACTCTCTTCCCCTATCAATATATCGCTGTATACACGTCTTTCATTGTTCAAAACAATGCTGTAGTTCGTCAGTTGTCAGCCTGGTGAACAACTCTGTCGTTTTTGCTTTACATGCTCAACAGACTGAAAATGTGTACTCTTCAATGCACTTTTCACTTTTGGGAACAGGTAAAAGTCACATGGTGCGAGATCTGGTGAATAAGGAGGATGATCAAGTACAGCAATGCGCTTGTTCGCTAAAAACTGCTTCACAAATAAGGCATTGTGAGCTGGAACCTTGCCCTGACGTAGAATCCACGAGTCTTTCTTCCACAAATCCGGTCATTTCTTCCTTACTCTTTTCCCCAGCTCGATTAGGAATTTTATGTACTATTTCTAAATAACAGTTTGACCCTCAGACACCCAGTCAGTCATAATAATGCCCTTGATATCGAAGAAAACGATCAGTATTGCCTTTAATTTCGACTTGCTCATTCGTGCTTTTTTCTGTCTTGCTTGTCTCGCTCACGTGACATCACGTTATCACTTTTAATATTTATAAACATTCGGTTGGTGACTTTTTTAATTTGACAAGGAATTTCAGGTTAATTCGCTGCTCGATTTTCATGTCAACCATGATCACGGCACTACTAAGTAACAGTGTCCTCTAGAATTAGTAGTTTGAAAACAAACTAAAGTAGGCAGAGAGGCGAAACTACGGATTATTGCTTGAGAAGTATCAAGGTCAATGACTTTCTAATTACAGTCTCGCCTGATGCGGCTGCGCGATGGATGGAGCGCAGTCTCGTTACTTGATTGCCACACCGCATATCAGTCATACTTTAAATTACTTTTTTTCATAAATCTACAATCGTATGAATTAAATTATGTATAACTCCATCTTGTGTAAGTTGGACTAGATGCAATGTGTGTATGTGAATAGTTGGATATCTGGTCTACGTTACACAATTGCTACTGTTAATAGTACTAACTTTTATATTATAATTGTGATATTATAAATTTTGTTCTACTTGAAATATATTACTCCCCAAAAAAGCACAAGAGCTAGTCAAATTAAGGGAGCGCTTTTTTAAAAAATGGAGGTCTCATGGATTTGTAAATTATTGTAATGAATTTGAAAGGTGCGTAAACTGACGAAAGATGAAACTAATAGCGCCTACAGCATGTACTTGACCAGAATTGAAGAGAATATTTCTAACGTTTTTTTGGCAGCTCTTTAATAATAAAAATGGCAAATCGAGACTACCTGGATGTATGATCTTAGACAATTAAAACATTACTAACCCTGAAGAAGTTGTGAAAGCATTTGCAATTACATTCTCAAATCTTTATCAGCCACTTGTATCGATTAGTGATCCAAGATTTTTTTACTTTTGTATTCTGATTTTTACGTGTCCCCCTTTCGGAAGCAAGAGGTACTTTCGACAATGAGGAAATTAAAATCTGATTCCTGCTGTGGACATGATAGCCGATCTAACTTTTTCGTGTGTATCTGTGCAATTTTAGTGTTAATAATTAGTTCACGTGCTTACTGATTTTCTTAAATTTATATAGATTTAATTATATATTTTTATATGGTACCTTTGTACTTACTTACATTTTGTTTGTATTTTTTGCACTGTATTTTTTAAAATTTCTTTGTTCTCTAATTGGTTATCTATTGGACGAATAAAGATTATTATTATTACCATTCTATTTTTATTATTATTATTAATAAGTTGAAAGGAAAGTTAAGGAATATATTGCAAGTGAGACCTAGAACAATGAAAGCAGCAACAAATAGAAACAGTTGGAAAAAATAACGTAAGAGTAAATGAAACGCGGTTCTGACAATGATTTAAGAAAGGTAATAAAAAAAAATATTAAAGCAGGATGTGCGTTAAAGGAGGAAGAATCCTATTCAAATAATGAAAAAACACATTGTCGTGTGTGTGAGACTAAAGTTATGAAGATGAATCATGTACGAAACTTGCAAAGGTTGGGCAGATAAAGCTTGCGCATCTCCATATGTATATACTATATTTATCATTCATTTTTAATATTATTTTTTATACTTTTCTAGGTCAATCAAATACTATTTACTTTTATAGATGTTTATTTACTAGGTAAACAATACATCAATTCGTGTTTCATTCATCGGAAATATATTACACTATTGTAGTTCAAATTACATATTCTCACCTACAAGAAAATATATTTTATTCTGCCTTTGGCTTTATTGATTAAATTATTCTGGCATTTCTGAGGCTAGACGACTACTATATTATATATATATATATATATATATATATATATATATATATATACTAAATGTCATTACTAATATTACGAGGAAGGACTGAAAAATCCCTGGAATGAAAATAAAAAAGAGAACTCTGGGGTTTAAAATTACGTTTATTTGTCAACGATCTCGATACATATTGAGCGATGACATAAAGTCTCAGTGACTTGATAATTAAGGATTCCCAAGTTCCTTAAATTAAGCATCCACAGCATCGTTGTCTATGGAAAATTTCTGACTTACTAGCAATTTTTTTTGGCGTGGAAAAATATGGTAATCTAACAATATTGAATCCGGCGAACATGGCGAGTGTCGCAACAAATCGTTGCCTAATTTGTTAATTTTTTCTATAACAACAACACATGCATTGTCTTGGTGCAAAACGATTTCCTTCTTACCTAATCAGGGCATTTTTCACGTAAAATATTCATGTAATATGAGTCTGTGACAGTCTTTTGGAAGGTAATCAACGAGGAAAATACCTTTTGTATCTCAAATAGTAGAAGCAGTTACCTTTCTTGCAGATACTTTTCCTCCAGGGCGGAGAACTATTGTGTCGGCATTGTTTAGTTTGTTGTTTTGTTTCGATCGTATAATGATGAACACAAGTCTCATCTGTGGTGATAAATAGGCGTACAAAATCTATCTCGTTTTTTCGAAAATGCTCCAAACACTTCCGAGAAATTCGAATTCGTATCAATTTTTGGCCAACACTGAACAGTCGGTAGCCACGTGAACAGAAACTTTTTATTCGAAACGGTTGGGTGTTCTTTAAAGATGTTTACAGCCTCTACTATCTTAGACGGTTTTGAAAGGTCTTTTAATACCTTAGTAGTGGAAGATTTCGGATGTCCACCACACAGTGTGAGTTTTGCGGTTGTATGACTACATTTGAACTCACGAACCTATCTACCAACAGTGGAAAATGAAGGAGCCCGGTTCTTCAAACTATTATTCATCTGTTAAAAGAAATAATTCAAATGTTAATAAGATCCTGACTACTACATATGTTTACGAGAATTCACTCTTCGTCAGGTGGACTTGTGTTATTAACGAACGATTGCTTCGTATCTTTTCGATACAGAAAAATAATAAATAAACATTGCCTCCCCCTCTCGTCCAACACAAGAATGTATTGAAGGATAAAGCGAGAACGCGTCTACCTCGCTTTGTCGTTTATTCATTATTCTTAATCTCGTTATGAATATATGTTGTTGATAAGCTTTTTAAGAAGTACTTAATGATAACACAAATTTCAACACTACCCATCTCTGGGGGATCTGAAATTTGAACAGCTGAAATTTTTAGAGAGAAAACTCACCGGCTATCACAAAAACAGCACCATCAACCTCTCATTTCATGGACTTCTCTGTCTATTCCTTATATACCATATTTATACCATTTTTTCTTAAGATTACATCAATTAATATTACATACTTTCCCCTAAGTAAATACGCTTCTCCCTTTGTATTTTATTCTATAAATTATTTAAATTAAGAAAAATAATAGGAAGGGATGGAAATAATTGGATGAAATGAATCAGGTAATAGCAATCTGTTAAATCTAGGACATCAATCCTACCTCGTCTCTGTATTATCCTTCGCAATATTATACGACTTTACGGCACTCCATAATATTAATTAATACCTGCATTAGTAGCTATATTCCAGCATAGTTATTTCGATTAAGCTATTATGCGGTTCAGGGAAGGTTTCCAATTTCAGGAAACTGTTAACTACTAAGCTATATTCTAGTATAATAGTTTTCCTCCATATAATCACGTCTCTTAATTTACTAATGAACATACGAACACATTAGTTTAAGATGTGTGATAGTTTCCAATAAAATTAGTTCTACAAACGATCAGGAAAGAAGATTAAAACACTCAAGCATGGCATTGTTATCGTTGAATTAAAATTTATGGTTTTTATATTTTAAATAACTTTCAGAATTGGTCGAAAAACGAATAAGACGTCGTTAAAGGAACGATTTATGTCGCGAAAATATTTATTCCAAAAATAAAGAGATTTGTGCATTAAGTGCAGAACAATATGTGTAAAAAGATATAAAAGTAAAGAATATATAATACGCAGAATTATTAACAATTTAGGAAATATATAACAAAAATCTAAAGTAGTGCTGTGATGCTATGAGAAAATATAAATGTAAATTTAGAATATAGTGATTTATCTTTTTCTGAAGCTGTGTTTTTTTTAGTTGCTCCACAAATGAATTGAAAGAATTTATTACTGGTTAGTACAATAATTTAGCAGCAATTAAGTATGAAAGAACCATATGAAAACATATGGTATATGATAATAATGATGAATAAACATGTACGGATATTATGCAGATAAGTAGTGTAGGATCATAGTTTATGAAAAACAAATTTTCTTTCTTTATATCACCAATAAATATTTTTTACTTTCTGCATATTCCTCGTATAGTACTTTTAATGTAACTATTAAAGATTATTTCCGGTGGATGTAGATTCTTGAGCGGTCTATCAGGTAGCTTTTCATCAGATGATCAACTGGGCGATGGTTGAGTGAATATTAAACAAATTTTTTTTTCATTATATCACTAATAAATATTCTTTACTTTCTGGACATTCCTCGTATAGTACTTTTAATGTAACTATTAAAGAATAATTCTTTCCGGTGGAGGTCGATTCTTGGGCGGTCTAGTAGGTGACTTTTCATCAAATGATCGCTTAGGCCATGGTCGAATACAGCTGTCTTCTATGTTCCACCACGAAACTAAAATTTTATAGCACAATTCTTCAATATAGTCTGCCTTCGATGTAGTCTTCCTTCTTATGAATAAACCTAATGCACATCATTATAGGAACTTTAGTATTTCTCGAGCAAAAGTCTGGTGGCTGCGAATACATCTGAATAAACTTCCATAATTTCCTCATAGAAGGGAAACTGTTCCGTCCTCTTTCTTTAAAAGCTTTCTGAGTAGCATCGATGATTTATAGAAGGCAGATACGACGTGGACAAGACAAATATTTAGGGTGATTAATTTAAAGGAAGATAGAAAGAAATGTCGGAAAAGTTGGTAATTTCTTTTAAAATACTCTTCTATGAGATTCATGAAATTGGGAATACCAAAGACAAAAATTCGCCTTATCTTAATCGAAAACTTTCGATTTCGGAAACTAATTCAAAGTTTGTTTCATATCGATTGATGGGTGACCAAAAATTGTGTCGATTTGCAAAGACATTATTAGATAAGTTTTAAGAGACGAAAACTTTTTAAAAATGATTGTAGGTTAGGATGAGACGTGGTGTATTCAATACTATCCAGAAGCCAAGATTCACAGTATTGAATACCAGCAGAATGAAAATCCAAAAAAATCGATACACCATATTCGTTCGACAATGTAATTTTTCATTGTTCAATAGTCAGTGATCAAAAATCAAACTTTTTTGTTTTCACTTGTCCCATATTCACCTGATGAGGCCAATGTCGAGAAATCTCAACTTCAATGCATTCGGCGATGTGGAGAAGTTATTTAATATTAGCTGACTGCTAGCTCAGGTAAGTTACTGGCTTATCATGCTGGGGGTTCAGGATATTGCTGTCCGGGAAGAGATTTCATGGTTTACCTTCTTGTTTAAGTGAATGCTGGCAGCAAAATATCTTAAATTGTGCCACGAAACGAGGCGTAGTAATAACTCATGGCCTGCGAAACCTGTGTAAATGACGTTATGCTGTTTGGAGATGTTAAGATATAGATTATTATTGTTATTAATTGATGCTCTTCTTGACATGTATATTGTTGTAATTTTACTTAAAATTATTGTTCTAAAGATTTTTTAATAATTTTTTAAAATACCGTTTCCGGTTATTTTTGGGACACACCATGTATGTATGTGAATTGTTTATATCCTTTAATATGAATAAAATGTTCCACAAGTGGCAGTGGAATTTTGGAAACAAAATTATCTTCATATGCTTTAAGATATACACGTAAGGGAACACTTTTCGACGATTTATCTGGTTATAATTATTTATTGCATTAAAAGGAATTAGAAGCAGATACAAATATTCTCAATGTTAGGAATAAATTCAATACTGCGCTAGCATTTTTATTATTAGTTCCTCCTGCAATTTCGCTTCTAGAAAATGATTACCATCAGACTGTTTAATTTGTGTAGTTTCTGACTCTTTACAAGTTACGACACGTAACATTGTACAAGTATATCACGAATAATTTCGATTTACTGCTGTAGATATAAAGTTGCACGTTGTTGAGACAGCTCATTCTCTTTCCTTTACTTCCTTTGGACACTAATCCATTTATAAAATATTTACAAAGTAGCAAACACTGGCGCACTTACCGTAAAGGCGTAGCGTCCCTTCGGCTCTCCCCAGGGAGTTGGTGGATATACAGTTGTAGGTTCCTATGTCCTCCGTGGAGAATGCTTTAATCACGAGCCACATGAACACTTTGTACCCGCTTTTCTCCTCTCTAATGTGATATTTGGTACTGTAACAAGAAATTAGCTATAATCAAGTAATCTGAAAGTACGTTTGGTACAATGTAAGGTCATTTAGGATTGTAAAAAGTAAATAGTGTAAACTATTTGTTTATATTGACGTTTCTCATTGATCACAAGTTATAGTTTTGAGTTAAAAATGCTCTAAAGTTCTAGATCATGAAATTAGAAGAAAATTTTGAGAAAATCGTTATACCTTGTGAATTGAAAGTCGAAGATAATAATAATGCAAATATTTATTTAAGCCAATAGATCCAAATCCAAGAGGACATATGATATAAATAACGACAATCCAAAATGCACAATTTAGAAAACCAATAAGTCAAATAATAGACCTGTGGTGTAAAATGAAGCATTAGTGCCATATGTAGAAAATTAATTCCGTCCGCAGGAAGAATAGAAATGTTAGAGGTTCTCGAAGCAATAAGTGGAATGAAGAAATTAAGTTTGGATGAAAGAATAAGGACAATTCAGTTTGATTTATATAGACATTGTAAACAGGATTCCAGACAAAAGAAGCATACTCTAACTTGCTAACGATAACGCTTTTAGTTCTTCCTGTAATGAATACCAATCATTTGAAAGATGATTAGTGACTTCAGAATATGTTCGCAAAAAGTTAACTTTAAATCAAAGGTAACACCTAAATCTTTAATAGATATTTCATGGGATAAAGAAATACCAAAATGCACACGAACTGTTTGATGTATCTGTAAAAACTCTTTCTTTCTGGTCTTTGAGTTTACGAATTTTATCTGGATGAATAGAAGAATATGAACTATTTCATGTGTCTATAAAGTCCCAGTTCTTTGATACAATCAATTATATTTCAGAAATTTGATTCATGATTTTTAGATGGGAGGCAAAATTGATTTCCCGATGACCTTCACCATGGTTTTCAAGTTAATATAGCAGTATAGTGTTTTGTTTCTGATAAATCAGAGACCATTGAGGTTTTTAATTTGATTTTGAACTTCTTTGTGTAACAGTCCGAAATAATTTTCCAAGTAATAGATGATTCTGGATTTCAATTTTTAAGGTGCAATTTCGCGACAATCTCTCAATTCCAGCCACTCCATCTCTTCGTCGAAGCTTCTAGTCGATTATGTGCAAGCATCAGTTCTCTGCGAAGATTTGTCCTAGATTTTAAATTTCACATCTATCTGTCAATTACAGCTATTAAATATCCATCTTTTCGTCGAAGTTTCTAGTTGATTATTTGCAGATATTAGTACTCTTTGAAGACTTGTTCTGGATTTCAGATTTCAAGGAGGAATTTCACATCCATCAGTCAATTTCAGCCACTAAATATTCATCTCTTCGTCGAAGTTTCTAGTTGATTATATGCCGGTGCAGTTCTCTGCGAAGACTTTAAATTTTAACAAGGAATTTCACATCCATCTGTCAATTCAAGCCATTAAAAATCTGTCTTTCCGTCGAAATTTCTAGATGATTATTTGCAGTTATTACTACGCTTTGAAGACTTGTTCTGGATTTTAAATTTTAAAGAGGAATTACACATTCATCTGTCAATTCCAATCACTAAATATCCACCTCTTCATTGAAGTTTCCAGTTGTTTATTTGCAGATAACAGTACTTCTCGAGATTTGTTCTGGATTTCAACTTTTAAGTTGGAACTCTACACCCGTTGCTAATTCGCTTGCCTCTTAAATATTTTATTTACATCATATTTAATATTAATAAATGTAATTAAATGTTTTGATGGAGAATGAATAAGCTGGGATTATATTATAATATTTATTAAGAACAGTAATGTGAGTAGTTTCTGTAATACCACCAGTTATGTACGGGTTTTGATGTATTTTATATTGTATTTCAAATTTTGGCCAACACTTTGTACAGTGTTAAGTGCTTATATGTATTCAAAGGAAGTAATAGTATAATATTGATCGTTAAAATAGTTACTAGTTCTAATGCACAAATTCAAGCACAATACGAAGCCTTCGAATATTAACTCAATATCGCAACTTTGTATATTATTCGTTAAAAACGTTCAGTTAAGCATTAAAATAATATTTAATATCGCAATTTTGAAGCTCCATATAGCCTTGTACATTGTACATGTATAGTTAAAGTTTGATAATCTCGTACTGTGCATATGAAACTTCGTTACTTGATCAAACGTAGATATAGAAATTAGAGCAAATCTGGTTTACATTCGACCACCAGCACAAGACTAGTGCTTCCATCAGCGAAAGTTCCATGTTTTCATAATGCGAAAGAGAAACAGAATAGTATTTAATTAAGATTGTGAAATGCTCTCTCAGTTCGATGTTCTACTGCTAAGTGAGCAATGTAGACCATTGCTGAAACTACGAGTACTGAAGAGGAGTCAATTAATAATTTAGTCCGAGGGCATGGCGAGACTCGTCTGCTCGCTCGATTTTATTCACATCCGAGAGTCATTTTGCTTTTGCCTTTCACAGCAGTATGAACTCTCTTGATTTTATTTTAAACAGTCTAACGCGAATCGTAAATCATCCACCGAAAATGATATGTTTTTTTCCGAATCGTTTCCTTAATTGAGTTAGTTTTCAGTGATTAATTGAAAATTTTCCGGAACTCGTTGGTGGAAAAAAGTTGGTGAAAATCAGTTTCTTCTTGCTTTCCGCTGCTAAAATAGAAATACAGAGTTGTCGGAACATATTGTTGCAAATTTAAAATAAATTTACCGTTTGCGAATGATTAACGAAGAAATTTCATCCAGTATATTCAGGAGTTCCTAAAATTAATTAATTAATAGTTAAATTCGTCAGTATTTATTTTTTAATAATCTAGTTTTAAGTCGTGGACGTTTTTAAATTTAAATTTTACTATATAGATTGTTGTGATGAACTAATATTGACTAACCCAACAGTACAATTTTGGTTTGCAATGTTCTGGGGTGAGAATGAGTTACTCGAAACATAACCTCGGGATAAGTTTGAAACTGGACTTTTGTGGAAGAAAATACAAGCCAAAGATTTGGATATATTAAATGTCAGCCTGTTATAGTACTATTATCCCGTGAACTAGCACAGAGACACATGCTAGAACTATCTTCTTCTGGGCTTCCGGGCTAGAACCGCGTCACTGGTATAACTGCTGACGTTTCGTACCCACTCGTATGAGACATCTTCCGGGTGCGACAGATAGTAGCAGTAGTTGAGCCCGGAAGATGTCCCATACGAGTGGGTACGAAACATCGGCAGTTATACCGGTGACGCCGTTCCAGCCTGGAAGCCCAGAAGTAGATAGTATGGATCACGATCACGGAAGTCTACGTACCAGTTCATTACAACTAATCTAAATTTCATAACATCTTCAGGGCTCAACTACTGCTACTGTCTGTCGCACTGAAACTGCTGTAATTCGATGGTGGACGTGTTTATATATGGGTAATGTGTTATGGGTCAATAGAGCGTTACGGTTGCGGTTGGGTTGCTTGGAGATGCAAGATTGCTAGGCGTTGTGTAGGGGGTAGCCATCATCACAGTTAAGGTTATTGGAGTGCTTAGAGATCTCTATATATTCACGGACTTTGCGACCATAGTAATGGTTAGTACGGGATAGGATTTTGGTAGAATTAAATTGGATATGGTGCCAGGTTTCTAGCCTATGCTCGGCAAGTGCAGAACCAGCTACGCGCAGCAACTTAGTACAACGCTCATGCTCAGAAACACGAGTGCCGACAGACCGCTATGTTTTACCAATATATACTCTGCCGCGGCAGTGTATATATTGGTGAAACAAAACAGTCAAATCGTGACTTCTTAGGAAATGATTATAAAAATCCACAATATTATTACTCAAGATCGACGACTCAAATTGGGAGAGATAGCAGACATGGTAAACATTTCAACAGAACGCGTACACCACATTTTAACGAAAGAATTGGGCCTTTCCAAGCTTTCGGCAAGATGGGTGCCGCGATTGCTTACGACCGATCAAAAGTTCACTCATTTGCGCATTTCCAATGAGTGTTTGGACTCTTATAAGCGGAATCCGGTTAATTTTTGTAGGCTATTTGTTACTTGCAATGAAACTTGGATACACTTCAGTACATCCGAAAATAAACAACAGTCGAAACAATGATTAGAACGTGGTTCTGCACCTCCAAAGAAAGCGAAAGCCACTTTATCAGCAAACAAGGTGATGGCATCAATTTTTTGGGATTCAAAGGGCATTTTGCTCATTGATTACATTCAGAAAGTTGCCACAATAAACGGACAATGATATGCAGAACTTGTACAAAAATTAAATGTTGAGATTCGTTCTAAACGGCCAGGAATGGCAACGAAAAAGATTCTGTTTCACCAAGACAACGCTCCCTCGCATACCAGCACAGTTGTTATGTCCAAAATCCACGAGTTGCATTTCCAATTAGTACCGCAAGCGCCTTATTCGCCGGATCTAGCCCCTTCCAACTTCCACCTTTTTCCAAAATTGAAAACGGCATTAGGTGGAAAGAAATTTTCGTCTAACGACGAGCTTATCATCTTCGTAAATGAGTATTGTGCAAGCCTTCCGGAATCGCATTTTGGAGATGGCATAAGGGCATTGGAGCACCGTCGGAATAAATGTATTGCTCTTTTAGGAGAATATATTGAAAAATAAAAATTATTTCGTACTTAAAAGCTTCATTTTTCTTTTCCATTCTCACTACTTGTCAAACTACCCTCGTATATACACGCCAGTCAGGTATCGCGAGTGTTCTTGTTTTAGAATACGTTCTTTCTGGAATCGTCCGGGTGGATACGTGCATATTGTCTGCCACAGATCTAGTGACAATATGATATCCGAAGATAAACCAAATAGAGTTTACTATTATAATAAACCAATGTCGTACACCATAAAATACCCTAAACAAAACTATATAAATTATATGAACCTGGTATTGATTATTAAGTGCATTTTATATATATATATATATATATATATATATATATATATATATATACTAATGATTAATGAAGTCTAGTCTAGAGATAAACAGTTGATTTTTTATGTGATTATAAAGTAAAACGAAAAGCATGTAAGCAATAGAATAACAAGAATCCAATGAGAATAAGTACCATCTACTATTATTACTTGATTTTGTCCTAATCAATACTAAAGCTGTTTAGAAATAGTCCTTTATTGAACTAGCAAATGTGAGGTTTATAGTATGAATTCCTTTCCCGTGGAAAAACTCAGTGACATAAGGAGAACTGGGCCGCAAACTGGAAACAAAAATACGTAGAGGAGAAAAGAAAAGGATAAATAAACATCGACGTAAACACAGGAGGAAAACATAAAAGTCTTCCGTCCTATTTGTATACCTGGTAGATTCAAGGCAAATAAAACGTTATTTATTTTTTCGCCCACAGCATTGTAATTCACCTGCGTCGCGGAACGATAGGCGAGAATGTGATTTTTATGGGATAACCCAAAGTTATTCGCTATTGACAGATATAGAATTTGTGAAAAAAAGAACACAAAATCGAAGTAAAGGTAAACGTGACTTTAATACATATTTATTTTTAAACATTTTTTTTTGATTGCAAGTAGAGGAATAAAAATTTAGAAAAAATAATATTTATTATCACGTAAAATTGGCCAACACTTAATAATATGCCGTTTTCTTATCTTTAGTCTTTCATTTATGATTACGTTTTATTTTCAATATATTGCATTACATATAATAATCATTATTTACATTGTTTCTACGAGTAGACGTTGGATGGTAATTAGGTGAAAAACTGTGTTTACAATGTAATTGTAGACAATATTGTTGGTCTTCGATTAGGACAAAAAAAAGTGAAAATGTTTTGAGTTTCATATTCCCGAATGTTTTCAAAATTAATCTGGATGAGTTGCCTATTACTTTTAACGTTGTTTCCGAACAAGGCTATCCTATTAGAAAGATAATCAAAACTTACTGGTAAAAGTTGGTAAAGGAAAACTTAAATATTGTCTTCTCTGTTGTTATAAAGATAGTGAAATGATAGTTTTGGTGAAAGTTAATGCAGTTCAAAAGTTGGTAAAGGAAAACTTAAATATTATGTCTTCTCTGTTGTTATAAAGATAGTGAAATGATAGTTTTGGTAAAACTTAATGCAGTTCAATAGTTAGTACAGGAAAACTTAATATTATGTCTTCTCTGCTGTTATAAAGATAGTGAAATGATAGTCGTGGTAAAACTTAATGCAGTTCAAAAGTTGGTAAAGGAAAACTTAAATATTATGTCTTCTCTGTTGTTATAAAGATAGTGAAATGATAGTTTTGGTAAAACTTAATGCAGTTCAAAAGTTGGTGAAGGAAAACTTAAATATTATGAATCTTCTGCGGTGTTATAAAGATGGTAAAGTTGTGGTATTTCTTAATGACAAACCAAAAATAAGCATACTTTAAATAATTTATGTTAGAAAGATTGCTATAGAATTAAGATGTTTTGAGACTAATTATTCAGATATATTAATGAAGTAACAGTTGTTTAAGTCTTTCAAAATATAAAATTTATATATAAACGATCAGTAAGGATCTCTGGCGGTATCAAGAAAAGGTAATTTTAAATCTTTTGAGAGAGCTAGATTCTTGATATGCCACTGCATTCGTTTCAGGATAATAAAGACGAAGCAACGTTTCATCTAGGTTGACAAGTCAGTTGATAATTAAATTTAGTCCGTTCTTGCAATTTGTTAAAAAATTTTTGCGTGCTTCTTCCTGAACACACATTTGGAATGACGAAGGTATGGAAGGGATTTAATTTGTACTAACCTTTTTGAAAATAGTGGATTTTAAAACTCATACTAAAGCTGTTTTTAGTTGTCGCTTCTTTAATCTTGCTCCTTCATTGGAAAATCTTTCTTAGCAATATCTGAAGTGATCACATCAATAGGAAGACCTGTTGACACGATTGCCACTTGCAATTAGAATAAATCTCGTTTGAAATGCTAAACACAGTTTAACTCCCTGCATAATGTGAAGTAACCTAGCAAATACATTTTGGGTATGGTCAAAATAGTATTCAAACGTCATCTACTGAGAAAGCCGCATAACTTTTTGCACCAATAAATGAAAACTTCCATTAGATGATTTGTTAAGGAATAACTAATCAATTTTCTGTCGAAATATCAATAATGTTCATATAATAACTAAACTTAGATTATTAATACATAAAGTAATTTATCCAATATGCAAAATTAATAAAAGGCTGTCATTATATTATGTGGGGGGACCATTAATCTGTGCCATGATTGGTAAAAAATTAAACCCATTTATTCTTTTGTACAATAAGAATGATTTCTTGCCCTTTACTATTGTTCAGACAGAGACAGGACTATAATCGGAAATATAATTTCTATGACAGAACACACTTTTCGACTTAGGTTCTCTACGGAAAAAAATGTCTTTGGAACGTGACAAATATCGAGTGTAACAAAGAAGACGGCCCGAATAATAATAATAACGCATCGGGGCAATTTAATAATACATATTGAGTCTTCGGCGTAGGAAATTCGTATTACAACTGTTTTATCCTTAGGCTGACGGGCTGTCCCTAACCCCCTTGGTCCCCTATCTTCCATTTTCGAGATCGTGTTTTGTTATTTTCGTAGGTTTTCCGGGTCCTTGATGAATTAATGTATAGCGAAGGATTCGCGTCGGGCGAACGGAAATGTATTATTCCATTCGGATTCGGATTTCATTACAGGTATCGGTTCGCAGAGGTCGCATTATTCAATTTAATATGCGCTACGAGCCTCGTATATACCGCTCCCTTCGCCCGTCTCCGTCGTTATTTTATTTCCGCAGATGCACGCGCGCTTCACTACACCGATTAGTTTAACTTGCGAGAATGATATTTCTATTTCCATTTTTTGTTTGCATATTAACGAAAATTACAGTATAAGTCATTCATCTATAAAGCTCATAATTTGAACCTCAATTTTAAAAGAGTTCAGATAAACTCTTTTCATTTTTACTGAACACTAACTATGTGCACATTTTAATTTAGTAATTAATGAAAGCTTATGATCAATAAAGCACTAATAACAGCACGTTTCGTTCATTGAGAACTCGGTGGGTAGACTTCGCTTAGTTGGCTGTGAGTAAATCATCTCACAGTCTTAATTCGATTAACGAACAACGAAGAAATGAGGTTGATACATTTCCGTCTCTCTCACAGGAATTAAAAGCATTCGAGAAGTGAAAGTAAGTAATAATAGATATAGAACTCTTCATTGTAGTTTTACATCTCGGATAGTTTTTATTTCTGTCCGAGAGATGGAAGTATAGCATTCTCGTTACGAAACGTTTCAGAATGGCTCCTATACGTTGTATAATTGTATTGTGGATTTCACACTATTGATACATTATTTAGTATAGAACACATATAGGTATGCTACAAACGGCCGATCAGAACAGTACTTAAAAAATATTTACAAGTTCCTATTATGAATCCTAACATCTATTGATTACAGAGCTTGCGTAATTGTTGAATGTGTACCTATATTCATTAATTAGTTACACCACGTATGTTTCTAAAGAAAGCAACAGAGTCGACGTATATGTAATGTTGATAGGTAGATTAAATACAATTGCAGCTACTATTAATGGCAAACATTGCTTTAAAATGACACCTACACTAAATTAGCGTACGTAACAGTTGGATAATGCAAACACAATACATTATTTCGGCATGTTTTATTAATATTCGCAAATGTTGTTTTCAATTATTTATTCTGATTGGTAATTTTACCATACTATTAAGTTTAGATGATGATTTGCTGTTAGTTTATAAATAATTTAATTCTGTTTCGGTAGGACTAATTAGTTTTCCATTAATTTGATGTTCATTAAATCGATAGTGGAAAAGGAATAATATTGGTATAAGCTGAATGTTTATTCAGTAACTTAAATGAATTCGGATGCAAATAGAATTGAAGCATGCTGAATATAACATCGGAATTTCACATAAATTAAAATATAGTATGTATTGCTGTAGGCGATGAGCATCTTGAAAAATAAAAAAAGTGAACAGAAAATTTAGAATTGAAATGAAAGGTGTTGAAAATTAAAATTTGAATTTTGTCTTTTTATAAAAAAGTCATGTATAATCATATTTTAAAATTACATGTAATACAGAATTGGGCAATCGATTTCAAAAAATATTTTCGTTCCGCAAGAAAGCAATAAATCTCGATGGATTTATGGATTTTTTCAAATGATGTAAAGTTGTTCTTTATTTATGCCGATTATACCATAAATTGCAAAGGTAAACATAACCAAATAAGTTTTTTCGATAGATCGCTAAAAAAAGAAAAGTTATGTATGAAGAAGACAAAATTGCACGGCGCTTCATGAGACGTGCAATCGGGTGTAAATTGAGTGCAATAAAATTCACTAACAATGCTTTCACTTATGGCGTCAGCCTGTATTCTGTTTTTAACTATTGTGTTACGGCCTTCTGCACGTTGTTTGTAATTAGGTTGCAATTATGTAGACTGAGAAAACGACCATTGTCTGACACAATAAATAAGTTTATTAGTGAACTATCAACTTCGTGGTAATACTGAAAACGTTACTTGAAAGAGTAAGTGTTTCACTTATTATTTATTTCATTTACTTACTAGCCAGCGGATACTTTTGGTGCGTCGCTCATTTTACCTTTTCTAATTATGTATTGAAATACTCAGGATTAGAAGGAC
Source organism: Dermolepida albohirtum (assembly GCA_031893035.1). Classification (NCBI taxonomy): domain Eukaryota; kingdom Metazoa; phylum Arthropoda; class Insecta; order Coleoptera; family Scarabaeidae; genus Dermolepida; species Dermolepida albohirtum. The sequence continues at coordinate 157,115 of JAVIWB010002180.1, forward strand.
TATTCAATTTTAGCCAAGATTAAAGAAGCTATTCGAGTAGTAAAACAAAAAAAAACTATTTTATTTTCTCTCTCTTTGTTTTCTTTTTCTGCTCGGCTATATATTTACGTACTTCATTTGAAAGGTTTTTGATACTTCTCTTGAAGAAGCTTGGGAACGACAGTCTGCTTCTGCATAGTTTGTGTAACTTCAACATTCAAAAACTTTTCCGTCCAAATTTCTTTTAAATAACAAGATAAATGAATATCAAAGAGGATAAGATCGTGAATATGCGATGGATGAGAAATAAGGTCCTATTGAATCATGTCAATCATTATTATGATTACAGTAAAGAAACTTGATGTTCTTTTTCATTCGTTTAATTTTACCATGTAAAGGATCTAATAATATTCGGTAATAACTGGACTAGATTGTGCAATAAAATCGAGTAGTTGAATTCTTTAATATCCCCAGAAAACTATTGATATAACATTACCAGCAGTTAAGGAAACCTCCACTTTTGTATTCTACGCCAGCACATTTTCACCCAAGAAAGAAACAATGTACAAGATTTCATTAGTAAGAAGAATAGAATCTAGATATTCATCTCTGCCTTCTCATATCGTTGGAGCAACGAAGGAAGCTCTTTGTCCACGATTTAACTTTTATTTTTGTAAAATCATCGTGAAATCTACTTGGCTCAAACGTTACTATATTTCAGACCATTTTCTATATTTTCCATATTAACTTCTGTAGTTTCAGATATTTAGCTACCTATTACCAATTTCTTATGCACAAGAAGAGCCATTAACTGTGCTTTCATTTAAGTTTCAGCTTGCCGTATATGAGGTTTATTTTCTACATTTATCCTCCCGTCTTAAAAAGATTTTGACAACTCAAACGTGACTTTTAAAAAGACATTACTCATTATGTTGTGCTTATAAAATTTTAGTCGAGTCGACGTTCTCATCCGAGAGAGATTTAGTTAGTATGATTTTTGATATCGGAACTATGCCTAATATTTTTTTTATCATGTTTTTAAATTGCTTTTCCTTTCTTAAATACAAATGGATTTTAAAATCTCTTCAAATTATTAACTTAAGACATTTGCGACGTTACAATATAATATTTAATTTAAAATTACGTTTCAAACTGTCATTCTTTGACAGAAAATAATATTTAATAGTTGACATATATATATATATATATATATATATACAGTGAATTATTTATATTAGTATACATATCCCTATGTATACTTTTAGAAAAAACGCATCAATACATTGTTTCTAATGCAACCAATTTTACACCTAAAAATGACACAAAAAAAGATGCGTGCGCTTCTTTTAAATAAACAAATTTATCAAATTTGTGTAACCTTACTATCTGCTTCTGGGTTCCAGCCCGGAAACCCAGAAGCAGATAGCATGGACCACGACCGCGGAAGTCTACGTACCAAATTGAGTAACCTTAATTCTGTGTCTTATTTCGATTTTGATAACCATCATGTACAGTAAAGATGATAAAGTTGAAATCATGAATGGTAACAGTTTAAGGGCTGTGAGAGACCTATTTTCAAGTAAATATCCCGAAAAACCAATCCCCTGTATTAGAACCATACAAAAAACAATTAAAAAATGTATGTCAGAAGGATGCATACTAAATATTCATAAAACAAGAGCTAAAACTAATCTCATAGTTACTGAAGAATTGGAGTTAAACATCTTATGCTACGTTGAAGAAAATGCTATAATAACACTACGAGAAATGGTTTTACTTTGTGACATTTCTAAAACAACAATATTTAAAATTCTAAAAAAGTTTAAGTATAAATCATACAAATTTTTAAATCATCAGCAATTGTACGCTGAAGATAAAGAAAAAAGAACAAATTTTTGTGCAACCATGTTTAATTTGCTGAATGAACATGAAGACATTTTAAGTAAGATAGTTTTTAGTAACGAAGCTACTTTTACAATAAATGGAGTCATAACATAACCTGTCAAACCTCACGAAAGTTATTTTGTCAATTTTCTGTCAAGTACTCAAGTGTAAAATTGGTTGCATAAGAAACAATGTATTGATGCGTTTTTTCTAAAAGTATACATAGGGATATGTATACTAATATAAATAATTCACTGTATATATACCTGCTAGGCAGCTTCTGTCTAAGGTTCACCTTGCCCATTACTTGCTTTTCCTGTTGTAACGATTACATAAAACAAGTCGTGTGAAATATCATTTTAAAGTACTTTTCGCGACTCGACTTTTAATATTATTTTTTAATATGGTCGCAATCCCTTTAATTATATTACGCTTTTAATTATTATTAATTTTGGCGTGCTTTTTGGTTCTGTCATTGGCCAATTGTTAGTTGATCACGGTAGTGGTCTTTCGTAACGCAGACTTGGCTCACCACGACGTAAACTTTTCTATTTTTTTGAATAACGTAGTGTGTAACAATAATTTGGCGCGCTAATGTGTGACTCTTCATTTTCATAAAGCTTTCAAAGTTGTTTGTGAGCGAGGATTTAGTTTTAATAATCCTGGTTAAACTTGAATAATCATCGCATATTAATAAAGACCTGATTCGAATCGAATTTAAAATAGAAACTTAAAAAGCAAATTTTAGAATGAAAAAGGACGGTTATAACAAAATCGGCATCAAATCTTTTTTTATTATTTTAATATCTATCATATATTATATTCCGTACCTATTTTATTTACGTTTGAGACACTAAAATTTTTCCACTTCATCGTTCTAGATTCCATAAATTTCACGCAAGCAATATCGCATATTAGTACGGCATTTTATGTGAAAAGCCACATAGCTTACAATTTTTCCTTTATCGCCGTTGACAGTAGTCTATTTTATCTGTGTCAATACATTCGCGATCTTTGTCTTTCCAAAAAGCCGTCCGAGATCCCTCACGCAAGAGTCGCGAACCGACCGTAATTTTCTTACGATATTATTCAGCGATAAGCAGAGTTATCCATATAAACGATCGTAAACAATATTTATATTACGCAACCTATAGATATCCGATAAAATTTTACTCACCCGTTTAGGAGCATCTCGCCTCTGTTCTTGACCCAGTAGTTGATGGTGTTTGGGAAAGCTTCCACATAACACTCCAACTGAACGTCCGTGTTTAACGGTGCTCCTAAAAGTTGGTTGGGAACTTTGATAACTGGAGCAACTGAAACATATAATAAATTAATCTGGTTATGAAATACGGGTTTCATGTAAAAAAATTCGTATTTAATTTAATTTGTTTAAGATTCCCTTAAATACATTTAACCATAACGACCTGAATATGATAAATTATATAATTAACTACGTTTTTCTATCATAGACCTCTACTCAAAGCATTGCATCAGGACGTCGATGTATTTTACAGTGATGTTAGCTTCAACATTCTTTTTTTTTCTTAATTAAGAGTACCGCACTTTTAAAGTTAAATAAATATAACATTTATTGGAGGTAAATATTAAATTTTTTCTATAACTAAGGTTTAGTACAGATCAAAGGGCTAAAACCTGAACAAGGAAGGTAATCTTGATGGAGACTGTGGTTGAATAACTTAATCACTGAAAGTTGATATATAATTCTTTTCCACATTAATTTTCGTATTCTGTATACGTATTTCGATAACTAAGTGGTCATCATCAGCAGATAATTAAATAGTATCGTACCTGGAAAACTACGTCAAAATAACCGTACGAAACAAATTATACACACGATCTGTACCGTTGAAAGCCAAAACGTGTGCGATTAAAATTCATTAACCGCTTTTCTCAATTGATATGAGCTTGGGAAGTAAATATTTATAAAATCATAACTTAATCCTAACTGATATAGTTAGCTGAGAAGTGCGATCGGAGAGTACCTTTTATTTCCATATACAACAGCAGTGAAAGAATTCAACCGCCCGGAACCTCGTGCTTGCTAGAAAACTACGGCAAAATACCCATACGAAACAAATTCCACACACGATCTGTACCGTTGAAAGCCAATACAGTGCAATACGCACACTACAGTGCAATACAATGCAATACGCACAGTACAGTGTGCGTTTTGCCTCTCAACGGTATAGATCGTGTGCGGAATTTGTTTTTCGTATGGGTATTTTTGCCGCAGTTTTCCAGGTGCGACACTGTTCAATTATCTGCTGATGATGACAACTTAGTTGTCGAAATACGTATACAGAATACGAAAATTAATGCGGAAAGGGGTTATATAGCAACCTTCAGTGATTATGAGAAAGGAATATCGAAATTTGGCAAATCAGAAAATCACTTGGAACCTAGAAGATCAAATCAAGTAAGCAGTAAAAAAAGGAGAAAGCGGTAAAAAAGCAGATTAAATAGTAGAGATGTGAAATTGATCAAAAATGCAAATCCGATTCTGTCTGAGTTCAAAACCAATTTTTGGAGCAAGTCTGAAACTCGAGTCTTTGTTTCAGTATAGATCCGAGATCCGATTCAATCCGATTCGAATTAATAAAGTAATTAAATAATTATATGTGTTAGAGTTTAATTGTAAATATAGTTTAACAGAAGTAGAAAATAAATACCAAGATGTTGACGACAATAGAAAATAACGGTCTATAACTGCTGTAAAGAATAGATGTCAATCCAATTAGGATTTCTTACGAAACTTGCTTGCGTAGGGGAAAATATTTTATCAAAACTTTTCTACTATAGGAGAAGATTCCAAAACTGTTGTATACAGGATCATTACAAGAGTACGTTATTGCTAATTCCACCAGAAACATAGTTTTGAGACATATAAACTACTGAAAAAAGACACGAAGTTAAGTTTTGAACTAAATTTGATTATAACGGTTGTTCTCGTAGTGTTTTTATTATCGTGTTTCTTAACTAGAAAAATATACTAAATTATACATATTAATGAATACACTAAAAGGTTCCTTCTTGATATTTTAAAACTAGCTCATTTCAGATGAAATTTGTTGTTGTTTAATTGTTTTCCTATATTTGTTTCTGTTATACACAGGTCTTATTAGTGTTGCGCAGCCGTAATAAAAATATTGAAGGTAGAATTAGTGTTTATTAAGAATTTCAGATGTAATATTTATATTATTTTATAAATTAAAAATTTTCGTTTACTTCTAATGCCTAAATAATAGTCAACTAAGGCTCAATTGCTGGAAACGAAATTCTTAACGCACTATACTTTCGCTGGTTGGAACTGTAAATAACACAAAAATGTCGACGAAGCCAAAGCACACTGAAGTACACAAAAGAGATCTATGGGCGGGTATTTAGAACAAAGAACTTGAAAGAAATCTTCTTCGTTAAAAACTTTTCGCGTTTTCTACTTTCCCGGGCAAGGATTAGGAAAATAAGTTTCACCGAGTGGAAATAGAATAAATTCTTTTAGTTTGTTGCGTTCGCTTTTCCTTTTTTTCCCTCCAGTGAACTTTATTTTACAAGCAAAAGTTGTCGGTATAAATAAGCATAATGCAGCAGGTGTAAATGCGCCTTAGAACTTACTTAGGTCACTAGAACGACGGTTTTCTTTTGAGTACTCTTGAAACTTACCTCATTTAGCGTCCTTAAGAGTCTCATTAAACGATATTTTATCTTTCGCTTCGAATTGTCTTAAGAAAAAAATTACGTAAAATTGAACTTCAAGATACAGTTTGCAAGTAGGGATTTGTTGCTAGAAAGAAAAGTTGATCAATTGTATACGTAAAAGATTTAAGTAAATAATGACTGGAGAAAGTAAATTTTTAAGATCCGTCTGCAAGATGTCACGAAATTTTTTTCGATTACTTTCTTAAATAAGATTGTATTCTAGAAATGATGAAATTGTATTGATACTTGTTGAGGTCACCAGAGAAAAAAAGTTTTACATTAAGAAGCATTTACAGAAGAGAGAGAAACTTATATAGACTATTACGTAAAATTAGATAGACCATTAGTTCTGAATACATTTTATTAATATTTTGCTTATCTATAATTTCGAAGTAAAAGTTTTTAATACGTAGAATGTCATGCCATAGGCTAGCAGTGACCAATTTTTTGGTGGTGAAACAAACTTAAAAAATAAATAATATGCTGTCCAGATTGCAGACCAAAGTCTTATGAACTAAATATACAGTGGAGTTTAAGTTTCGTGTCAACTAACTTAAAATATAGTCAAATTTATGTCTGACCACGTGTCTTATGCTAATAATTGGAATAGATAAGTAACAAAAAATTATGTACTTTTAGAAAACTTTATGTAAATGCAAGAATGGATCAAATAGAAACCGGAGTTTATTTTTGCTTTGCTATCTATTGAATTGAAATGTCAAGAAGGAAAGCCTATCTGCTCGGCTCATCAGAGTTACTTGACTGTCAGTAGTGTTATGTCTACATAAGAGACATATGTCCGTTGAGCAATGCATTTCTATGAAATTCTGGTCTCTGGAATAGCAAATTTTTCTTGAATTTTATCTCGTCTAACTGCAGATTTTGACCCTTTCACGAACCCAAGTCTACGATATTCTGAAGAGGTACCACTTCGGAAAGTTGAGACTCGTCTTTCAGGAGAGTGGGTCTTTGCAATGCAGACTGTATTGATAATTAATTTCATTCCTCAATGGCGTGTTGTCAATACGGTCTACTGTTCCCTGCTTCTTATTGAAATGAAATTGGTCTGTTGACGAAAAAAGGAGGCGAGCCTACTAGAAGAGTGGTTTTACTTCATGTCAAAGCTTGGTCACGCAGGGCTTTTTCGACTAGAGAGAAATTGCAAAAAATTTAACCATCGTCCGTAATCGACTGTGTTATATATAATTGGTTTGTTGTTTACAAAATTTCCTTGAATGTTGACAATTAACTTTTTTTTATCACCTGATGCCTAAGAATATTCAGTTTAGGTATCTATGAGTTTCATTTAATTCGACTTTTCAGTTCACGGATGATGGCTACCATTTGTAAAAACGAAGAATTGTTGAGTTTACTAAGAAATTTTTGAAACAACTCAATAATCCTCTAGGGTGTTATTAGTGTTATTATATGGCACCCATTCTATGAATATAAACTTGCGTTTCTTGAAATGATTGAAAAGTGGTTTCTGGAAAACTTGCAGAGCTATAGGTTTCACTTTACTTGAAAGACATTTCACCTAGTCTTTAGATAGATGGTAGATCATTAGTGAGAAGTTTCTCTTAAATCAGGTCGATAATGAAAGAGATTTTGTTGTCTGAACTCATAAAATGTGTATATCTAACATATTTTTATTAACTGGAGTCAGTATATGATTTCAAATATTATGAATTGTTTCCAGATTCTTTCTGTAAATATTATTTTGTTTCCATATTATTACAGCGGGGTTACAAAATACTATTATTATGACGTAGATTTTTCTTGCACATCCTCAGACTATCACCGAGCTCTTTACTTAACACTTCGATGGGTTTGTCCTTTAGTTCGTTCTTTATGGTAAAAGGTGTAACAATAAAAGAAAAGAAACTGAAATCAAAGAATATATAATATGTATATAAGAATTCGAAGGTACAAATAGTTTAGTAATCAATTGAAGAAAAATTGTCAGGACGGTGAGGACTAAGATTTTACAACGCTGACAAGTTAAGAAAATGGACAGCATTCAAAATATATTACGCGAGGATTTTACCAGCCCCAAATATGATAACTGTGTTTGTTTACCAACCTGTTATGTTGAAAATGTGTTTCGTTGCTGAAGATGACTAAATTGAGAGTCAATTTAATGATATTTTCAAAGCCAACTACTATGTGAATTGTCGATTACAAGACTAGTTTACAAGTTTTAGCTCTTGCAATTCCATTTATACGCAAGTAGACGCAGGCTTTTGGCAAGTGTTCCTTAAAGAGAGCTTCTCGAAATGGTCAATTACGGTGACACTGACAAATTATCGCGATATTTTAACATCTAGCACTTATTACCGGTTAAGGGTCATCACATTTCGTAATCGATTTCGTACGGTTAATTTATTTGGTGCACATTCCTCATCATAAATGCACAAAATTTACTTATCGTCCCTCGGACTGTACGTGGCTGATATTGTACGGTATTTACTATAGGAAATACCGTTTTATAGTCGATAATAAAACTATACAATATCAGTCACGTACAGTCCGATGATGTTTTTTGCGCTCATTTGAAGATGATTATAGTCGCGACTATGTTAGTCGAATTAGTATTATGTTATATTTTCTGTTTATGATTGCAGCCGGCTGATGGCTCAGTGGTGATAATTCACTGGGTTATCACGAGTTTGAGTCTGATGACCTGCTACTCGGGAAGGTTTTTCGTGATTTTCCTTTCCATTTTAAGGGAAATGTTCACAGAAACAGATCATAAGTCGCATCACGCACGCGAACGGTATCATAACTGGTGATCTAGCAAAGCCTCCTGTAATTGACGTTAAGCTGTTAAGCTGTTGGGGATGTGAAGTCATGAATTATTATTATTATTATTGTGACAAAAAAACTTTAGAGGCCCCAAGAACGAAATTTTTCAAATTATTATTAAAATAAAGTCGCAATTATGATATGTAAATGAAAATTTCTCATGTACACGTAGTACTATGAAGTCATAAAGTTTATTTAACTGTCATTATGTTTTCGATTATAAATAACAATTAACTATGTTCCTTATACATATTTTATTTTGCTTAGCTTTAAAATTTTTCATTACTTCTAGAAAGAACCCTTTACTTAAATTACAAAAGAAAATAAATGCGAATAGATGAAACAGTTGCTCTTTTCCCTTTCCTGACACCTTAAATAACATGACACAATAATACACGTGACTGTTTACGCTTGAGTTTCATTTCTCAGGCGTGTAAAAGTTATAGCGAGCCTTTTCACAGAAGTAAATTAAATGTTTTCGTATTTAAGTTGTTGTGCACAAGTGATTCGAGTAAGCAAGGCAGGTAAGTTACTTTCGGTTTGTTAGAAGTTGTAACTGGCACAATCTGGGAAATGGGAAGTTAACGTATGGTGTCAAACTAATTAGGAAGTTATGCGTGGGTAAAGATGATGACGAGAGGTTGGCAGCGGTGGAAATGGGAACGTTAGATGGACACACGCAATCTGGATAACGAGTTCGGTCGAAGTTGGAGACGGGTTCGTCCTGCAGATTACTAACTTAACTCGAAGCACTCCCTGATAAGCTTTTTGTTTACATTTACAGGATTCGAAGGGGCCATCTGCCGTATATGCGCTTATCCTTATTAGTTGTTCGTCATAACAAAAGTTTGCTTTTAATAGTAATTGTGGACATGTGCGATTATTACGAGTCTCATAGCTTTACTGATTCTTACGATAGTTATCAATTAAGCATTTGATATATACTTAATCAGCATCGTTTATTATCTCAAAATAATGACTGCAACACCCGATTTTTTAAATATTGAATACGTACATATACGGAGTAATTTTTGAGAAATTCTAAAATCGGTTCCTTTAACATTAGACAAACAACCTCATAGAAGGTATAAAATTTAATAAATATATCTTCATGGCCAGATTTTCCAAAAAATTCATTTCAAGAAAATAAACACAAATATTTATATTTTGGGTATATGAAATTCCAGATTAGATGGGTTAATTTTAGAACCGTTTAGTTTTCAGAAAATAAGTTTTTATAAACGAAAGCAATTTCCACCTGCACTGGTAGAAATAATGCATTCGGTCAATGTAAAATGCATTCATTTAAGTAGTGAGAGAAGTGCACGTTTATTTTTTAGATAGAAGTGAAATCACTTATAGCGCTTTAATCGACATTCAACAGTACATCTGTTAATCAAACAAACAGGAAGGTGTGCATCGGCTTTGTCAATAAATTGGAATTGTCGACAAGTTATATGCTCCTGGTATTATTTTTTAGTTATCTATTAGCAATGCACCAAGCATGTTTACCAAACATTTAAGAAATGTTAAAGTACAAGATCGCCTCAAGAACTAATACTTTTAAATTAAATAGAAAAGTATTTGATATTTTGTTATTTCAATATATTTATGTCTTCAATGAAAGCAGTTTGGTGTTTAAAATAAAATTTTAAATTGTTAGTGCAAAATCTTCTTCGGTACAAGGTAGAAAGTGAATAAAAGGTAGTGATAGAAGTGCACGTTTATTTTTTAGATAGAAGTGAAGTCGCTTATACCGCTTCAATCGACGTTCAACAGTACATTTGTTGACCAAACAAACAGCAAGGTGTGCATTGGCTTTGTCGATAAGTTGGAATTGTCGACAAGTTATATGCTCCTAATATCCTGGTAAGTGTTACTATCGAACGATATATTATGTACATACCTGTGTATGATTAGTTACAGCCGAAACAATATTTACCCCATTCATGTACTTGGTAGTTATTTGTAAATATTAAATTTTTCTAGTTACGTTCTATATTTACTTATATATTTATACGTAAGTAATATATATGCATATATATGTGTATATATTTATAAGTAAATTGTATATATACCATAAGTAAAAGGATTTCATAGTTCGAATTGCTAAGCTTAAAAATTGTTGTTACCAATATTTAGAGTTTTGCATTATCAACATTTCCTGCTGTTTAATTTTTATTTTTAACTACAGAATATTAAATAAAAATGTTCTGCATTGGACCAGGGCTCGAATTACAATTCTTATGTGATCTACCTAGAGGTCGCCTTCGTATAGTCTTCTATTTCGTGCCATCTTTTGTATTCCCTTTTCCTCCATCTAATATATGTTCTACACTGATTTCTAATGTCAGAACCTCGTCTTATATCTAATGTGTGCCTGGTGATTGCTCTTAAGGCTGTCATTTCTGTGATTCACAAGGGTCGTTTCGTCGTTGTTGTGCCATGTATAATATTATAAGTTTAAGCGTTTTATATATTCTGATCTTAATTATATTGTCAGATATTTATGGGAGTCCTTCCATAACTTTGAGACTTTGAGAAATTTGATATTCGCATGTTTTTACAGAACCGTTGTTCAAACGTTTTCACAGTACGCTGAATTGCACTGACACTGAGAATAGGTCTAGGAAAAAAATTATGTAAATAATCCATGAATACTTCAGACAGAATTGTTTTCATAAAATAGTTTTATAAATTGAACACACTCTTCGATCGTAAAATAATTAATTCTTATTAAAGTCGACTGCCTTGGACTAATTGAGGGTGCGCACAACAAGTTCAGAGATGACTAGAGTAGAAGGTAGTACCTTTAGTCTTGCTTGGTTGTCTGAATGGCCACTGAGCGACTTGTTCTACTCAATCCTTTAATTTCTTCAATACGGTGATATAACGTGGTTACTTATTCTTGAATCCGCAAATTTCAACTCTGACTTCTTGTTCTGTCAGATCCATCCATGCCCCAGATAGATTCGATTTGTACATGTAGACCTTTTTCCAAGTCCTTCCTATCTGGTATAATTATTCTGTAGTTTTTACAAAGTTAAATTTTCGAAAAACGAACGTCATGCACCTTCCTCATATGAGAGTCTGCTTTAACTTCTTCTAATAACTTATGAATATTTATGTCATGTACTTCATTTACAAAAATTGGTTTTGCAGCAGTCTGTAGGCTAGTTTCTCCTTGCATATGAATATCTAGAGATGGTAAGTTTAATATCACCTCCAACGCAGATGTAGATGTTCTTATGGTTGCTGTGATATTTAACCGCGTAAAACCCTGCATGCGACTTACAATTAGCAGATTGCTAACTTTCTTTTGGTTAGTTTTCTTTATCATCGTGCGACTGCTCCATAAGCTATCGTGGATCTAGTTACCTTTGTGCACATTCAAAGAGTCATCTTGAGGCTAAATTTACAATTTTTCCATGCATTCATCTAACTTACCTAGGGCAGTTGTTGTTCTACTGCTAGTTGTTAATTCCTTTAATATTGGACTTAAGCTTTCGGTCAAACAATATCTCCTGTTGAGTGCGTGTCTTAAGTTTCTGTTTGCCTCGGTCACATAGGATAGAATAACACTTACACGTAGTTCTTATCTAAATATTTCAATATTTCAATTTTATGCATACTTGCATCTTGTAATTTATAACTTCGATAGTGTTTTAATATATACAGTATTATTCACTTACTCTTAAAAGTTACTAATAGTTAAATCTATATATAGAGTAAACAATTCCTTTGAGTAATTAAAATTAACAAGACTATTATTGATTGATTATAATTTAATTAAACAAGAACACACAGAGGCAAATTCAATCATTTCACGATAAATATCTTCTGGGATAATTGGATGAATGCTGTGCGTATACAGTAATCACTCTAACGAGAATGAGATCTTGTACTTTACCAAAGTGACTTCTAATGTAATTATGTTGATACAGTGTAGTAAATGAAATAGTACCAACAAATATTTGGAAATTAAATCGAAGGTATTGCTTCATTTTCTTACATACTACAAATATTACTTCACCGATGTTGTGTTTTTTTCATAATTGAAATGATTATTCTCATTTAAAATAATAATAATGAATGATGGTTATTTGTAAGTTGTTACACAATATATAAACAGTTTTAAATTATGAATCTTCGGGATGGCAACATACTTTTTGTTAATTTTAGCATATCAGGCCCTCATGGTGGATAAATAATAAATTTGATTATTTGTGCGCAAATTATAAATAATTAACAAATTGAAAACAGAATAATGTGTATTGCAGGGTAGTTAAGTCGCTCCCAAACTTTAATATAGGTTTAGAGGATATGTTCAGATCGTACGATACTAAACATGAATTATTAAACGAATTAAATGCAAATATCAACAGAATAACATTTTGTCTGAAAAAGAAGAGGGCGAAATAATTCTGTAATGCGAAGAAACAGAAGAAATAGAGAGTTGCGTATATTTGGTGCAACACTTCTAGGAATGTATATACGATATCAAAGGCAGTCTAGCAACAAAGCTAGATAGAAGAATAATAGTAACTTAATCAAAGCTTGGAATATTCAATACAAGTTTAAAACTTATTTTGTTATTTTTATGCCTCTATTTACGTTTCTTTTGGTTTCGTTTCCCTTTTGTTTTCGTCTGGTATCCAATTCACATTTTTCTTATAAACACGTTCTTTCCTATGTTACTACTTTTCTATGTTACTGTTTTTCCTCTGTAAATCATGTTACTGTTTTTTGCATTCTTTCCTACAGTTTTAAGTACTAGGGTAGCCCTTTATATTTCGGGAATTGGCAACACTGTTAGTGTTGCCTCTGATATGATGATTGCATCGTGAAGTTTGTCATTTTTGACAATATATTTACCTTGACAGTTTTATTATCCGGTAGCTATTTCTATTGTTGACAGTAACTTGAAAATTTTATGTCAGTCAAGAAATGGAATTAATTCGCAAACATTTTAGTGCAATTATTTTTCATAATATTCGGCGGAGTCTATACGTATGAGGCCGATAGTAAACAGCAGCCGACTGTGTGGATATTCCAAGATGAGCCAAAACCAACAAAAGTTGTCCGCTCTCGAAGCACATTAAAACAAATGGTCGCCTGTTTTTCGAGAAAAGATATTTTGAAAAGCAATAAAACTATTTTCGATAATAAATGTAAAAAATGTATTGTCTTGAATTTGTTTAAATTTTAACATTCCTGCTTGCCTAAAATTTGTCATGTGTGTAGCTGCTTCTATATTTTGTAGATGTTTTTTCATAACGGTAAAGCCTATTTCTTTGTTTTACTTACCCTATCCTTCTTCTTTATATTAATCTGCAGAACGTATTTCTTCATACTATTTTGAACACGTAAAATATACTAAAACATAACTATCGGCAAGTACGTGTTGCCAATTCTCAATATTCTATAATTCTCATGAAGAACTTAGAGAACTGACGGAGTGGAATGTAGTAATGCTACTATGGGTGCCGCAAAACTATCTTATAAGGACAAAGTTGGTTATGTAGGAAGCACTTTATTGTAAATACAGCCTTGGCCATATGTCTGAAGCACCCCCATAAACGTGCAATATTACCTGAACCCTAAGAACGTAATGAAAGGGGCCATTACTAATGTGTATATAATGACTGTTTACCAGGAAAATCTCAAGAAGTATACAAATATTCTGTAGTTTTAAGGTTTATTGCTGTTAGTTGATCTTTACTGTTCAATAAGTGAGGTGTATTAGAAACGATATTGTGTTATAAAATTGATTTAACCAGTTGTATTGAATATTGTGTTTTTGTATAGTGTTGTACATTGTGACAACATGCCTAGAAAACGGGAGTTAGATGTAATAGAGCGAAGTAAAGCAGTGTTATTACATACTCAAGGACTATCGCAATCAAAAATCGCGAAAATAATGAAGCGGTCGCGCTATGCCATCCAAGCGGCAATAAAACGTTTTAAAGAGACAGGTTCTTACGAAAATCGACCGAAAAGTGGACGAAAACGTATTACAACGGAGAGAGATGATCGATTTTTAACGCGACTTTCTCTGAAAAATCGTATGAAATCATCAAAAGATTTATCTGCAGAAATATCATAAATGAGCGCCAAGGAACTTCTGTATCAGCGAGAACAGTGAGAAGACGACTGGTAGAAGTAAATATACATGGTCGTAAAGCTCGCCGCAAACCCTTATTGAGCGAGGAGCAGAAGAAAAAACGGTTGTTGTGGGCAAAAAAACACAAAAATTGGACAGTTGAGGATTGGTCCAAAATCATATGGTCCGACGAATCCAATGTAGAGGTATGATAAATTAATGCAGTTTTACTTTTGTGTTACATAAATATGATATTTTGAATGTGCTGAATAGTGAATTGGAATTTTTTGAACAGCTATTAATTTTTCTATATCTTACGTAGATTTTGCCAACACCTGGGGCTCAGTTTGTTCGTAGAAGACCGGGGGAAGCGTTTGAGCCACATTGTATTGTGCCTACAGTAAAGTATGGGGGTGGTAGCGTGATGATATGGGGATGCATGACCACTAAGGGTGTCGGCGAAGTGTACGTCTGTGAAGGCAGAATGAACAGCAGTAGGTACATCGATATGTTAGGAGAAGTACTAGAACCGTCTATTGTAAAGCTGTTCGATTCCGATGAAGAGGCCTACATTTTCCAGCAGGACAATGCACCCTGCCATAAATCCAAACGTACAATCGAGTGGTTTAGCGCAAATAACGTGCCCATATTCGAATGGCCGGCACAATCGCCGGATTTGTCGCCCATAGAAAATTTGTGGCGTATTTTAAAGAGAAATGTCGCAAAATATAGACATAAAAACAAAAACGAATTAAAAGCGAGGATATTTGAAGAATGGGAAAAGATTTCACCCGAGATATGTAGCAAATTAGTGGCTACAATGCCTAAACGGATACAAGCCGTTATCAAATGTCGCGGTGGTGCTACAAAATATTAATGTATATTATTAAATTTGCATTCAAAATGTATATACACTTGTAGTTTAATTTTTATACCTCCTAATTTCATTTTACATCCAAAACTTGAGGGTGCTTCAGACATATGGCCAAGGCTGTATATTTAATTTTCTTATTTACATGCTGATTCCATCAGTCGATTTCGCTTGATAATTTTGAAACTGCTCTTTTTAAGTCAAGACGCCATGATGTTATATTCTTTGTCAAATTTTCTTTCTAATCCGCCGATTATGAAACTCAATGCTATGAAATTATTGTTTGGGATGGTATCATTATTTGCTTGGTTAATTGACAAAATGAGTTTGTAGAACTTATTTTGGTATGCATTTTCAGTGTTAAAGAAAAGAATAATACTTCTCGTAAAGTTTTATTTTATTAATTTTATCTTCATAAATCTTAGACTGTACAGAACAAAACATTTTTATCATCTTTTTCTAAATTAAATTTTTTTTACTACTTGTTCTCTTTTCTTTGAGATCTAGATAAAAACGACATTTTGAAAAATGTTTCAGGTCTCATCTCTTTTGTTATTTCATGCAGTTAGTTACACCTAATGTTAGTCCTCAGTGTGAGTAATTCATTTCTGCGGAACTGTGAAATTTATGATGACGTCCTGTTCCGACTAATATACGACTGCTGTTGGGACGAATCGGAATTGTTTCCACACCATGTATGTATGTAAGTTTCAAAAGGGAAGTGTCTTACTGGTCTCCCATTTTGTGCAATGAGTCAAGTAAGAATATCTTAATTAATCTCGTAATTTATTTATGACGAGATTAGATTAAATTCGTTTGATTGTTTTACGACTATAACATGTAAATCTATTATAATTAGAACAAGAATTGGAGAAAATATACATACAAAAATTGTATGCATATGTAATGTAATAATACACTACTACTTTCTAGTATAGAAAAATAATGTTATTATACTCCAGGAAATTTAAGTTGGTAATATGTTGCGGTTATACGAGCATTATACTTTTTTTTTATTTTTAAAATAATATGCTTTGTATTGAAGAAAGGAGTTTGGATTTTCTATTACAAAAATCGAAAACCAGCTGGTTTATGTGTAGACGCTTTAGATTTCAATTTAGTAAATGGTGCAGTAATGGTGTAAATAAGATAAGAAAAGCCTGAAAGTTTGAAGTTTGATGTGTTTGTTCCGACTCTCTATATAAGAGAATATAAAATGAGTTAATCTTAAAGGAACGAGCATTTGATTGAAGATGATGTACTTCTTAAAATCATTCCTGACCACGTGTTTTGGAGAATGTGTAATAATTTTCTTTCTAGTTTGGTTAAAATTGAAACTAAGACCTGCCTACTAACAGAGCCAAAAATATCTTCGTGATTGGAAGCATTCGACAGTCCTTGCCCGAAAAGGACCCTTTGAGTTCGTAAAATTCAAGATCCTTATTCGAAGAAACAGATGTGGTTTTCTGAGACAACCAGTCTTCTTTTTGGATTGAATATATAATCCCGGTAGAAGCAACGGTTAACGATTTTGTTGCCATTGGTTGGGAGGCTATGGGCTATCCACCTTGCAGACCTAACTTTGAATCCAGTGATTATCATCTTCTTCTATGGTCTGAAGAAGGTTTTTAGAAGGGAAATATTTTACCACCACACAAAAAGCGAAAGTTCTTGTATGTGGTTTCACCTACCACCAGAACACACAGTTTTACGAACGCTATTTCTTATTAATTGAGCGATGGGTGTATATGAATGTTTCTGTAGTCTTTGGAAAATAATGTACAAGATTCCTCCTTAGCATCTTCAATTTTCAGAGATAAGAATTAACAAGTAGAGGCACTTGAGTATCATGCTCCTTGTATTCATCCTAATGATCTCACTTCTGTTTAATTCGCTCTACCTTCTTTGTAAAAGTCGTTATTTTGCTGGAGGTGAGTGCGGGTGCTCTCATAGGTTCCAGCAGAATAACGCTGAAAAACTTCTATTTGAGTTATTTTCGTTCCTTATAAGTGCAACTTATATGAAGGCTTGTTTTCTTTTTTAATTTACATTTTTTACATCAAGCTTCGTTGACTATAACCATATAATATGAAGGGTTTTCCAATAAGGACTTGACAACTTTTTTTCAAAATAAAATGCAGACCATTTGAGATATTTCAAAAACTTTATTATCGGGTTGAAGTACAATCAAAACATTTATGAATGGAACTTGACTTCGTTCATATGGCCACCGCGGGCACGTTTGCAGCGGTCGATTCGTTGGACCCAATTTTCGATGAGTCGGCCACACAATTCGGCCGAAACGGCTGCTATTTCGCGTTCAATGTTGGCTCTGAGCTCTTCCGACGTTGTCGGCTTGTTGGCATAGACCAATGACTTGACGCAGCCCCAAAGAAAAAAGTCTAGAGGCGTTAAATCGCACGAACGAGGCGGCCAATCGACTGGTCCATTTCTTGAGATAACACGCTCATCAAACTTACTCTTCAATAAATCGATTGTAACGTGTGCTGTGTGGCTTGTGGCACCGTCCTGCTGATATCACATGTTGTCCAAGTCCATATCTTCCAATTCGGGCCAAAAATAATCGGTAATCATGGCGCGATAACGATTACCATTCACAGTAACGAGACGATCATTATCGTCGACGAAAAAATATGGCCCTATGACGCCGCCGGCATGCAAACCGGACCAAACAGTTATTTTTTGTGGATGAAGTGGTGTTTCATGAAGCACATGTGGATTTTTACCAGACCAATAACGCATATTTTGCTTATTGACGAACCCATTGAGCCAAAAATGAGCTTCTTCACTGGAAATGATTTTACGATGAAATTGATCATCTTGGCGCATCTTTTCCAGAGCCCGGAGAACGTACGTCGTTTCAAATGGTCCATCGGCTTCAATTCTTGAGTCAGCTTGATCTTGTATGGGTGTAAACCAAGATCCTTACGCAAAATTCGCCATAAAGTGGTCTGGGTGATGCCCAACTCTTGAGAACGCCGTGGAATTGACTGATTTGGATCACTTGGTACGGACGTTTCAACGACAGCGATATTTTCGACACTTCGACCAACCCGTTGTCTCACTGGCACGGCATCACACAACGAATATGTAGACTCAAATTTTTGCACTAAACTTGTTACTGCCTGTCTTCTAGGGCGAGAATTACGACCGAAAATCGGAGTTAACACTCTTAAAGTAACGGTCACCGACACCGAAATTCTGTAGTAAATTTTTATAATTTGCAGACGTTGTTCGTTCGTGTACTTTACCATGATGAAAATGTTAAGTTTACTGAATAAATTGACAGTGACAGTTCGATGATTAGTGAAAGGGTGCGTTCACAAATTGAATTAAAAGTTGTCAAGTCCCTATTGGAAAACCCTTTATCTCTTCTTCTGGGCTTTCGGGCTGGAAGTTTCAGTGCAACAAACAGTAGCAGCAGTTGAGCCCTGAAGATGTCCCATACGAGTGGGTAACGAACGTCGGCAGTTACACCAGTGACGCGATTCCGGCCCGGAAGGCCAGAAGAAGATTGTATAGACCACGACCGCGGAAGTCTACGTACCGGATATAATATATATGTTTTCTTAAAGGTAAATATCCAGTTATCAAGATGGAGATGCCAGACAGACCAAGCGTCATCAAGTGGAAACTTTATTGGTAAACAATTTTTTAATATTGTGTCTGCTTGTATTTGACATTTTTCATTGACCGATTTGAAGGAACAGCGTATTTCTATTTGTTTCTATTGTATGTTAAACTCTCAGACTGCCTGAGTTAGACATTGAATTTTTAACGTTTTAGCGAGTACCTTAGGAGAGAAACTCTTTATGTTATACGTATTTAAGGGTAAGATTCAAAGAGATTTTCTTCTTTCGAAGTTTTTGTGTTAATTAGGTTTCTCGTATTACGGGTTTTTTCTCGTTCTCTGTTGAGTATCTGTTTTTATACCGTGAAAAGCTAAGGCATTTAATGCATAATGTGGTCGATCATGGTCGGACGTAAAACAACCTTATTAAAAACACGAACCATTTTCGGGAACACGCCTGTATATTTTAACGTAAAATTTATTCGAATGTAAGATGCTCTATATATAAAAAGTGCTATCGTGCTTCAGTAAATGTAATCTTCCATAGCTCATTCTTTTGGAACAAGCACTCCTATTTTATTGTAAAATTCGTGTATACATTTTTTAAACGCAACGTAAAATTTATATTGCACTGCGCCTTTTGCTTTTAAGTATTACCTACCCGTATTTTGTACACATGTATGTATCTCTCTCTCTCTCTCTATCTATATATATATATATATATATAATGTGCGTATGTGTGTACGTGTGCTGGGACAACGCGTTGGAGACAAAAGAAACCGGCAAGAACAAAACACTGAACATTATGAACGCTCGCAATTCACGTCAAATAAAATAAACATGTGAGTATTTATGTGTGCATGTGTGCGCCATGCGTGTGTGTAAGTGTATATATTTTTGTATCTCTCATATTACGCAAAAAAGAAGTAATACGGTCTGCGACTTCGCGTTGTCGTTTTACGAATGTGGAAATTTCATTTGCGAAACATAAAAAGTCTTTTTGAAACGTGCGATTGGCCCCTTTCGGTGGCACTGTATATGTGCCCTCTCGAGCTGTTCAAAATTAATTTTGGCAAATTAATACACTTACAGTTGACGTTGAGTGAGATTCTTTTGCTGACTGCCGGTGGCACGTCGTTGCTGGCGATACAGAGATAAGCCCCCATTTGTTTCCTGTCCAAACGCCAAAAATACAAATTGCTGCCATTATACGTGTCCACTGCAAAAAAAGGAGAAATAATAAAAAGAGGATAACATATTTTTAAAAAATTTGCGTTAATTCTGAATATATTTGTATCAATTTATTGCATATTCATCCATGATATTTTATTATATTACTTTAACTGAAAACATAACTCCATATAAAGTTTTCGTTAGTCTTAAAGGGTATATGATAAGAAACATTAAATTTTCTAAGAGTTTGAGATATCATCTGCTTATTTTAGCGAGTAAGAAGTGCTATTTGCAGGTGAGACAGTGGTTCATGAAATGTCAATATTTCTAAATAACTTCTAAAATTGTGATTAATTAAATTTGAGCTTTTGGGATTTGAATTACGAGGATAGTTTGACAACTAGTGAGAATGACACATAGATGAGTTAAAAAAAAAGATGAGTTACGGGAAACATTAGGTGAATCTGCTCCATCGTCCGCCACAATAAGTAGATGGGTAAATGAATTTAAATGTGGTAGAACAAGCTGTGTTGATGAAGCGCGCTCTGGAGAACCCAAAATCGTGACTTCTAAGGAAACGATTATAAAAATCCATAATATTATTATGCAATATCGACGACTCAAAGTGAGAGAGATAGCAGACATGGTAAACATTTCAACAGAATGCGTACACCACATTTTAACGGAAGAATTGGGCCTTTCCAAGTTTTCGGCAAGATGGGTGCCGCGATTGCTTACGACTGATCAAAAGTTCACTCGCTTGCGCATTTCCAATGAGTGTTTGAACCTTTATAAGCGGAATCCGGTTGATTTTTGTAGGCCATTTGTTACTTGCGATGAAACTTGGATACACTACAGTACACCCGAAATTAAACAACAGTCGAAACAATGGTATCGGCAAACAAGGTGATGGCATCAATTTTTTGGGATTCAAAGGGCATTTTGCTCATTAATTACCTAGAGAAAGGTGCCACAATAAACGGACAATATAACGCAGAACTTCTACAAAAGTTAAATGTTGAGATTCGTGCTAAACGGCCAGGAATGGCAAAGAAAAAGAGATTCTGTTTCACCAAGACAACGCTGCCTCGTATACCAGCACAGTTGCGATGTCCAAAATCCGCGAGTTGCATTTCCAATTAGTACCGCATGCGCCTTATTTGCCGGATTTAGCGCCTTCCGACTTCCACCTTTTGTCCAAAATTGAAAACGCCACTAGGTGGAAAGAAATTTTCGTCTAAAGACGAGCTTATCATCTTCGTAAATGAGTATTTTGCAAGCCTTCCGGAATCGCATTTTAGAGATGGCATAATGGCATTGGAGCACCGTTGGAATAAATGTATTGCTCTTTTAGGAGAATATATTGAAAAATAAAAATTATTTCGTATTTAAAAAATTCGTTTTTCTTTTCCATTCTCACTAGTTGTCAAACTACCCTCGTATGTGTCCTCTTTCTTATATGTTCATTAAAAATTAAAATAATTTTAAACGTAATTTCTAAAGTTATAAGTAATGTTTGTAAATACCACTTTAAGGCAGCATATTAAAGGATAAATAAAGGAAAATAATAAAAAAATAAATATGTCACTCTCTCGTCCAAATATGGAAATATTCGAACGAAAGAACGACGTCTTGTTATCACGTTGATTTTTATTTATTTATTATTAATATAATATTATTGATTTAGATAGACCACTTTAAACTAGACATATGCCATAAGGTGAATGTCTGAGAATAATTCAAATATTAATAACGTCCTGTTTACAACGCGTTTCGAGAATGTCAATTCTTTTCAGGTAAACTCTGGTATTATTAACGAATACATTATCTATGCGTTATCGTACCGCCTCTGATAAAGCAAAATAATGAAAAAAATACCTCCTTCTCTCGTTCAAATACGCAAATATCCGAATGACTTTGTGCTTTTGTTTAGACATTGGAGAGCAGTCATTCAACAGTCAAGCGAATTCGCGAGACTGTTGAACAATATCTCCAATGATTTAGAACCTTTTTTTTACTTGAAATATACGCAAAATTTTCACGAATGATTCTTCTTGTAGATCTAGTGTTGCGCTGACTTTTTCTGACGTTTTCTACCAACTTCGATCAAACCGATCGCTTCTTATCACTAACTGTATCTGTTTCCCCAAACGTTTCTGCACAAGCTCACGAAATGATTTTATTGAGCAAGCTCCATCGTACAATTCATGTATGTACTGTTCGATATCTTCTTAATACTACTATTATCTGTTAGATTTACAGTAGCACTGAATAATGCCAACACAACCCCGTAGCGGCAAAATCATTTTAGCAAGTTACTGCTAGTACTTCAAATCGCAATATGATGCTTATTTTGAAATTAGAAAAACTAAGTCTGCATAGCAGTAAAAACATAATAACTATATATATATATATATATATATATATATATATATACATATATGTATATATAGTTATTCGAATCTCTCTATGGAACTATTTTTTCATATGAATGTACAAAAGAGCCTTCTTAAATTGGAAATTTATTTTTGAATAGCCCCATATTTTTGTTAGTATTTTTCGTAGTTGGTTCGGGAATCTATGACGTTTATTATTACGTGTAGTACTGATGTTCGCATCACAGAAAAGAAATGTGGGAAGATTCATAATGTATATTAACCCTAAATGCTTTTTTTAAGACGATTCTGTTTAATATCGTATAAGTATGAACAAGCTTGTTTTATGTGAAGTAATTTCCATTTTTGTAATTTAAATCTTTTAATTTCTTAACTGAAATTAGTTTTATTACAAAATGTTGTTAAATATACACCTTGTAATTTATTTGTATTTATATTTTGTCAGACAGAACAGACAGAATTTCTGCCATTAACAGGACAAAACCAATTACACATACACACAAATGTTCAAGAAAAACAAAAAGCAAATATAAAATTTCCTAAAAAATAACTGAACATAATAATAAATGCATTAGTACGTTTCTTAAATTCGATGTAAAGTGTATACTCTGATCTTAAATTGCAAAATAGTCATTACCTAAATTTCGTGGCATGTATGTACATATAATAAGTTTGGAGATCAAATCTTCAATATGTATGCAAAACAGAAGCAGATGATCTGGTGTGAGATAATTATCACTGAAATTAGCGCCAATTTCGGCATTCGCAAGTACAGAACTGATATACATATATATGTGCTGCTTATTGAGCTAAACGAACGCGCAAGTAATTGCACTCTATTGGAACCGTAAGTTCACTCCATTCCATTTTATTGGCATTTACAAATTTTAACTTTTTAGCAAACTAGTGTATATTCAAGAAAATATAAAACTATTATTCTTTTATATTTTTTTTTCTATTTCAAAATTTTATGTCTCAGCACCAATCTACTGTGTAAAACTAGACAACCTCGTTTGTAGAGCAATATGAAAAAAACAATTTTCAAGAGGGCTAGAAGATATTGTATTGTTTAACAAAATATTGTGAATTTCATATTTCATTTGTTTCCGTAGTAGGCTAAAAAATTTACCACTACGTAATCGTATGTTCATACATGGAGTTTATTGCAACGATAGAAATGTTTAGGAGAATTGACAAATGCGTGAAAACTAATAAGTTATTTTGGCATTCTAAGTTTTTAGTTTTTTTTATTGAAGAGTGGTCTTTCGTCTGTATGAAGTTTATCCAAAAGATTTGTTAAGGTTCTTGAAATGGTTATTTATTCCCGAATATACTCTTCTGTCACCATGAAGCTGTCCTTCTTCCAGAATGCCTTTTTGGAGAGGGGTTCTATCACCTCAAACTTGATGTATTTCATTTGTTTCGTTTTAAAAGCTTTGAACTTCAGAGGACAAGTAGGTGTCTTTTATTTTGACTTATCGAAAGCTTTTGATCGCATAGATCATGTAATTTTTCTTCCAAAGCCAGATTTACTCAGATTTAATCATCAATTTCAATTATTTGTCTTTTTCTATCAAGGTAGCAGAATACAATATGTATATTGTAACAGACGAAAGTTATCCACCTATTATGCTAAATCGGGAGGAGTCTAAACCTAGGTCCACTACTCTTTAGTATCTCCATAAACGATCCTTCGAATTCAAACGAGTGTAATAGATACGAAAAAACATTTTCTCACTTATAAATTCCATTGACATTGTAACTTTTTACAGTTGCAGATCAATAAAATAACCCAGGAGTGTGAGTACAGCAATTAATCTCGCATTATTATAAAATTAAAGGTAGTAAGTTCCACTAACAGGATGCTGTTATTTAGCCATAGTTTTCCATTCAATTCGTCGATATTTGCAAGTTCATCCAGTAAAGGATTTGAGCGCCGATTTTGATTATAATCTAGCCATCATGGAGTATAGAAACTATGTTTTCTCTACCGGTATCAAGGTATTGGGATATAAGTATTATTAGGAACACTGCGTCCTTTTAAATTCATTTGTTTTGTATTTATCTAGACTTGAGTATGCACGTGCGATCTGGAATAAATTCCATGTATTTTATAAGTTAAGTATAAGGAAATTTTTAAAATTCCATCATCTCAAAGCTGAGATGGGTCGACCATCGTCTTCTACTTGATAAGTTTAAAATAGATTGGTAGGTAAATTAGATGTAGCCTGTGAATGACTAACTTAATCACTTAATCATGCTAAAACGCGTACAGGAGTGTGTGTTTTGGCTTTCGACGGTACAGTCGTGTACGGAATTTATTTCGAGCGGATTTTGCGGTTTTCAGGTGCGATACTTCTTAATTATCTGCAGATGATGACAATTTAGTTGTCGAAATACGTATACGGAATACGAAAATTAATGTGGAAAGAGGTTATATATCAATTTTAAGCGATTAAAATAGATTTCCTTTTAGTTAGACGACAACACACATGTCTAACATTTCTTTTAACATTGTTCCGTTGTAATCACGATATTTAAAGAGAACACTTATGCAGATCGTTATAATTGCAAATAAAAGTTGAAATGTAAAAAATATCAGTAGAACAGTCACTAAAAAAAATCCTATTTAGAAGATTCATCGCCCCCTCAGATTTTCCAAATCGTCGAGTTCTAAGTTCAATTGCGCGCATGTGGGAGAGGTGATTTTGAACGTATATGTATTTGTATCATCATAACCATTCCATATATAAAGATAAATTGATTTATCATCGGTTTTCTCCTAAAAAGAATTTCGAGCAGGTCTAATCGCGTATGAAATCGCATCAACTTCCTTGAGTGTCGTCATATTCCGGCTCCCAATACATAAACTCCTTTCATTACAATTCGTATGATTTAAGGAACACGCGATCTAAATAAAATATACCGCTTGGTTGGGTAAAATTTAAGTTTTATGTCAAGAGTGGAGTATATAGCCTTAGGAGGGTCTGGAACCATAAAAGTCTCCGACTCCGGGAACTCGAACCACTGCTTGCCTATCTTTTTGCCGGTCTCGGAATGCTTGAAAATTACCGTGGACTTTTCAAAAGCGACGCGACTACTCCGATACTGCCAACTTATGCGGAATATTTTTAAATATTCCCACTCTCTCGACTGCACGAAGAATTTATTTGACGCAAAGGATAAAAGATATTTAATAGAAATTCTTCCGCCATTTCTACGGTTTCGAAACAGAAAGGACGGGAAAAAGGGATCGTCAGTTGAACAAAGAAACGATAAAATACAATATTTTGTAAACGGGTTATATATCACAAATAATTGAATTTTAAATGTGTGTGTGTGTGTGTGTGTGTGTGTGTATTTCTTTTTGTAAAAGAATAACAATTTTAGATGCAGAACTTTATGAGATGGAAGTGACTGCAATTGTTAACGCATTGCGGCCACTACTATTTTGAACATTCAATTTATAATTGTTTCATAAACACATACTTTGCATAAACTGTGAGAATACTAATCAGGGCGACGTATGTTGAGTTAACAATACTGTGTTGTTCGAAAGTAATTCCGATTTATTTTCATGGAAAAATAATTCCTTTATGCTCCTAGTATATGAGGATTTTATTGACCACTTTGATACATTATATCTTGCCATCTTTCTGGCGATAGTATGATTCCATGCTTATCAAACTTCTGACTTTTACTTGCAAAATTTTGATTTTGATGTCTTCATTGGAATTTAATGTTTTTCCTTATAAAAACTCAGAAGAATCGGAATCAATGATAATCAGAGAGTGCCAAATCTGCCAAATATAGTGCGTATAGTACATCTCATTCAAGCAGTAACTGCTTCTACCAAGTCATCAAACTTGTATGAGGCCTGGCATTAACATGGTGAAAAACTATACATCTCTTGGTGTCTGTTTAACGGAATTTGCAATTTGTCCAAGTTCCAGTATACTCCTGAATTAATAGTCGATATATCTGGTAGAAGGTCGGAAAAAAATCTCTTGAAGTCACGTCAAATAGAGAGTACTACTTTTTTTTATGAAATTTGGCTTTCAAAGCGCTTTCAGGCGATATGTCTTCAAGACTTAAGGTTTATTTAGTGTTGAAAATGATTATACAACGTAAAAAGAGTTGTACACAAGATATGAAATATTCAAAGATAATATAAAAATATTTTTGAGTAAAACTAATAATCACAAAAGTAAAACAAAAAGAGTTGACAAACAGAAAACATACAAAAAGAATACTCAGATCAAGTGCTGCAAATCCTTGGTTTTTATATTATACACAGTCTGTCGCAGAGAAAACCAAACCTTTTTAAAATAAAAACAAAAGTTTACTGTTTTGGTAAAATTAATTTATTTTATTCAAAGTAGTCGCCTTCGGCTTCAATACAACGTTTTGCACGGTCAATGATGAATGAAAATGTCGTGTTTAGAGATGTCCTTCAAGATCACTGTCGACGCGTTTTTAATGGATTCGACGTCGGCATAGAGCTGTCCTTTCATCAGCAAATGTAGTTTAAAGAATAGAAATCACAGAGGGTCAAATCCGGTGAATACGCTCTGCTGCACAGTTTCAGTGCGACAGACAGTAGCAGTAGTTGAGACCTGAAGATGTCCCACAAGAGTGGGTACGAAACGTCGGCAATTCTACCAGTGAGGATTTGATATAATTCTACAAAATATACATTTTTAAATTTCGCCCAATGGTAACTATTTATAACGGATGTATTAAATCTCATTATAACATTGTTTAGTTTATTTTTGTAACCCATAACGATGCCGTAAGACGAAATGTACCTATATAAGTGTTTAATCACTGAAGGTTGATATAACCCCTTGCCACATTAATTTTCGTATTTTGTATACGTATTTCGACAACAAAGTTGTCATCATCAGCAGATAATTAAAAAGTGTCGCACTTGGTAAACTACTGCGAAAATTACCCGTACGAAAGCGAACTCCGTACGCGATTAATTGTTTCGTATGGGTATTTTTTGCCGTAGTTCTCCAGGTGTAACACTGTTTAATTTATCTGCTGATGATGACAACTTAGTTGTCGAAATACGTATACAGAATATGAAAATTAATGTGGCAAGGGGTTATATATCAACCTTCTGTGATTAAGTGAATCAACCACAGGCTCCATCAAACTTACCTTCAATATATAAGTGTATTTAAAAATTGTTTATATTTTGCGAAACTATGCCAAGTGTTTGATATTAATTAACAATATTATATTCATTTTAATAATAATGTAATAATAATCCATGCTTTTTCATCTTCTGACAGTTAATTACAGGAGACATCGATATGCCAGAAGTTACTGTTATTCCTCGCCCGTCGTGCGACTTAAGATCTTTGGTTGTCAGAATTCACTAAAATGGAAAGGAAAACAACGAAAATCTTTCCGGGTCAGCGGTAGTCGGATTAGATTGCTAGATCTTCGGCGTGATATGTCAGTAACTTACCAGGAAGTTATCAGTCAGTTAATAATATGACGATTAATCGTTATACTATATACAGCCTTTGAGTAATTTACAATAGTTCGATTGATTGGAATCTCTAGCATTTAATAAAGTGAAGTCTACAAGTTATCTCTATAAAAATTAGGTCTATTCTCATTGTAATCTGGTAACTGGTTTGAAAATTTTCATATTTATTAGAATATGATAATAACCTCCTCCATGGTTATTTGAATCTAAGTGTGGGAAGACATTTGTTATTCAAAAATCATTATGATTAAGATTCATCTGTGACAGAATCAACAAAAAAACATTCTAAAACTTTATTACTGGGATTAGAATGCACATATTAAAGTATTCAGAGTATTGCTTGTCATAGTATGCAGTTTATGACATATGTATGTACTTATCAAAAAAAATGATATGAAAATCTTAAGAACAATATGAATTGTCTTTCTATTCGTCCTGTGTCTTTTGGATAAAATGTTTTTTCATCGGTAATATTACAATAGACTTGAATACTATTTTTTCACTTACTTGAATTGGAAATACAACTACTTTCTGTAATGACAGTTTAGGTTAATCAATTTCAATACTTCAAAGTGTATAATCGACTTCACGAAAATTTTACCATCTGGGAATTGTTGTTGTAAGGGTTTTTAAAGGTGGTGGTAAATGTTGATGCCAAAATTGCGCTAAATTTTATATATATAAGTAAGTACACGAGTACTAATTGTTAGTCTTTGGGTTGTTTCGCTGAATAAATTGATAGATTTGGTTGCTTTCACTTTCTTGACGATATTCCTACAGGGGCGATAAACAACAGTAACAGTAAAGGGATCCAACTGGTCTGATTCAGACAATATAAACTTCTAATTAGAGTCAGATTAGTTCCAGACGATAGCAGGTCGATCTTTTACACGATATATTTAGTATGTGGTCAAGGACACAATTAATGTTTTTGCAGCAAAGTATGCTAAACGCTTCTTTAAGATAATTCTGGGTGCTAAGTTAGTTCTTAGAAAAACCTTCACCTCTTTGATGTTTCAGTTAGTTCTTCCTCATCTTCTTTTGGAGTGTGTTCAAATCAAAGTGAAAAATAGCAAACAGACGAGTCGAGGTAGTTGTCGTAGATAGATCTTGTACAAATTCTAAATATAAACTTAATTCTTTCTATTGGGAGTTTCGCTCGTACCAAGAGTGTTATAGTGGGGTTAGATTATGACATACTGAAGTCACCTCTGCCATTGATTAAAGTATCAATATTGAATAAATATTTGTACAGAAATTGTCTAGATATTTATGTATTTGTTTAATTTAATACCTCGACTTCTTAAAGATTCTGTACATATAGTAAAAAACCTGAAATCTCTCTTTCGCAGTTGGCGATCTATCCGTAGGATATTGATTACATGAATCATCAAGTCAAGACAGTTACACGTCGTATTATAAGTTAATTCGAAAGCAGTAACATCGACAGACTATAATTATTTGTATAGAATTAATATACATATTACATGTCCATCTTTCTTTGTTATAGCCATAAGCTCTAGTATCAATTTTCTTCTGCACATATTAAAATTTTTATTTTGAGCTGTAGTTCTATTAAAATTACATACATTTTACAAGATAAATGCATGCAAATATAGTCAATACTATCTTAAGAATATAACGCGAAATATGTTCATAAGATAACAAGAGAAGGTACAACAATACAATAGATTTAGACATTAAATCGCCTAATATAGGTTTGGAAAGTTATAAAGTGTTGTAAATCTATTAAATTACACCTTGTTTATGAGTCCATATTACAACTTTTAAACATTAAGAATCCACTAAACAGATATTTACTTATTGACTACCCTTGATTTTTCGTTCTACTTTCACTTAAAATTGAGCTGAATGTAACTGTTGAGCACTGCATTCCGCTATTTCTTGATATATAACGTTGTTAAACATATTTTCAATTACAACGTATTTTTGTGCGATTTCGTCGTATTCTATACACGGACTGAAGCGATATCCCCATAATATTTCTTTGCTTGTATACGATGTTTGACATTGTGAGGGTTCGCCTGTGGTTGAGGAATCACCTTCTAACACGACCATGATTTCGAATCTACAATGAAAAAGGATTGTATATTATTGATCCATATGAATTCTATTGCATACGAAGATAATTTGGCAGACATTGATGGCAAACAACCACATTTGACTTTGATCTCGTATGTTAACTAAATATTAATTGAAATGAAATTGGAGGAAACTACACCTTGGCGGAACTTTTTATTTGACCTGGGAAAGTAATATTACTAACTGACAAGACTTGTCAATGGAGCAAGTTACCAGAAAAGGAACGTAAGGTATTCGAAAAAAATTTGAGCTTGATGAAGTTATTTAGTAAACAAACCGTCTTTGAAAATATAGTGTGTCAGTTTGAAGTAAACTAGTATTCTCGATTAAATTTAGATAAATTAAGGACAATGAATCTCTAATTACATAAGTTTTCGGTATCTCTTCACATGAAAAATAGAATAGATCAATATGTTTTATACATTCCGGAAAAGGTTGCAATAAAAAAATAGCTAATTGAACAAGTTAAGGGTTCTAATTTAACAGTCTGCATATATTTTCGGAAAGCTAAGTGATGCTTCATGCCTTGTGGATATCGAGCTATGTAATAACTTAATAAAAGATTTTTGATGTTAAGGATTTTGAAAGGAGTGATTAAAGAATTGTGTGTTTACTTTAATTTTTAAATTTAAATAATAGTTGATGATAACTAGATACTTCCGTGTTAATTTATAGTTTTACCGTATTACCGTACCTTTTTGTTACTTAGGTAAAAATTAAATTCTGTTTGTGTCTGCATTTTAATGATATACATAGTTACAGCTGCCAACTGAACTTCATATCATTTTCAAAACCAAGTGTTGATGTTTACGTATGTAAAGTAAATGGTAAACATTTCTTCCTCAAACTAGGAAATAAATTTTTGTTGCTTTATTTACGTCTCATCCTGTACAAGCTGGATATTTATATGACAGGTCGACGAACTAATACTAATATTAATAAATTCTTCTAAAATAATAAAATAAATGAATATTTGTAAACAATCGAGTACAGATCGAGGTGGAGAAGCAGACAACTGGAGAGAAAGTAACTCCAAAATATCTTTTTCAGAACGAATTAATACTAGGCAGGGACAAGTTACCCGTCTGGGAATTTTTTAAAAGCTTGCACACAGATGCTTAAAAATTTAAAGACAAAATGAAGAAGCTTATATTCATCAGAAACAATTTATTTGCTCGCGCAGAAGACCAGACTATTGAATACGCGCAGAAGCTCTTTGGTTTCCAAGAGATGAACTTAATTTGAACAATAATGTTGTCAAATTTAAGCAAGTGCTTCCTGTTTACGTATACAATCTAGAACTTATAAAACAAAGTGACTTCATTAAAATCATAGAACGCTATGCCATAACAAATACTAAGAAATTAGAAGCAATTTTTAGACTTGGAGCTACCCAAAATAATACTTTCATTAGAAATTACTGAATAATGTTTACCTAATATTATATAAATCAAACTTTGACAACTTCCAAAATGGACTATCTTTCGTAATTTTGTGGACGATTTCCTGAGGCCAAATTAACAAACCCATCTCTTCCAGATGTAATTTTTGGAAATAATACGGCATCAATTCACCACATCCTACGTACTTTTTTCCAATTAATATTGATTTAATAGTAGTTTTAGCACGATACTTTCCATAAACATCATGGATTCTAAATATTAAACAGTGCACGCCATCTCTACTGCAGATCTTGAAATAAATTAATACATAATACGACAATTTAATGGATTAATTCCGGCATACTTACAACTGCGTTTTTGCTGAATATTTTCGCGCTGTGTTTTTCATGCGGCCTGGAAACTTTTACATATACGGCTGTTACTAAGGCGCCCTCTATAGCCACACCAGTTAGAGCTTGAAAAGTTATTATCATCCAACCGGATTGACAATCGGTTGGGTAAATTTCACCAGAACCGATTGTGGTTATAGTTTCTACAACTAATATAAAGTAACTTGCGGTGGAATTACCACCAATGATACACGGATTTCGAGCTGCTTCAGCGATGTAGCTTTCTTCCCACATAACTATGGCCTTCCATAGAATAGTAAAGGTAAAATAAGCTACAGCGTTTGCTAAGCATAAGCTTAGAAGGATCCATCTCCAGCGGATGGTAAGTAGTGTATTTCCTAAATCTTTCATGTAACGTGAATTTTTTTCTGGAATGCTTATCCTAAAGACATTGTACTTTCCGCTTTTCTTGACTATTCTATTCGTTGGTGAGGCATACGGCCGGTGTGGTATCCTAGCATAATATATTAGATTGATAAAGTATCTTATATTTTTTTAAATTTAAACTTATACGAGGCTTACTATAATTAGATACACATATGGTATATTGTTAGATTTTAAATTATTAATGAATAATCAGCAATACCCACAGCACTTACTACTAAAAACAACAACCTTTCTACTACAGTGTATGTACGAGGGCAGATCAGTAAATAGTGAGCCTAGACAAGAAAATAAAAACCTTTTTACGAAAAATTATTTTATTTTTCTGTTCTCCTTATACTTGATTTGATTTAATCTACCTATATTCAACTGTTTTCACTCCTTTAGAAAAGCAAGCTTTATCACATTGTTCGAAATAAGTTTTATTCTCAGTGATTTCCTTCTGAATCCACTCTTGCTACGAAGTGTTCAGGCTGGGAAAATGTTTGATGGGGCCAAGTCGGCTAATAATTTGGATGTGAATCCTTTTTAAAATATATATGAATTTTTGCCATACAAACCGCCAAAGTGTGAAGACGTTGGTTATCCTGAACTAAAAGCATTCGTTTCTACTTTAGTGGGGCAGTTGATCTGAGAGGAAGCCATAGTATTCACCTGCTTTTGTTTTTATCCTTTCGAAGCCTATCAGAAAACATCCATTGCAGATTCAAAAGACAGTTGCTATAACTTTCGGTTTATGTGTATGGTCATTGCCTTCTTCGTAGCACTTGTGCCAACCTCAGTCCACTGTTTTGATTCTTGCTTCATTTCAGGTGCATAATTTTATATCTAGGTTTTATTAACCGTTATTATTCGGTTCCAAAGATTTTCTTTCATGTAGTGATTTAGTTTGCAAAATCAAAAATACTAATCCATATGATTTGTGTGAAGCCTCGGCTAATTTGAGTAAT
Organism: Dermolepida albohirtum; assembly: GCA_031893035.1. Lineage (NCBI taxonomy): Eukaryota > Metazoa > Arthropoda > Insecta > Coleoptera > Scarabaeidae > Dermolepida > Dermolepida albohirtum. Next base: position 190,370 of record JAVIWB010002180.1, read on the forward strand.
TCTATTAGACCAGAATTCTTCAAACTACGGCCCGTAGGCTAATAGTGGTCCGCCATTGTTTATTTTGATTATATAAAATTCACAATGTAAGTAAATCATAGAAAATAACAATCTGATGTTTTTACTTAACGAACAATTAAGAAACACAATAACTGATATACATACGCAATTCAAAACTATAATATGTATATACGTATGACGAACTAGCCAGGTATTGGTGCTTGAAACTCTGAAAGTTTGACTATCCCTGCATTAGATCATTATTAATCACCATATCATGTAGTTTTTTAATAATTTCTAGGATATATGCGCCTTTAGGGCGACTACAGCGTTGTTCATCAAATATACCTCCCGCTACGTTCAAACTAATGTTGTAAGATTTCATTCGATAGAGATTAGCTCCTGTTAACAGAAACCAGCTCTGTTTTGATTTCTTTGTTTGCTATATTCTTTAAAAATAAAAATCACTGATCGGTACTCCACTTTTCCATGTTCTAAAATAAGCTAAAAACAGTTTAATTTCTATTCAAATCACGAGCGTCTTTACGATCGGAATGAACCCAAATTTTGATAAATACATATGTTTCGAAGGATTGTCGATTTGAAAAATAAATAAGACTTTTTTCCCTCTTACGTCAGGTTCATTAATTATTGATCCGCCCTCGTATACAATTTATTATATTTCGTATACTGCATTTTAAATATAAATTTTATTGTGTTGTATAATGAACTATTATTTTCGTAAAAAGAATGTTATTTTATAAATGGTAATGTTGAGGTTTACAAACTTCATCATTATTTTAAAATAAAGAATTATAATATTTTTAGTGTTTTATTCTTGGAAAGTGTTGTCGAAATGTTAAATGTTATAAATTGGGTTTAACTAGATTAATGAACAATCTACTCATGTTGATTTAAAGAGAAAATAGTTTAATATTATATTAGGCAAAATATTTTTGGCATAATGTAATATAATAACTTAAAATTTTCTTTTTTCGATGATTATATCACAAGTTAAAAAGAATTTTTCATATTTAATACCTTTTTCGTTGCTTCCGACTTTCCGCACATATTGCCGGCAATAAATTGAATTGTACGTTTTCATTTTTGTCTTGTTCATTTGCTTCTTCTACACGCACATTTTTTACTTCGTTATTGTCACTAAATGAAGTCATTTTAGCACCTGGTGTTTCACAGTATCGTGCGGTTAATAACAGAAAATTTTTACTAATGTTACATAACCTAGTTCTGCGAAAGATCACATTTCATTCCACTGTATTATTTTTAGTTAAAAAGATATGGTGTATATCATAAGCGACTTTTTAACTATTATGTTGATAATTTGATAAGAATTCTAATATAATTCACTACTGTAATTTTATATGGTTCATTTACCACAGTTGCAATTTATATAGTACTTATTTACCTTTTCTAATTTATGTTACTTTTATTTACTTTTCAGTCTTGCGTTTTACGAACGTTTAACATGTCGCAATGCTAAAGACTTTGTGGTGATGATGACGTCTGTTCTGATGTATTAAATTGCTCTGCAACCTACGTGATATTTCTCCAATTAACCTATTGAAGAAATAAACATTTCTAAGAACACTCTATTGTATACTTTCATTGTTACAATTGCTTGCGCTTCATTTCTTTTTTAAAATCAGCGTCTAAAATTATTGTGTCAATTCGTTTATTGTTAATAAAATTGTTATTGTTAGATGCTAGATTTAATTTAAAGTTCAGAAACTATTTTTACACATTCAGTTTGCATTCACCAGTAAAGAAATTTTCGCGATTTCTATTTATTATACAACATTTTAGTTGTATTCTTTAAAATTCTTGCCTTTATTCACGTGACATTATAAATATGACTAAACAAATAACTCACAGATGTTTTTTGTTTACTTATTAATGAAGTAATTATCTTTTGTTTGAATTTTCTGAAGTTACACTGCGTTTTAAATGTGATTTTATATTTAACTTTAATAAGTTTGAGTATATCGACGAGATTATAATACTATTTGGTGACAACATTCTTAATGATTTCAAGGCTGCTATTAGCGGTAAAAACTGAAATGATGTGTACAATAAACAATATACATTCGAGGAAAAATTTCTTATATTTGCGAATACCTTTTTAAGATAATATAACGCTCATACTTTTAGGAAAGTTCCTCTAAAACGCAATTCAGTTAAATTCCCCGAACATTTTCATAAACTTCAAGACATCATTAGTCTATTATAAAAAGTTCTGATACAAAAAGGATGATCGTTCGATAATGAAGTTAATGCATTAAAACATAGTAAAACCGATGAATATTGTTTAGTTCATCAAAGAAAAGCAAATAAATTTCGAAAATAGCTAATAATTATGTTAGTTAATAGTTATGTGTTAGTAGACACACTAGAAACGTATTATCTGCTAAGAATAATCTAGAAATAAATAGAACTATACAACAACTACCAAAACAAATCACTTAAGGTTGATATATGCCCCCTTTTCACATTAACTTTTGTATTCTGCATACGTATTTCGACAACTAAGTTGTCATGATCAACGGATAATTAAAGAGTGTAGCACTTGGAAACAACGGCAAGAACTCGCACAAATCAAAATCAGTGCATTAGTTGTACCGTTAAAAGCTAAATGTCACACTATATACCAGGTGTATCGAAAAGTCATTACCGGTTTTATCGTAAAAAGCTACATAATTTTCAAGAAAATGTAAAACTTTACTCAAAGTATTGACCATTTGATTCTACACATCTTGCTCGTCTTTCAGGCAGTTTATGGATGATATCCCAAAAAAACTGTTTGTCCTTTGAGTAAAACCATTCATCAAGTTTTCTGACTTCTTTGAAATTGGCGAAGTGATAGTAGGACGGGGTAAGGTCTGGAGAGTACGGCGGGTGCGATATTATGTCCCATCCAAGTGCTTTCAACGCTTCCTTGATCGGTTTGCTGTACGAAACGATGCATCTTGGGGCCCATTTTGGATGTTTTTGTATCAATTCATCGTTCAAAGTGATAATTTGTTATCGGTAGCGATCAGTATTAACTGTTTGGCCAGGTTTGAATAGTTCGTAATATTCCACGTTACTCTGGTCCCACCAAACACAGAGCATTGTCTTGCGACCAAAACGATTTGGCGTAGGACGATCATACCTTTGAAGCAGCATTTCACAGACAATTTTTCGATTTTCCATTTGCCTGTCATTCAATTGATGTAGCACTCATTTTCCCATCTTTTGGATATTTTCCATTGCTCGTAATCGGCCGCTAATCGTATCTTCGGCCAGATTTAACGCTACTGCCAATTGTTTTTGAGTTTGGGTTGGGTCTTTATCCAATAACTCCTGCAGTTTCGCATCTTCAAACTTTTTTGGTCTACAAGAACGTTCTTTGTCTTACACACCGAAATCACCGCTTTTAAATTGTCAAAACCACGCCTGACATGTTTTTATACTTGCATGCTCACCGTAAGTTTCTATCAGTAATCGATGACTTTTAGCGGCTTTTTTCTTTTGATTAAATAAGAAAAGTAATGCAGTTTTTCAGGCACGAAACTCGACATTTTTAAAGAGGTATAAATCTATGACAGTGTTACTTTCACAAAATATAACATGTATGGCTTTGAAGCTTGATGCCAGTAGAATAAGATGTCATATGTGTCAAATCATAACATTGCATACTTAAGCCTAGCGACATCTGTTAGAAAAAGCGATAATTGTATTCTAGTCTTAAATTATCTTAAAAAAAGTATCTGCATGAACTTACTACACCCTCCCTTGTAGTAACTATTTCAATATTTTTGTCAACGGTTGGGTTATTAAAGAACAAAATTCGTTTTAACAGCGTTTACGGTAATTGATATGTAATTATGTAACACTTCCTCGGTTCATTAAAACATTTTTGCCGATTAAATCCATGCTTGTTATTAGATTTTTCATAAAGGCGTTCAGTTCAAATAACTTTAACTTGAAAATACCACAATATTATCTCTATTTTCCGCTATTTCTAGATTTAAAACATATTAAATTAAAAGGCTTTAATGATATTTGTTTATGTACTGAAGAGAATTTTTTTGTATATGTATATGAAAATAAAATACAAATTTAGAAACGTCTAAGCCACCTATGTATATGAAACTGAGGGGAAAATAAGATTATATATGGCACAGTCTTTAGAAAATAAGAGTATTCTAGTGATATTTTTGTGTGTAGCGTCGTGAAATATAAATAAAAGTTATGTGGAAATTTTTATGAGCATCGGGTCGTTTTTGCCTACAAATTTGAGATCTAAAAGTCTACTGATGTTAGACTGGAGATATACTACTTTCGCGAATTTCAAAATAGGTTAGATTTATATTTTTATTCTCGTTTGGTATTCTTGTCATATGATCCGTTATCCTGTATACATGTATAAAGATAACACAAATTTCATCTGCTTTAAAACCGCACAAAGAGAGCTGCAAGATTAAGTAAGCAAATCGCTGCTATTCTATGAGTAGGTGTTATGATAGAATTAACGTGGATTTAGTTAATGTTATGTACACGTGTTAATTAAAAACGTGACCGAAAACAGTTGCGAAGACTTTCATTCAACGAAAGAAAGTGAAGATTAATTGGTTTTAATACCCGAAGATTCTTTTCTGAGAACGCAAACAAAGAGATTGTTTTCGTCTTTTGGTATGTTTCCCTTTCCTAGTGGCAATTGTATTAGCTATTTGTCTTTATTTAGTTTACTTTTCTGTAGATATTATTGGCTTTGTTATACCAGGTTGTTTCATAAGTTTTATCATTCGATAAGAGATGGCGCTATTTGGTTCACCGTCTTATCTTTTTAAAAATTGTACTATTTTTTTTATGAGCACGTGCAAAGTTCTCTCATTTTATGTATTCTTATTCGTATATATACAGCTGTTCAAAGTTGACGTGTCACAGTATTTTTTTACAATGGAAAAAATTGAATATCGTGCAGTGATAAAATTTTTATTTTTGGAATGTGTAGCACTAAATCAAATTTATGAGTGATTGTTAAAAGTGTATAGGGACTCTCCACCTTCAATTAGAACAGTAGAAAGATGGTATGCAGAATTTGAATGAAGTCGTACAAGTCCTGAAGACGATCCATCTGAAGGACGTCCAAAAAGTGCATGAATACCAGAAATCTTAGCAAAAATATAGGATATAGTTTTGCAAGATCGTCTATTAACCGAGAGACATTTAGTAGAAGCCCTAGGCACCTCATTAGGTAGTGTGAGCAATATTTTGGCTGAAGCTTTAGGTTTCAAAAAGCTGTGTGCAAAATGGGTGTTGTATTCGTTAACAATGTAACAAAAACACATTCGAATGCGATTTACTTAGTAACATTTGAAGCGCCTTAGAAAGAATGAAAATGATTTTGTGCATCGTTTCATCACTATGGATGAGATTTGAGTATACCACCATGATTCTCAATCAAAACAAGAAGCTAAGGCCAAGTGTGAACCCAGTGCTTCGGCATCGAAGCGAGTTAGGGTCTAGAAATCAACCACGACGGTGTTAGCATCAGTTTCTTTGGAATACGAAAGGAAATTTGTTTGTGAATTACCTCTGAATTGATAAAACAACAAATTCAGATTATTGTTGAAACTTTTTGGACGAGCTGGATGTAAAAATTCATGAGAAAAACCCTGGTTCACAAAAGAAAAAATCGTTTTTCATCAAGACAACGCACTCTCTTACACAGCTCAAAAAAATTAAGTTACGAATCTCTGTTTTCTGGCGGCTTTCACATCTCAAAAATTCCATCCGTGGAAAACGATTTTCATCGAAAGAAGAGGTAATAGTAGCACTGGAAGTGTATTTCGACAGTCTTCCGGATTCTCACTTCAGGAATGGAATGCATAAATTAGATTACTGGAACAAATGCATCGAAGTTCAGGTAGGTTATATTGAATAATAAAATGTATTTCATACCATAAAATCGTGTTTTTCTTATGGAACGACAAAACTTATTGAACAACCTGGTATTTGCATAATAATTTTATTGGGTTGGCAACTAAGTACTTTCGGTTTTTACTGATAGAGAGCGTTGCTTTATTTTTTGTATAACGTATGTTAGTGCTGTACTTTACCGGTTGTCGCGTGATACTAGTCACATTGACGTAACTTCAGAGCAAGTAGTGCGTGATTTTTATTAAAGCTATTAGTTGTGGGTTAATTTTAAATGGACTGCAGAAACGAAAATTTTCGACATATTTTACTATTTTATTTTCGTAAAGGAAAGAAAGCTGCTGCGGCTCACAAAAACATATGTAAAGTTTATGGTGCTAATTGCTTAACAGAGCGCACGTGTCAGACTTGGTATAAAAAATTCTGTTCTGGAGATCTGGCCTACTGAAGTTGATGATGACCAAATCAAAGTTATAATTGAAGAGGATCGTCATATAACTGTGCGAGAGGTTGCAGAGAGGCTATATGTATCGTACACAACAATTGAAAAACATTTAAAATGTCTTGGGCTAGTTAAGAAGCTTGATATTTGGGTACCTCACGAATTGAAAGAAATTCATTTAACACAAAGAATCAACTTTTGCGATATGCATCTTAGACGAAATGAAACCGACCCTTTCTTAAAAAGAATCATCACTGGTCATGAAAAATGGGTCCTGTACAGTAACATAGTTCGAAAACGATCGTGGACCAAACACGATAAACCAGCTCAAACCACATCGAAAGCTGAATTGCATCCAAAAAAGATCATGCTGTCAGTTTGGTGGGATTACAAAGGAGCCAAACGAGTAATTCTGATGTTTACTGTAAACAATTAATAAAACTGGATGAAGCAATCAAAGAAAAACCGCTAGAATTGTCAAATCGGAAAGGTGTAGTTTTCCACCAAGATAATGCAAGGCCTCACACATCTTTGGCAACTGGTGGGAAACTATTGGAGCTTGGCTGGGAAGTGATGCCACATCCCCCATACAGCCCTGATCTAGCACCATCTGATTACCGTTTATTTCGAAGTTTGCAGAATTCTTTGAATGGTAAAACTTTCACAAATGACGATGACCTTCACTCGCACCTACTTCAGTTTTTTGCTGATAAGGACCAGAAATTTTATGAGTGCGGAATCATGCAGCTGAAAGAAAGATGGCAAAAGGTCATTGAGCAAAATGGAAAATATATAATTGATTAAAAACTATTCTTTGTTTAAAAGAAAAGTGTTTTATTTTATACTACAAAACTCAACTAACTCAATGTAATTGGTTGCACATTGAATGAAAAAGTAATAATTATATAAACTTAAGTTTAACTAAAATCAATTTAATAATTTAGTTTAAATTCGATTGTCGGACTAGACAAATCGCCCATATTCAATATGTTTAATTTGGTAATTACTTTGGCAATGAAGTCGTGTCTACTATTTTTGGTATAATTATATCATGAATGAAACATTATCAACAGACTTAAATAGTAAAATGCAACGCGAGAAAGCATCAGGAAGACCATGGAGTCATGCCTATCACATTTGGTATAATAACTGTATGAATGAAAGGTAGTTAATAGACCTAAATACTAAAATGCAACGCAAAAAGTATCAATAAGACCAAGTCAAGATAAATCATGTAAACCTAAACCATGTTTCTAATCGATACATTCTTATTTTTGTAAAAGATTGAATACTTTATGCTTCTGGGTTTCCGGGCTGGAACCGCGTCACTGGTATAACTGCCTACGTTTCCGTACCCACTTGTATGGGACAACTTCAGGACTCAACTACTGCTACTGATGAAACTGACTTGGATTTATATACCTCGGAAGTTTACGTACCAGATTATTGAATACTTTAATTCAATCAATCGTTTTAACCGACTTTGACAAGTGTAATTGTTTTTGCTAATATTTAGCTTGGGCAGGACAAAATCGATAATTTTTTTTCAGCACAGACTTAAATCTAACAATATATGTGTAGGAACGTAGCCACCAATTTATACAATATTCCATAGTTGATCTAATTCAGGTGTAATACAGTACTTTCATTTCAAAACAAATCATACTAAATTTTTTTTTGATTTTGTAAAAAGGTAGAAATGACAAAGCAATGTGTTAAATTAGATGTCGAGGGGGACGTCATTATACATTTAACAGAATCCTGTTATGCACATTCTCCCCTCCAGCCTCACTTTGAATTGTCAAATAGCATCCAACATAGCGTGACACATCGTTTCAAAGGGCATAAAAACCCAACCGTGCTAAAAAACGTAAAATTGGTTGATAAATTCGCGAGGTATAATGAAAAATGTGTGCTAGCGCAATGAGTGTGTTCATCTAAACAAATTACTAATTAAATTATAAAATAATTTATTAAATGTTCAAAATGTACACCAATATTGTCGAGACAAAAATAAAGATTGTTTTGAAACTCCTCGCGGCTTTGATCAAGATTTATTTATCCATATTTCAGCGATATTCTATTTTTGTACTATCATATAGAAGTTATGTAATTAAAAAACGCATAAATGAACCATTTAAACACAATTATTACGATTATCATTTGAGTTTGTCATTTTGTTCGTTAAGCCACAAAAGTAATTCAATTCTAAAGAAATTCTTAGTATTTGATCAATAAGGTTGATATATAACCCCTTTCCACAATTAACTATTTGTAAATTCTGTATACGCATTTCGACAACCAAGTTGTCATCATGTCGAAATGCGTATACAGAATTTACAAATAGTTAATTGTGGAAAGGGGTTATATATCAACCTTATTGATCAAGTCAATCAACCACAGGCTCCATCAAATTCAACTAAATTTTTAGTAAATAATAAAGATCCTGTGAATATTAAAAATAAGTCTTGTGCCTATTTTTATTCTTTGTTTGAAACGTAATATTAAAATGGGATATACTCTAGCAAAGAATAGAAATAATCTTCCTCCAGGAGCAAGATCATTGTGAGCATAGAATAGCCAGATGATCGAATTGGTGCTTAAGTTTGAAGAAACTCGGTCTCCACGCAGTAAAAAAAGCTATTCAACGAAGCGGTTTGGATGAAACTAGTTTGCTTGAAATACCTGATTTATGCTCCAAATTCAAATATTTCTATTCCGAAAGTAACTAAACTAACCAAGTTGAAAATAAATAAGTTATTTCCTAAATATAAACACTACACGAACTCAACGATGATGTTTACAATAGAATTGAATATTGCACGTTAATGTACCAAAGAATTGATGAAGACCATGACTTAAGCAAAAATATTTGTTTCAATGACGAATCAACTTTTTTACTGTATAGTTTTATTAACAAACGCGATTGTAAATATTGGTATAATGAAAATCTGTATGTGTTTTGGAACAGTCACAATCAAGTTTCACAAAAAATTAACGTATGGACATCCATCTTTAGAAACGAAATTATTTAGCCAGTCTTCCTCGAAGAAAATATAACTGTGCAATTGTATGTGAACCCTCTGGAAAATGCGATAGACTCTCTTATAGTATGATCCTTGGAACATCAATTGATGTAAACGGAACTCTTGAAGTCAATGAAGAAAGTTTGCATTTCCATCAAGACGGAGCTCTACTTCATTATGCACAGTAAGAGAGTAGCTCAATGAACGTTTGCTCAGAAAATAGATTGATAAACGAGGTGCAGTGAAATTTCAAGCAATATCTTCGGGCCTAGGTCTGCTTGACTTCTTCCTTTGCGATAATTTGAAGACGAAAGTGTATAAAACCCTCCTGAAAGCATTCTAGGAATGAAAAATAGAATATCGCTGGAATCTAGATGTATTAAACTTTGGTCCACGTGTAGTTGCAAAACAAACTTTACTATTGCCTCGTCAATAAAGATGCACATTTTTAGCACTTAGTAAAGAAATATGTAATTTAATTTAGTAATTCGTTTAAATAAATAATTACGTTGCGTTAGAACACATTTTTTATTTTAACTCACAAACCCACCAACCAATTTCACGTTTTTTTTTATAGCAGGATTGGATAGGAAATGTATTGGCCTTTGTAACGGAGTGTTACTGGGGTGACATTTGACATTTCAAAGTGAAGTTGGCTAAAGGGCCAGAACAGAATGGCAGAATTTTTTCAAATGTATAATTACTTCTCCCTTGGTATCTAAATTGATTTATACTTTATCAATTCTACCTTTTTTTTTCAAAATCAAAGGAAATTTAGTGTTTTGTTTTGAAATGAAAGCACTGTAAATTAACTATGCAAAGTTTTGGAAAAATCAGTAGTTCTTTCAATAAGAGCGCAGTTTCATGTTTCTAAGAATCGTCGAATCAAAGAAAGTGCAATCGACTGTTTTTCCTCAAGACGATAATGTTAAACGTTTGTCAAAGCTTTTCTGGAACAAAAAATAATTTTCTAGTTAGCTTAAATACATTTTATTGTTACTGTCACATTTTAAAAAGTCTAAATATATCTGCGACAATGCGCAGTCTTCTTTGGCAAAGTCTTAGATTAAATTTTGGTGTGTAGCCCTGGCATATACAGAAACTAAATTTTTACGAAAAATCATTTATATACTAATACAACAGGATACGATACGAGAACCATATCACTACTTTTTAGGCTGCTGAAAGTATGTATGATATGTAGGTGCTGTATGACTATTATTATAATTCCATCGCGAAAGTAATTTGTAATGGACTAAAGCAAAATATTTTCAGTACCATATAGTTGTAGATTTTTAAAGCAAAAGACATTGATCGATATAATCAAAAGTTTTAGCAAGATCTGAGTAAATTAAATCTATTCTCTACTATAGAGTTTACGAATTCCATATAAAGTACAAGATTTATTTAGTACTACGTCTCACAAAGAAGTCATGTATGTGAGGGTTATTAATCCTGTAAAAGACATTAAAAATTGTTTCAGCAATTATTTTAAGCCTTGATTTGTTTGAAAATGTTCAGGAAGTCTGAATATTTACTTACTGTATATGTTGTGATAGGATAGCTTTATCTTTCATCAAAACATTTTAGTTTATATTAATTATCAATATTATAAATTTTGCGTTTTACAAAATTAGTTTATCGTTCCTGAAAATTTCAAATTTTTATCAGTTTACTATGCACTTAGACTTATTACAAGTCGGTAGATTAATGGCACACATTTCTTAACTATATGCATTGGGAGATACACATAATAAAACTTTATAATTTTGAATATCCGTTTCTTTCTTTGATCACGCTCGACTATAACATTTTTTGTACTCTTACTTTTTCGTTCTGTTAATAGGTCTCAAAGTACATGTTAAAATATAAAGTTTTATTAACCTTTTTATCCTTAATCTATTCTTTTAGCTTTGGCATTGCTAACTTTCATTATCATTTAATATTCTTAGAACCATCTAAACCTTAATAGTTATTTTATTGTATCCGAGTTTCACTAAATGTAAAACATTTATTTGAGTCAGAATTAAACACGCAGTCGTAATTACACACAGATTTAGTAACCATCGAGAGATCTATCGCCTTCTTCAGTTTCATAAATAGATTCATTAACAAACAACGATTTTGTACATCGAAATTCAAAATTGAAGCAACAACAAACTTGTACATAAGTGTTAAATAAATAGTTTTATTTTAGTACTTGTGTTTTATCATATTATTAACTGTCTCCAATCAATTTAACAATTTCCTGTGATTTGCGACCCCAATTAGGGTGATGCAATGTGCTCGGTTCCAACAAAAATATTGGAAAAGTATAAACGATGGTAAATTTTAATGTGGAATATGATTGATTAAATTAATCAATGTCCACAATAATTTTCGTATTCCTTATATTGTCTTTGACAACTATGTTGTCATCATCAACATGTAATTATTCACGGTGTCGCACCTGAAACCACGGCAAAATCCATACAAAGACAAAGTCCGAACTAGATTTACACCGTCAAAAGCCAAACACACATTCACGCAATGTGTTATTATATTATCTGCTCATGATGACAAATTAATTGTCCAAATAAGTACATATATAGAATACGAAAATTATTGTGGAAAGGAGTTATGTTAACCTTAATTAAGTATAAACGAGCTTCTTTGACCTGGATAATGTCTAATATTCGGGGGCAATTGAAATAGTAGTGAAAAGGTGAATGATAAAGTAGAGTTATGCATTTGTAAAAAATAAAGCGTTTTGTTAAGGGTATTCGGTTCTTGGAAGCTCTAACGCTGTCAATAAAAACAGAAGAGAATGTGTTTCCAAATTGTTAAAAATTATAATCGTTATGACCAGGATTCAAGTATACCTATTGAAAGGAATTACCAAGTGTTACACGTTTCCATTATGTTAGATAACTTCTACACTAAACTAGTACTCATTCGCTTTGAACTGACATGAATTCAATTATGATTCTTATGATTAGTGATTTAGGTTCTTAGTTGTAGTTGAATATCAAGTGGGGTAGCGACTATACTTAACAAAATATTTAAGTACAAAAGTGGTAAAGGTAAGTTTAGACTAGCAAAAATTTAGGTTAACTCTGCCAACATATTGACACCAAATAATTATTTATGGCAGGGGCATTTGTGGAAGTTAAATTTCTAATATAGAATTCCAATAAGGAGTGGGCAATTTGAGAATAATTTCAGTTAGCCCATAAAGTTGGAAGAGTTTCTAAAATGACTTAGGTTTCTTAAATGTCCCATTGTACTTTCTCTTTCTCATAAATGAAAATGTTAAGTTTTATACCACAATCGATTTGTTTTATTCATTTTTGCATAGTGTACATTGTTGCATTTCTGTTCGCCTGACAGTTATGTAAACTGTTTAATTGGAATCGTAACCATATTACCTGTCACCCCGGCAACAGTTTAAGTTTAGTAATGAATTACATCAGTATCGGAACGTCACACTACATAGTACGGTACTATCGTATTGTCTGAATCGTTACTCGTTACTGCCGTGCCATCGCGTCGGGTCGTTGCCCGCGAACGTGCTCCGTTGGTTTGAATTGAGCGGAACGTTTGGTATGTGCGTGGGTGTCATGTATGTATGTAAAAAGGGACAGATATCTGGCGCGTTCGGCCGTACGTTTCCGAGATAATTTTTAATTTGTTAACAATCGGAGAGGGGTTCGTATGAGCGGATGTAGGGTGATTAATCCTTTCTGAATTATTTGCGGGATGGAATGCGAATTTAAACTGCGGACGGGAATAAGAGGAAATGAGGGAAGAGTGATATCAAAGTTTGATTTTAGGCATACTTTGGTCCTTTTTTATTATACGGATGTCATATCTATTGTAATTAATTTATTAATAAATAGTTGTATGATATTGTTTATTTAAAACTGTAAACATTAATAAATAAAGTTTTTTGTTATCGTAAATAGTTTTATTGCTTTTCAAAATATTGTCCTTGAAAGTCAATGTACTTTTGTATTCGTTTAAACCAATCCGAAAAGCATTGCTGCCACTTTGAAGTCGGTATCTCCAAAATATGGGCTTGAATGCCTCAACTGCCTCTTCCGGCGTAGAAATCCGTAGATCACGAAGTTTATTCTTCACGTGTGGAAGCAAAAAGAAATCACAGGGTGCTGGATGACTCATCAATTCAATGTTTTCCCGGTTAAATAATCAATTGTTTGAACCGATCTGTGAGAGTTGGCATGGTGGAGAATGATCTGTCGTTTGTTTACCTTATTTCTTCAAAAACTTTTTGGCAAACAAATAGTTGTGTACCATTCGGAAGTGTCCGTTCTACAACTCTCTAAAAGCACGGTGGAAACGTGATCGGTTTTTCCGAAAAAACAGGCGACTATTTGTTTTTATGTGCGTAGAGGACGAACAACTTTTGTTGGTTTTAGCTCATCTTGGAATACCCGTGCAGTCGACTGCTGTTTACTATCGGGCTCATACGTATAGATCCAAGATTCATCACTTATGACGATTTTGTAAATGTTCTTTGAAGCAGCGCCATTGTATTTTTTGTGCATTCCTTGGCATCAATCGAGTCCTTTTTTGAGCGGTTGTCAAATTATATGGTACCCAAGGTGAACATAGCTTCTTAACGGCTAAATGCAGGATCTTAGCACGTTGGTGTTACTAATACCTAAAGATGCCTCGAGCTCACGGTATATCATATGATGGTCTTGCATTATCAATTCAAACACTGCATTAATGTTTTCTGATACAACAACATTTGTGGGACGACCTTCACGAAATTCATCGTCCAAAGAACGCCGTCCAAGATTGAATTCACTATACCAACGATATACTGTAGTTTTTGATGGTGTTTCATCACCATATAAAGAATTCAGCTCGTCGATGCATTCTTAAGACAATCTACGTCGAAAGTTATGAAAAATAATTGCACGAAAATGTGCGCGAGTTAATTCCACTTTTTCGCTGACATAAAATTGTCAAGTTACTGTCAACTTTCTATTTTTGACAGTAACTTGACAATTTTATTATATATTATATTATTATTAATAATAAAACTGTCAAGTTAAATATGTTGTCAAAAATGATAAACTTCACGATGCAATCATCAGATCGAAGGCAACACTAACAGTGTTGCTAGTTCCCGAAATATAAACGGCTGCCCTCGTATAATGTTTGCATAAAGTTCAAATTAAATTTAGTTTGATGGTGATTGTCATGGATGAAGAATAATTTAATTAATTAAGATGATGTCAAAGTTAAACAGTTCAACAAGGGATATCTAAACTTGAATGTTATAAAAATTAGAGAACAAAGTCATGTAAATGGCAAGATGCGTCCATGTAATACGATGTAATCATGTATTACGACAAATAATTATGAAGATTAACAAAGACAATAATAATTAGTAAACAGAGAAAGAACATAAAATCACCCAAGGTTACATAACTTTAGAACTGGTAGAAAATTTCAATCATTTTGAAACGACAGTCAATGTACAAGGCGACATAAACGAGAACAACAATCTACAGAATTACGCCAACTGTTTAAAGTTCCTATGAAATAAAGAAGTACCAAAACATGTGAAAATAGAAGTGCTCAAAAAAGCAGTAGTTTCAACATTTACACATAGAGGTGAATCATGAGTAATGACATCAAAACATAAAAGTAGAATATAATGTACCGAAATGAGATTCTTTATCACAAATAGAAAACAAAACTAAAAGAGACATGCATAAAATACCACGTTAAGGGAAAACCTACGCACATAAGTAGTTGACGTCATAATCCATGAAAGTTATCTAAGATGGTTCGGCCACTTCCAAAAAATTAATCCGGAAAGATTAACAAGACAACATCTATGAAACAAAACCGATTAAATACAGAAGTAGAGTATGACCAGTAAAAAAAACGTGGATCCAAAAAGTAAACAAAGCAGCCAGGGATAGAGAAACAGACTGCAACTTTAAAATATTAACACATCTCATATACCGATTGAAAAGTAACGTCCTGGAGATATATGACACTGTTGTAAGACGAGGACAATAAAGAGTCCATAGTTGTAAGAAAAGTAAAAGTTGTAAAAAAAGTATATTTAAACTGTTTTTTCCGCGATTGTGTAGCATGTAGCATCTTTGTTTCACACATTAAGTATAGCCAAAAATCCCAAGCCAATCGATCGTTTGCGCCTGCGCAATTCGTATCATTTGTTTTTCGGTTCAATCAGTTTTTAAACGCCGGTTGTATGGAGTAGGTAATATCAATCGTTATTAAAAATGCATTATTATATGCATGAAGAAAAATTATTTAGTAAATGACTAATTTTTTTAGAACTTTCCATCATTTTCAATTCGATTCAATTCAATTCTACTTAAAAACTAATACTTTTTCTGACAATTAAATTTATTTCACCGTATCTTTTAACTTAATAATACACACTTTTACATATTTATTTATAATATAATAATATATAAATGAAAAAGAGAGAGATAAATTTATGTGATAAATTCACTGTGGACTAATGAACTTCCGGCCGATAAGCTTTTTCGAGTATGTCGTAAAATATAAGGAAACATTTTATATTTATTGATCAAAGTCTATGTACTTTGTTATGATACTTTGCCATATTACTTTAATAATGAAAGACAAGATAAACTTTATCATCTTATGTTTTATCGTACGTTGTTTCTTTAAAAAAAACAGGCTATTTGAAACCCTAATTCTAAGCGTATATAATCACCTCTGCTACGACGCACAATTTTCTTTTAAGAACTCATAAATTGATTCCATAAAATTATATTCGAATTCGAGAAATGAAAAAGAATCAGCTTATGACGTTATTCGCTATACGAACCATCGGGTATGTTTCCCTCTAAAAGAAGATAGATTTTAATCTTATCGTCGACTAAGAAACACCAGCTGTTTGCCGAAGCTCGAGCTTGCGAAAAGCTGATAAAGAAAGCTCAACAAAACAAAAATAAAAGTTCACTCTTCTATCCTCCGTGAACAACAAAACGGACATAAAATAGACCCTGCCAAGTTTTACATCATCGGAACCTCTCCAAACGGTCCCAAAGGCAAGTTTTAAGCCAGTAAGCTTAGATAAATAAACAATAAAAATTTTATTTATTTACTTTCTGTGATAACTTGCACAATATAAGAGAAAATTGTTTATTTCTACAAACAGAGAAATCGTACACAGAAAATTTGTAATTTAATACTTTTAATAGAAGTCACAACTTTATACAGACAAATACTGACTGTTTTATTAAAATGGAACAGACGTCTTGTGAAGTTTAGAGTAGAAAAGTAAATTGTAAATAATGTATAACAGGAATACATGTATGTCTACTGAAGGATATAATATCTACAATCAAGTAGTTCTTTCAATAAAGACCCAATATACAGTAATAAGTTTTATAATTTTTAGGTTTGACTATGGACGAATTATGATGTGAAAATATTTTTATTTTTTGATTCCATCACTTTTCACTTCAATATAGTTATTATATTCTTTAATTAATAGATATATAACTCTGTAAATGCCTCTTTTTTAAAACAATCCATAACAGTTGCCTATAGTTGGTGTTAAAAATGTCTTGTCGCAGCTCATTTGTTTAAATTATCCAATAAAATATACAAATATTAATCAAAACTACATCTGGTCTATAAGGAGAGTTAGTGTACTTACTGAAACCCACAGTAGTGAATTGTTTTTTGAGGAACTATAGTAGTGTGAATTACTGCATCGTCATGCAATATTTGAAGGCCTTTAGTTAATTTGTTCTGCCATGAATATAATTCTACAGTTTTCGCAGTAAGACTGCATAAGTAGTGTCTATTATTAGCAATCCTTTTATAACGATTGCAAAATATGGTCGCATCTTTTAGGGGAAGTACTGAAGTTCTTCTTGAACGGTCACTGTTGCTTTATAATCTCCCGTTTTGATGGTTGATGTCATGGTATTACATCTTCCTTACACAGTTTCAGAAATAATCATTTCTAAATATATGAAATTTGTTTTCATTTCTAAATAGAGCTGGTGAAAGTTTTATAATTGAATTGTAATTTTCTTAGTGTGCACTTTTCATGTACACGCGCACTTTAATTTGGCTTAAAGTTTGTAGCGATCACGTGAGAAATGCGAGAGTTACATTGATGCGAAAAAATATAATGTATTGATTTTTAAGGTTTTGATGCCCTTACGTTATATATTTAGAACAGTTGATTAACAAAAACGAAACCGTAATGCGATGGATCTTCCGGTTCTTGTCTTATCAGCGATTCGACATCTTGTTTTTTATGTTTTCAGCGATACTGCAATTCGCACAGTTTTCTAGAACCTGTTAGAAAACCTCTGGCCAGTTTCCGGATCGAAAATCCCAACTCAAGAAAATAGCTAGGAATTTTCACCCTCCATGTCGGACCGGCGCCGTATTTCGGAAACCGAGGGCTTCTTGGCGACTATTCGGATACTGCCGGACGTATATCGACGCATAATTACGAAAAATGAAACCGAGACGCGTTGGCTATTACGGTTTTTGAGATATTCACGAAAAATTGCGAATCGCGAGAAACACAAAATACAAAGTATCGATTTTCGGCGAATCGATGGTTTTATCTAATATATTTTGACCTTTTGATTAAGAAAAACTTCGGGCTCAGAATCGTATCTTTTTCGGTTTCCGAGGTATTCACAAAAAACCGCCTGAAGCACGAAATTGTTCAAAAATACACAGAGCGGTGGCGAACTCACAACGGAAAATCATACGCACAATCTTCTAGAGCAAGTTCAAAAACACCTGGGTAGTTTCCAGATCGAAAATCGAAATTTCCGATTTTTGATATTACGATATTGGCGATTGGTTTTTATTGTCAATTATCCTAGAATAGTAGACTATATCGATCTGCTCCATATTGAATAGTACGACAACTACTAAACTTAATGCAAAATGGTTTGTAGACTACTTTATAGGACTGTTCACGGTGAACATTTGGTGCGATGAATCAAACCACAAAAGCAAAATCTTAATTTTGTAAGTTTATGAAATGATTTTTTGTGCTTTTAAACGCAAAATTGTTTCAATGAATTTTTCATTTATGAAATTCGTGCTTTTAAAATATTCTTTGATGTTTTTCTTTCACCTATACAACAACTTCGTTCCAGAAACTATGTGGTCGTATTCAAACATATACGTACAATATAATTTATAAAAACGGCTCGTAATGTTTGCTTCGCGGATGGATGTACTGCATTCGTAAATAGCACACAACAATAGGTATCATAAATCAACTTAATAGCCTGGAACAATTTCGATCCTGTGCAGCGCCAACCGAATTGCAAGTTTCGTTCATTAGCACTGCTTATTCTTCCATGTCCGCGAGTAGTAACAATTGTGCACTGCACGTTTGTGGTGGCTGCGAAAGAAATTGTAATAAATTAAGTTTTCTTAAACTGTTGATAGAACACGAAAACTAGGTAACGTAATTTATGCGCATATCTTTGGTGCATCCACTTAATCCTATGTGCATATTTGGTCAGATTAGAAATGGAAAGGAATGTTTGTTGTTAGCAAATATAAACTAAAGGTGGCGGTAAACAATTTATTGTAATATGGAATTTTTATTCTAATTAAAACATCATGGAGCTTTATTACATTGCAACTAAACTTGCCGTAGTACACAAGTAGATAATAATAGTAATGACACTACTCTCTATTTAATAATACAATAAAATACAAAAGGAAATTCTAATTTGAACAAAATCGTTAACTCTGGTCAGCAAGTACATTAATTAAATATTTATTTTGAAGGAATTTAGTGGCAAGTCTTTATATTTTTGCGTGATATGAATATAAATTCCACATCACAATATCTGACGTTTCCTTTCACGGGTGTTATATTCGTGGTAAGTCACATATTGCACCAAAAGCTTACTATAATGTTTCTTAGCAAAACAGGCACAAACCATTGACGAAATCTTCCTGGTAAGGCATCTGAACATATTCTTTGCAATTTAGTGTACCGTCTAGTGATAATACAAGAAATCTTGTGTGTTTATTTGACGTAAATTCCTCCATGTCGTTTAATTAATTATTTAAATTTCCACTCTTTTGTAATGCAAAGTTTATTAATTTAAAAACTTGTGGTACCTATATTTAGCTTAAAACTGTTTGATCGAAACCTACCACTCATTAAAGTCATGGTATTAACAATTTCGTCACTTAATGAGAACAAGTTTTCTTTTGAGATGATAACCGATGTATCATCAGCGAATATTTACGTATATTTTCATATTTGTGACATGGTTGCTAACTCTTGGTAGATCGGTTATGTACATGAAAAAGAGAAACGATCCTAAGACAGATCCCTGGGGTATTCCACATTCAAGATGTAATCAGTCAGATTAGATTGGATAATAGATTTTGTTGAATACAGTTTCAAAATTAAGTATTTAAAGTCTCAGAGGTCGTTCCAGTGACATTATTTTAACTTTCGTCAGGCTAGAAAGATTGTTTTTCAATTTCATGAGATACAAAAGTAAATAACCATGAAGTGTTTCTAGAAATTTTGAATCAAAGTTCTTAAAAATTTTGTGAACGGCTTTCTTCGTCTTTCTTCATTTGGATGCTTCCATTCAGAGCTTTGACGCTTGGTCTCTGGATCATATTGAAAACACCACGTTTCATAGCCAATTACAACAGGATACCTGAAGTTTTCGCCCTTTTTTGAGTCTTCAAACAGGTCTGTACGATATTGAATTCAGTTAGTTTGTGTGGTACAAACCTTGCAAAAATCTTTCTCAGTCCCAAATGCTGTGTCCAAATGCGACGAATTGAATTTTTGGAAATATTTAATTCCAGTCCCACATATCTCAATGGGGATTTCGGCTCATTTCTGATAAATTCACGCACAAGTTCAATGTCACTTTCCGTAAGCGCAGATTTTTTGTACCAGGATGTTCGTTGTCATTTGTGTCCGTACGATCATCTTTAAATCTGGTACGTTGACTTCGCGGTCGTGATCCATGCTATCTGTTTCTGGGTTTCCGAGCTGGAACCGTGTCCCTAGTGACGCGGTTCCACCCCGGAAACCCAGAAGCAGATCTTTAAATCGTTTTTACTACTCATATATACTAGTACGTGATAAACACGCTTCACCGTACTTGTTCATCAAATTAAACGTTTCGGTAAACGATTTACCGAGTTTAAAACAGAACTTGATATTTGCTCTTTGTTCAAAATTCATTTTTCGACCAATACCAAATCGTTACTTTATGCGCAATTTCTCTGCTTCCAATGATGCAAATGTCATGATATTTTGACATAAAACTGGTGAAAGATCTACCTTACCGACGAATATTTTTTTAGTAGATGTCGCCACTAAGAATTACTATTTTAAAAAGTTCGGTTTTCTCTGCGACAGACTGTGTATATTATGTGATGACTAGGTGTTTGTTTTACAGTATAATACTAAAGGGTGTTTCAAATTTCGCGGTATTTTTAAAGAATAAATGAAACACCTAATTTGTATTTACTTTCAAAAACTTTTTATTGGTAATTCAAGTATCAGTTATGACATTTATATGCGAAAAATAATATATGCCAAATGGCCTTCTCTTGCAGCTCCACAGACGTTCACTCTTTTGTTAAAATTTTTAATGACATTTTGACAAAATTGAGGCTCTATCTCACCAATGACACGAATAATTTCATCTTTCAAAGCAGAGATTGATTGTGGATTGGTTTTATAAACCTGACTTTTCACATAACCCGAAAGAAAATAGTCTAACGGTGCCAAATCACACGATCTTGGTGGTCAATTAACATCACCGTTTCTTGAGATTACACGTCCAGGAAATTTTTCTCTCAATAAATCTATTAGTTCGTGTGCAAAATGAGGTGTAGCGCCATCCTGTTGAAACCACACGTCCTCTAGATCAATATGCATTAATTAGCGCGACAAAAATTCGGTTTTCATCCGACGAGATCGATCACCATTGACAGTTACAGCTTCACCAGCAGCATTTTCAAAGTAGTAAAGTTCAATTACACCACCTGACCATAATGCACACCAAACAGTAACTCGTTTAGGATGCATAGGTTTCTCACGAATAATTCGTGGATTTTCCTCACCCCAGATATAATAATTTTGTTTATTAACATAGCCACTAGGTTCAAAATGTGCCTCATCGTAAAACATTATTTTTCGAGAAAAATCAGATGGTTGTTCTTTGATGAAATTGACAAATGAACGACGTTTTAAATGATCTAATGGCTTCAGTTCCTGTGTTATTTGAACCTTATATGCCTTCAGAGCTAAATCCTTGCGTAAAATACGCCATGTTATTGATCCACTAAGTCCAAATTGTTGTGAACGTCATCTAATGGACATTTCAGGATCTTCAGCAACACTTTCACGAACCAAACCAATATTTCCTTGTGAACGACTACTACGACTGTATTTTTCACTTTTTTGATTTTCCTCAGAACCGGTCTCTTGAAATTTGTTAATAATTCCACCAATAGTGCTTTCAGATGAATGATTATGTAAACCACAAAATTTACGTAATTTTCTAAAAACTCTTTTCACGGAACGCTGATTTTCATAAAATAATTCAATAATTTGAACGCGTTGTTGTGCCGTGTACGAATCCATTTTTATAAATGTCATACATCACACTTTTTAAATGCCCACATACCCAGACGAATTCAGTGCGCCATCTATAGTTTATTTATTATTTAGAAAACCGCGCAATTTGAAGCACTCTTTGTTATATATAATTTGAATTACGTTTCGAAGCTTTTACATGATGGTCAACGTGTATTAGAAATACTTGTACAACATTCGAAAACGCTTTTGACAAATTAAACAAATTCTTTCGATTTCTTACCATGTACCGTAACTAAAGACATTTTCCAGTACTGTCACATTATTTAGGTAACGTTAATGCACGAATATCTACAACTTACGCTTAATGTAATCCAGATTCAATGCGGTGACAATAACAGGTCCCGGTAACTGCGTCTAGAGAATGCGTGCAAGTCCCATTTGCGAGAGAACACCGCTCCAACTAAATATTTAATTCCTACTCACACTTCACGATAGAGTCCCGTGTTCAGGTTTACGTTAGGTTGAATAATGGCGGACATAAATCCGGCAAATATTGCCCTTATATCATCATAAACATGGCAATACGGTTCATATTACATAAATTAATTAGGCCGCATTGGAGGGTGAGTGTTAGGGTGCGACGATGCAGGAGAAAGGAGCACTGGAGAGAGGGCATTGGATGTACACCGGTTAATTTATTGATAGTTGCGGACCAAGTTGCAGTAATATAACAGCAGCCTACGCATTGTGGTTAGTCATCATATATGTTAAACTGCAAATTACACCTGGTGTAGTTACATATTAGGTTACAAATATGCTCAAATTCTGTAAAAGTTTAATGTTTTCATGTTTTAACGTTTCGTTGTAAAATAGTTGGGCTTAAACGTAATTAATAGAAAAATAGAATTTTAATAACTGTATGCGCCTCTATAGTATGGGATTAGAATACATATAACTCAAGCAAAAACCGTAAACAGCTATTATTAGGAATACACTTTATGTAAAATTTTATAATACGAGGGATGTTTCCAATATTCTGGGAATTGGTGCTATAATTAAATAACGCAGAACTTATACGCAATGTTATTGATGCCGGACAAGTCTTGACATGTTTATGCAACTATTTAGTTCAACATTGTTCAGTCTGATTCAGGTATTCGACTGATGTAGACGCGTTTTAGTAGCACTGTTTTTGTAACCATGAAACACGCGGCAAAATCTCAAAGAGCAATAATTTTCTTTTTGTGGAAAGAAGATGTGAAAACGTCAGAAATTATTAGTTGTCTGCAAGGAGTATTTGGTGAATCTGCAGAATCCAAACGTACTGTTTATCGGTGGATCGATCGTTTTAAAGCCGGTAGAACATCACTAGAAGACGGTCCACGCAGTGGGCGGCCAAGCACGTGGGTAAATGAAAGAAACATTACTGTCGTCGAAAACCTACTGAAAGATGACAGGCGAATGACTATTCGTCAAATTTTTGTACACCTAGGGATAGGTACACGACAAGATCATGACATCTTGCATGATTGTTTGGGCGTTAGCAAGGTTTCGGTGTACTGGGTGCCAAGGCTGTTGGAACCAGAACAGAAACTCAATACGTCCGATACTTGTCGTCAACTTCAAGAGCTGTTAGCCCGTTACGGTGATGAGTTTTGGCAACGAATAATAACCACTTATTTAAATTCTGAGACGAAAAGTCAATCCAAAGAATGGCGCAAACCTGAAGAAGGGCCTCCACTTAAGGCGCGTGCAGTTCCGTCTGTTGGAAAGGTAATGTACTTTAATGTACTGTATTCTGGGATTGCGAAGGGATTATTTTCATGGATTATCTGCCGAGAAGTACTACAAATAATGCAGAATATTATTCAAATTTATTACCCGGACCACTGCGACAGGTACTAGTCAAAAAAACGGCCTGGAAAGTTGTATAAGCGTCCGTTATTGCAACAGGATAATGCAAGACCACACACCGCAAGAAAAACGAAGGATGTTTTGAACGATTTACGATGGGAATTGCTGCCGCACCCACCTTATTCCCTGGATCTTGCACCCGTGATTACCATCTGTTCCCAGATTTGAAGAAATCCTAACGGGGTGTGATTTAGCTCTGAAGGCATATAACGTTCAAATAACACAGGAACTGAAGCCATTTGATCATTTAAAACGTCGTCTATTTGTCAATTTCATCAATGAACAACCAGCTGATTTTTCTCAAAAAATAATGTTTTCCGATGAAGCACATTTTGAACTTGGTGGCTATGTTAATAAATAAAATTGCCGAATCTGGGGTGAGGAAAATCCACGAATTATTCATGAGAAACCTATGCATCCTAAACGAGTTACTGTTTGGTGTGTATTATGGTCAGGTGGTGTAATTGGACTTTACTACTTTGAAAATGCTGCTGGTGCAGCTGTAACTGTCAATAGTGATTGATATCGTCGAATTTTTGTGGCGTGAATTAATGAATATTGGTCACTTTGCACACGAATCAATTGACTTATTGAGAGAAAAATTTCCTGTACGTGTAATCTCAAGAAACGGTGATGTTAATTAGCCACCAAGACCGTGTGATTTGGCACCGTTAGACTATTTTCTTTGGGGTTATGTGAAAAGTCAGGTTTATAAAAACGATCCACAATCAATTCCTGCTTTGAAAGATGAAATTATTCGTGTCATTGGTGAGATAGAGCCTCAATTATGTCAAAAGGTCATTGAAAATTTTAACAAAAGAGTGGACGTCTGTGAAATTTGAAACACTTTTTATATTTGTTTTAAAATAATTCTACAATTTTACCATCTTCCGTATTTTAACAATTAAAAATGAATCTTCTTTAGCTATTGGGTTTTTTATACGCAGTGTTAAGTATTTACATGGAAATTAAGTTCCCATTAGCTTTCATAACCTATTTATTATATTATAGCGTCCCAAGCCATGCGTGATTTTATATTTGCCCGTTTTACATTATTATTATTATGTATTCAATATAATTCCAATAATTATATAGCATTACACAAACTTGTACTTTGAACACATTTTTAACGAAACAATTATTTTTTTGAACGATTTGGTATTAAAAGCAACAATTATATAAATCGGTCTCTATAAACCAGTAATAACAGCGCAAACGAACAGAAAACAAGAATTACGTTTAAAAAAATTCCAAAAAAAGTGTAACTGCCGAAAAGGCGAAATATGTAATTAAACTGACGCCGTCTATCAAATCGGAACAGGACAATTGCAACAGTTGCAATTAACATTGTATTGGAGAGCGCGGGCGTCCATAAAACATTCCGTCAGAGTTGTAACGACACATCGTTAATGGGATACCGGTTACAGTCGATTTAGTTTCGATATTATTTGTTAGAGGGCGCGGCGAGTGCGAATTGCCGCCGTACTCTTAATCGGTAAAAACAACGTTCACAAAATGACAACCAGTAGTTCGAAGCGACACTATTTTCCATTTGAAAATTAAAGCGCTATAATTTATTCAATTTTAATTTGATTGTCAGAATTTTAATCGATTGAACGTATACGCGTTACATTGTTTGTGTTGTACTGTTGCTTTTACGTATCGTAATATACAGTTTTTAAGTCTCATATAGACGATTTAAATGTTTAATCTTTTCCTTAACTAGTCGCAAAAATTTTTAAAGGAGTCTTGCACAACTTTAATTTATCTTAATGTAAGTAAGATACCATTTAACGGCCTTCTTGTTTTCGTCATTATACTTTTAAGGGTGTATCCTGTATTCTGATTTAAATACCGTAAGTGAGCGAGCGCTTAATGCACGCATCTTCACTAATGCACGCATTTAAATATTACTAATTAATATATTGATATGTATTAGTGTACACGAATGTGATTATTAATTTTTAATGAGTGCATTAATTTAAATTTAATGTGTTTCGACTTGACTGTGCAAAAAAATATAATTTCTTAATGTGTGGTCAATGTGTATTAACATGTACGAATCAAATTAACTTGCAGCTAATTATGGGCAATTGTATGTATAATAAAATATATTATTGAATAGATTCTTACTTTGTTCTTATTTCTAGATTATTTATTTACTTTTGACTCTATCTTCAGATCATGGGATTGTGCATCGCTTTGATGAGATATGGATCAAGATAAACATATAAAAAAAAATAAAAGCATCTACCGTCTATAGCATTTAATAAATAAAATTTTGAATAATTCAAAATTAAATTATAACCTATTTCATATAAGTGTATTGGTGCCTATAACAATCTTATCCGTTTTTGAATTTTCTCTAAAATTTTTGTATCCTTTGTTATATTACCACAAGTAAGTGTTTAGAATTAAATATAATAATACTTGACGTATTTATTCAACATATAGTATATAAAACTCAGGTTTGTTCGAAAATTCAATATGCAAGTATATAGTGTTCTTAAATTTCGTCACTTATAACTTTTTATATTTTATAATTAATTTTTTTTATAATATGTTCGATCATTATTAAAATAACATAATATATATATATATATATATATATATATATATATATATATATATATGAGTAATATTAGATTTCGAGCTCTTCGCGATGTTGGACAGAAGTTCTCGAAAGAATTGGCGTCTCGACGTTCGATGACATCTCAATCATCTTCTTCAGGAGTTGTTTCGTAGTGAAGCGTCAACCTGAAACTATTTTGAATATGAAATATGTCCAACATCGTGGAGAACCCCAGAATTTAATATTGCCCATACTTACAACCACGAGAGCCTTCCTTCGAACATATTTATATATATATATATATATTATATATATATATATATATAATAAATTAATAATTACTCGTCATTAAAAAGCAAAAATTGTTTACTCTGAGACATGTCTTTGAGCGAGGCAGCAAAACTTAAATATCTTGTGAAATCGATTAGCGATTGAAATTTTAATTTAATTAATAATTAAATGTTATAACAAAAGAAACTAAATAAATGTCCAACCGAATGCGTTGAACTTGGTTCAACAACTTGGGGTGATTGGTGAAGGTCTATAGTGAAATTAAGTTTTTGCTAGAATAAATTAATGAAATGAAATTTAAAAGTACATACTCAAGGAGCTTAATTGATTCGTGCTGCGTCTATGTTTCTCGAACTCAATAATTAACTGCATAAGTAAAAATGTCGTGTCAGCGGGGAAAAGACTTTCTTATGCTATTATTTTCGGTATATTTAACTACCAAAGGAAAATTGCTAATTAAAAACTTCAAGCGCTCTTCTGAAATCGAGACAACGCATTGTACAGACTCTCAAGTGACGCCGACTCTACGCACAACAAGTGCTTTGGGTATTTCTCAATCGGCAATAGGATAACATAGGCACATGATCGACATGCTCGTTCTTGTTAGACAAAAATCAGTATTATTTAAATATAGATTCCTACGGGCGAAGAAATATAATGATTTCATTAGTACGAAAATTCACAAAAAAAAAGAAATTACTATTCTATAATTAAGGGACAAGAATCAACACAAAAATGACGTGAAATTAAATTAAACAAATTTTGCAATAGGTTTTATCAAAAAGTCATCCAACTAGAAAGATTTTAGCTTTTCAAAATAAATACAAATTAAAATACACTCAATTAATGGCGTAAATATTGTTACAATCGTAATATCCTAGTTTCATAAAATTTTAAGAAAATGTAATGTCTTATTTGCAGGTTATTTATTTACTTTCGACTCTCTCGAGATCATGGGATTGTGCATCGCTTTGATGAGATATGGATCAAGATAAACGTATATAACAAATAAAAGCTTCTACCGTCTATAGCATTTAATAAATCAAATTTTGAATAATTCAAAATTAAATTATAACCTGTTTTATATAAGTAATCATTATAGTAGATAAGTGATGGCAGATTTGTTGAGTCTTTGTTACTAGATATTTGGTAGGCGTGTTGAAAATATCCATGATATCACAAACATTGTCTAGTTCACGCATTTTTCAGTATTATTTTTTTAATCGTTATAAAATAAATTTAACTCGACTGCTTTTGAGAAACATTTAATGCTACTTTCCAAATTATCGATTTTTGTCTTAGTTATTTGTTTATTGTTATTTCTTACTTACTTTGGAATGATATCATTTACGTTAATAAGTACGTAGCTTGTCTAATAATCTAAAATGTGTCCATTCACCTTTGGAGGCCAATATATGTAAGCTTTCAAAATTTTCGTAATATCAAACTATCAAACTATGGTACACTTATATGTTATGTGAGTTTTAGGCACAATTCTCGTCTTTTGTTTTTATTAATGACAACAAACTATTGGATTAAATTGCGCACTTTGTAATAACACAAGTTATGCACGAAAAAAATGTGCGCATCCATAAATAAGTTACCCGTTAAAGTACAATAGTTCACGGGTAAAAACCGTTTAATTAAATTTTATGACATTGTTAGTTCGATCTTTAATGACGAACATAGCGTGAACACAAAACGATCGAATGTGAAATCGTAAAAGTTTTTGCTGCTCGAGCTTGAACCGGTCTGAATTTTTATTACTGCTGTTCAGAAATTGAAATCGTTTAAGATTAAATTTTTACATTGAGCGAACAAAGTTTCTAATAAAAGAAATGTACAATTACGAATCTAAATATTTTAGTAAAATATCAGTAGAATATTCATATCGCTCATTATTTTCGATTATAGTTTTGATAATGATACCCATCAGTTGCGTAGAACCGTCGACAAAGTGCAATTACGTAAAGAACTTTAGTTCTGAGCGAAGCGATTGCAACCAAGGCGTTCTCTTTCATTTTTTTGTATTATCGTTTTGATAATGATACCGTGTGTAGAACTGCCGACAAAGCCAGACTACCTGACGAGCTCTGTAATTAGGGGAAATGATCGTCGAGCTCATTGCAGTCTACAGTAATTATCTTTCATTAATACCCGTACTATTGAGTTTAATAATTTTTTAATAGATTTCGAAGTTATATGACACTGATTAGATGATATTAATAGCATTGACACTGCAAACAATTCTATTATTTAATGGAAATCGTTGCCCTTTCGAGCAATTGCGTTCAAAAGAGTCAACATCAGTGATGTCTAATAGCTCTCTGTTCTGTTTAACTTGTTCGAAAAATAAACATTATTGAAGAGCATGAGGTATCGGGAAGTATTCTAAAATCCAATTTACCTGTATAGAAAAATAACAAAAATTAAGCAAATAAAAATAATACTTCATGCTTTCACATTTCCCAATAGTTTAACGATAATTAGAGACGCTTTGAAAGGTCATGAATTATTATTAAAACCGGGTTTGCGGTGTGACTGTCAGCATTCGATTAAACGAGAAGGGAATTCGATTCAGACACTTTGGGCCTCATAAGCCAGAAAATTATCACTGAGTTATCGTTGATCTAAGGTTCAACGTCTGCTAGTGAAATTAATAAACAAAGAAAGTACCTAAATATTCAAGAGCTAACCAGCAACCGATTTCGTGTAAGTATACTTAAAGACTTTTTAAATTGATACGTAAATTGTGTCGGTATTATCAATCAAATTCCCCTTTCTTATATTAACCTAATGGATGTCAGTCTTACTTTATGTGAAACATATGAAGGTTATTATTAACAATATTATAAGGGGAACACACGAAATGGTATGTTCACTTATGTGTGGTTTTTCATTAATGTTATTAGCTACAGACATTCGTGTTCCAAATTATTATGAATGAATAAATAAAGTTTTTAACTTTGCAGTGCATTTACTAAACTAACGGTAGTGTATTTTATTAATTTATAACAACTTCAGTGTTTATGCGAAATTCATTAACGTTAGATTAGTTGTGCAGAAAAGTGCTAAAGAAAATATAAACCTTTTAGTGATTCTTCAATGCAAAATATGTTCTTAAAAAAGTTTTAGACCGTATTAATTGAACCAATAACTGCGTTAGTAATAAAATAAGTGACATTTACTGCAAATTTAATGTAGACAAACGACATCAGTTTTCGTTCACCCAGCACCCTTTGTTTTACGGATTGTTTAATGTTATTCCTAAACGTAGAAGATTTAAACTGCTTTTAGAACTGCTTTTCACATCTTTGTTCCGAATTCATTTAATACGATCGAACATGTTAAGATAGTTACCTAATAGTGATTTTCCCCAAATTTACCTCACGAGGCCATTTGGACAGATTTATAATGTCATTAGTGGAACTTTTGGGACAGAACAAACATCTGATTCGGAAAATCCGAACATCACATAAAATCGAACTCACCTCTTACGGTATCCCTGACACTCTTCCGTAACGTAATCGGTTGGCCGTCTTCTCTCTTCCAAGCTATTCTGGGTGGTGGATGGCCGGTCGCCTTGCACCATAAGGTGGCGTTCTCTCCTTCCGCTATGGACAAATCGCCACTGGTGTCGTCGTATATAATATCAGGTGGTACTGTAATTAAAAAATTTAATGGATAATGTTCTTATTTCTTGCTAACTATTTACTGCTAGATAGTCATTTATTCTTATTGTTCTTATATATGTTAGACATGTTTTACTTTAAAGTAATTTATTAAAATAATGATTTTATTAAGAGAAAACGTACTTTGTAAATATGAGAGATCATTTGCGGTGTCTATACAGTAATAATATGTCTGAATATAATAAAATGAAGATAGACACGGAAAGCTCCGCAAACGTTCTCAATTTTCAAAGAGGATTTGATCGCTAAATGGAATGACCATATTAGGCGCGGATGTGTAGACTTCTGTATAGACTGTCGTACGTTGTATGTAATGTTGCAGTTACGTAGTCCGAGGAAACGACCGTTGTCAGACGCAGTGAATAAGTTATTAATGATTTTCCAGATTTAATTTACGATGGCTCTTCAGTACGGTGTTTCCGAACTTATAGCTGAATAAACCGTTCGGAGGTAGTAATATAACAAAGATTTTATTTACGTTATAGGAAGTAGTCGTCGTATTATTTAAAAATTTAAATTCGTACCGTATTACAAAGTGTATTTCATTGTATTAACCATTGAACGGAATGTCAGTAAGTAATTCCTTCAAAGAAACATGTGTTAATTTCATACAGCTCCGAGATGAACTGACTCTTCGCTTCAAAAAAAATAGTATCGCAAATATCACCCAATATTGCGCGCTATCTTTGCAATAAGAAAATAAATATCTTTTTGTATCCCCCAACTTAACAGTTTAATAATCTAAATTTTATTTTTCCATTATAGGAGGATGGACTGGAACGTCCGTGGAATAACGGAGAGATGGCGTAATTTCAGACTGATTTTATGGTGCGATGGTAAAAGCATTGTCAATTGTTAAATTTTTGATAGCTAGATTTATTATTTTCGTCGTAACCAATATTTAATTAAGAAAGTTTGAGAATTTTTGATGAAATAAAAGCGTTGAAATTCGTGCTGTCAGTTAGCACTTCTTTTTGAAAGGCTTACCAGTATTAGATATTTATATTGTGATAAAGGATTAACATTTCCCATTGTTAAGAAATTGATTGATTGATCATGTAGTGATGTCTGAAATCTGCAATTATACCAGAAATTGAAAAAGTTTATGCTGTATTGTTAAAAGCCCATCGTTCGGAAGAACGCCCAACACACATTTTGAATGAAGAGTTGCTAGCAAGAAATAGTGTGACGCGATTTCTTAATGCCGATTAAAAATTAGTGTGAATGCAAATTTCTAATGAGTATTTTAAGCATTTTCAGAAAAGTAGGTAGATCTTTTGCATCGATTTGTCATCATAGATAAGAACTGGAATCATCATAATACGCTCGAAATAAAAGAAATTTAAACAACATTGCAGACGCTAATTACGCGAGTCTCTTAGACAAGTTAGAGAGTTAATGAAAAGTGTTTTGGTTTAGCAAAAAAATCAGTTTGTACAAAATCAATGCACAAGTTTTATTGCTGTGGTAAAAATTAAAGAATAAAGCTTCGATTTGATACATCTGCATTTTCCATTCTAAAATACTTTGCTGGTCAGAAATTTTCAATAATGATGTTAAAGCTGCCGTGGTGTTCATTTTCATAAAATTTATGATTCTGATTTCTATCAAGGCATAGAGACTTTGGACCATCGCTTGTCCAAATGTTTCGAAGTGATAGAAGATTTTGTTCAGAAATAAATGCAATTTCAAACTACTTTTTTTCAAATTTTTTCTTTATTTTCATTCCGCGTATTTTTCAGTTCACAATCGTATTATGCAAATCTATGCGTGTTTTGTTTACTTCTTTCAAACGTTATTTTAAAGATTTTAAAAACAATTATTTTATTTTTTCGGAATACAGGACTAACGATGTAAGTTTTGACAAGATGAACAAGCACCAACAATAATAATTATGTATAGTAATAATTGATAACGTCAATAATTGTAATTTCTTCAACTGCATATTTCAATTAATAAATGGTGTTTCAAATCGTTTATAATTTTAAATCTTTAGCATATATATTACTGAATCGTACTGTCGACTTATCAGTTTCTTTCAATAACGTATTAAATTTCTTTGGAAAAACTCGCAACAAAGTTTTTCAACTAGCAGAAACCTGAACTCACCGAGGGAGATGATTTAATAATGAGGGTGGCGTGGTTAGAGCCTCGGATCGTTGAACAAAAACGGCCACCACCCTCTTTTTGTTTATCAGATTTGCTTAATTATCGTGGGTCCGAGTATAATTATTGCGGTGGGATATGTTCCTGAATTATGTGAAAATTTAATTGTAGAGGTTCAAATTCACCGACGGAATGAGTTTGAACCTAGGCACCGGCACCACAACGAACGTATTGTTGTGATCTGTTATCTGGAAAATTTGTGCACAGCCCAGTCTTTTTCCACCAGTCCGAATGTTTTTATTTAGAGCATGAAATGCGAGCGGCATGTCTCGTTATTTAAATAAACACCGAATTATTGCGAAACGCACGAATATTTTGTGGAATAAGGCAAGTTATGTAAACAGATTGGGAAATTAATTGTAAAGGTATTCCATACAAGAGTGTATATAGAAAGGTCGTTTGAGGTAGATGTCTAAACGTGCAGTTAGGAAATTAAAGGAAAAATACAGTATTCATATTTTTTCACTGATTTCCTCGCATTTTCAAATGGTAAATAATAACTAAAATATTGATGTTCCATTTTAATAATAGAATAATTTATTTCTAGAGAATTCGTTGGTTTTTTATCGGTAAAAAATATAATTAGTGGTGAAATAAAATTTTTAAATTATTGCGAACATGTATGGTAGCTTTGCTATAAACTCTATTTGTATTATATACGAGGATAGTTTGACAAGTAGTGAGAATGACACATAGGTGGCGCTCTAATTGGTAAAACAAATGCACTGTAATTTAGGTTGGCTATTTATATTTTGTTAAAAAGAAGCAACACGTCGTTTTGTTAAAATGGAAAAAGCAGAGTATCGTGTGGTGATTAAATACTTCGTAATTAAGGGTATGAAAGCTACCGAAATAAAAGATGAGTTACGGGAAACATTAGGTGAATCTGCTCCATCATCCGCCACATTAAGTAGATGGGTAAATGAATTTAAACGTGGTAGAACAAGCTGTGTTGATGAAGCGCGCTCTGGAGCACCCAAAATCGTGACTTCTAAGGAAATGATTATAAAAATCCATAATATTATTACGCAAGATCGACGACTCAAAGTGAGAGAGATAGCATACATGGGAAACGTTTCAAAAGAACGCGTACATCACATTTTAACGAAAGAATTGGGTCTTTCCAAGCTTTCGGCAAGGTGGGTGCCGCGATTGCTTACGACTGATCAAAAGTTCACTCGTTTGCGCATTTCCAATGAGTGTTTGGACCTTTATAAACGGAATCCGGTTGATTTTTGTAGGAGATTTGTTACTTGCGATGAAACTTGGAGACACTACAGTATACCCGAAACTAAGTAACAGTCGAAACAATGGTTAGAACGTGGTTCTGCACCTCCAAAGAAAGCGAAAACAACTTTTTCGGCAAACAAGGTGATGGCATCAATTTTTCGGGATTCAAAGGGCATTTTGCTCATTGATTACCTTGAGAAAGGTGCCACAATAAGCGGACAATATTATGCAGAACTTGTACAAAAATTAAATGTTGAGATTCGTGCTAAACGGCCAGGAATGGCAAAGAAAAAGATTCTGTTTCACCAAGACAACGCTCCCTCGCATACCAGTACAGTTGCGATGTCTAAAATCCACGAGTTGCATTTCCAATTAGTACCGCATGCGCCTTATTCGCCGGATCTAGCCCCATCCGACTTCCGCATTCACCTTCCACCTCCACGACGAGCTTATCATCTTCGTAAGTGAGTATTTTGCAAGCCTTCCGGAATCGCATTTTAGAGATGGCATAAGGGCATTGGAGCACCGTTGGAATAAATGTATTGCTCTTTTGGAGAATATATTGAAAAATAAAAATTATTTTGTATTTAAAAAATTCGCTTTTCTTTTCCATTCTCACTAATTGTCAAACTACCCTCGTATTGTATATATCTAGGCTTGAATCCACACTGCAATCATTATCTTTATATTCGGCTTGTTTCATTAAAATAATAATAATAATAAAAAGTAATAATAATTCATGTTTTTCCAAAAAAAAATTTCTAAAAGTTTGTTAATTTCAGAGGACATCGGCAATCCATACGTTATTATTACGTCTATGTTCTTGGTATGTCTTTAACAACAAGGAAACCACACCTATAAGTTTCGATCCTGTGATAATTAATTGTTAAAATTTATCAAATGCTCAAACAGTAGAATCAGATTTCATCAAAAAAATTAATACATAAATAAAAAATAAAATTTATTTGGGTTCAAACATGGAATATAAATTGTGGAAAGTTTATTTTTGTCTGGATACTCTATACCATTTTAGGATAATCTGAACTACTGTTGACTTCGATAGATAGATTAAATTAATATTGTATATACTGATTTTAAAAGGTCTTCATCAGATATCTCATTATACAGGGTTGAATGAACAGAACGAACCAATTTTAAAGCACAAAACTTTATTAAGAAAAAATAAAACATAACTTTAAAAATGTATTTTCTATTCATAACAAAGTTTTATTTCATGTCTTGCAAGTTTACAATATCAGAGCGATATGATATTCGATTGCGATATTATGATTTCCTCCCAAACGCGTAGTAGCATATTTCGTGCTGGTGTTATGTTCCTTAAATACGTACGTTGCGATGGTAGACTCTGCCAGTCAAGTGGAAGGTTGTTTCAGGCTTCATCTTCCTATCCAGCACTAAAACGCTAAATTTCATCCGCTTTCCATTGTCGTTATCGACAAGCGCTTCAATGAACTGCAATAATTTAAAGATTAGACGCCTTTCTAGCATACGTCATATAGTAGGTTAAAGCATCTAAAGTTTGCGGATAGCTCCATTTCAGGATTATCCCAGAATTCACTCAAACCTAGCACTAGAATTCCCTGACACAGACATTCACTCTTTGAAAATTCACAACAGTCGTCAGATGTTCTTCAAAGATGAAGGTGTAACCGCAAATCGCTTTCGAAAAGCACACTACATCATAGCAACCAAATTTATTTTCGCAAATGCGAGGACGGCAAGACTATTTTACATTTCGAGTATAAACAATCGTGCAGTATTATGGGTCCAGAAGACCTACAGCGCTTGTACGAAA
This sequence comes from Dermolepida albohirtum, assembly GCA_031893035.1. Taxonomy (NCBI): domain Eukaryota; kingdom Metazoa; phylum Arthropoda; class Insecta; order Coleoptera; family Scarabaeidae; genus Dermolepida; species Dermolepida albohirtum. The sequence goes on from JAVIWB010002180.1 coordinate 226,066, forward strand.
GCCATTCGAAATTTAGAAGTAGCTCCTTTCAAATAATTAGTGATTCTATAAAAATACTTCAGAATCTAAATGTTGCGCCATGAAAACAGTTCAATCTTTTCGAATAATCCTCAATTATTTTACTTATACTTGAGGCTGCGGACTTGATTTTGGAATTTATTCGAGACGACAAGGCCATTTTCCATGTAGAGTATAAACAATTGAGCCGTATTATGGGACCAGTAGTCCTACAGATCTTGTACGAAAGCTATTCGAAACTTAGAAGTAGCTCCTTTCAAATAATTAGTGATTCTAGAACAATACTTCAGAATCTAAACATGTCATGGAATCAGTTCAATCTTTTCGAATAATCCTCAATTCTTTTACTTATACTTGAGGCTACGCACTTGTCTTTGGAACTTATTCGACTTTTAAAATCCTACTTGCTTGGTAGAAAACAATACGTCAAATATCTAATGACTAGCGTCTTACATCAAGAATCCCACAGGGTTGATATCTTTCAAGATAAGAAGTTCGTATTTACGGAGCTGTATTAGTTTTGATTCATTTATTGAACAGCTCCTTTTTTACAATACATCAGATCATTCACTTTCACTTTATTATTATGTAATTATATGTGAGCATATATTGACCATGAATATATCCACTTAAGAAATAACTATACAGAACTGTATATTAAGGGTAAAATATTCATCAGCTAGTTTTATATTCAATTAACAATATTAACAATTAAACTATGTTTCGAGAGATATTTCGAAGTTTCAAGAATTTTGAATTTATAGATTCAAAGTTTAGGACGTAGTTTTCAAGTATTATTTACATTTTCGTTTATACATAGAAAGCATTTAAGCATCCTTTAATATTGAAACGGTGCTTCAATATAATTGTTGAAGTTTTCAAGTGCTCTCGAAGAGACCTACTCCGCCAGTGTTTTTAAAGAATTCTTGCAATTAATTTTTATAATTAAAATTTAGAGTTTTTATGTATTTAAGATGAAATTATAAAAGAAATGAAAAAGGAAAGGTGAATATGTGATAAAGAGAAATGCTTTATATACTTCTATGAACATCTGTCTATGTACGAACAATGTTTTAAAGAATATATTGTATGGTAAATATATCCTTTTCCACGTATTTGCTAAACAAATTAGATAGATAAGTACCCGGCCTGACCTAGAGATGGCGTTGTTTAAAAAATATCACCGTCACTATTAGAAAGTACACAATCCATAATACATACGCTTCAAGTTTGAAGACGCTACGTTGTTTAGTATTTGTTTGATAGCCATCAATAGTGAACGTTTTTAGTGAATTTGTAAAGGAGAAAATTGGTCATCGTTACGTAAAACAGTACTTTTATTTGAAAGGCCTCAGGCCAACTGATATAAAAGATGAACTGGATTCTACTCTGGGTGAGTCTACTCCTTCATTTACAATAGTGAAATATTGGGTATCAGAGTTCACACGAGGCCGTACGAGCCGCCAAGACGAGCATCGCAGTGGTCGAGCAAATGAGATGACGACTCCAGAAATGGTGAACAAAATCCACAAAGCGGTACTGGATGATCGTCGACTGAAAGTGGACGAGCCAGTAGTCATACTAGGCATTTAAAAAAGTGCGATACATCGCATATGTAATTGAGTGTTTAGCGAAGTTTCACAGCAACAAAGCAGAATTTTTTCGCTGTTTCATAATCATGGATGAAGCATGGGTCCATCCGAGACAAAAGGAGAAGCAAAACAAAGGACTCGAAAGGGAGAGCTGTGTATAGAGCTGAAAGGAGATTATGTTGAAAAATAAATATATTTCTTTTCAAAATTTTTGTGTTTTCTTTGTTGGGTCGGATACTTCTGGGACCGTCCTCGTAAATAATACTGTATAAACCGAAACACTGAAACTGGACACTGGAAAGTTTAGTGAATATACAAATGACGATATTTTCAAATTTAAGTTAGAAGTAAAATTTCAGGAGATATAAAATTTGCTCAATGTATTCGCCGTTGTATTCTATGCAGTACTCATAGGGTGCAAGTTCATTAAACATGTATGTAAGAACAAGTTGCAGCAGTCTTCGGATACAGTTTCTAAGCTTTAACGAAGTTAGCCAGTGGTTGTCGGTGGGTTCTCTCAAAAATTAATTCTTTTAGCATATCCTAGACATATGTATCAGAAGGAGTGAGGTCAGGTGAACGAGTAGAATATAGAAACTCTGTACTATAGGAAATTAAGTACGTTTTAAAATTCTCGTAAAATATGTTCATTAAGGAATTTTCTCATCGTATAGAATGTAGTCCTGTCCTGTTGAACCGCTGGGTACCGAGTAGAAGGTTTTTGGGAGAGTAGACTTCTGAAATCTCTCAGAATAGTTCTCTATATTGCAGCTGATGCACAGTAACAGCAGAAAAATTAATTCTTTTAGCATACCCTAGACGTAACTATCAGAAGGAGTGAGGTCAGGTGAACGTGTAGAATATAGAAACTCTGTACTACAGGAAATTAAGTACGTTTTAAAATTCTCGTAAAATATGTTCATTAAGGAATTTTCTCATCGTATAGAATGTAGCCCTGTCCTGTTGAACCACTGGATACCGAGTAGAAGGTTTCTGGGAGAGTAGACTTCTGAAATCTCTCAGAATAGTTCTCTATATTGTGGCTGATGCACAGCAACAGCATTTCTGTTTTGGTCTTCAACAAAATAACGCGTGCTGTTGGAAGACATTACATACTATATTTTGACACGCTCGTTATGAAATGGTTTCTGTAATTATTAAAATCTATGAAAACGGGTTATCTGTTGGCTGATAAATCTATTGAAACGAATAAAGTATTTGTTAGAAAACCATAAATTCGAAAGAAACATTGCAAACCACTGCTAACATGCAAACACAGATTAAAGTAGAATACACGACTCTTGTAATCTTATCTTCATTATTCAAACATTCTAGCAAACATCTAGTATAAGAAATTTCCTATTTTTTAAACTCTCCTCTGGCAGATGTAAGACTAAAATCCATTTTTAAGAAAGCTAGAGAATGCATAATTAAGTATATATCCTGAGCTTTATATTTTGTAGTGTACGTTATTATTCTTAAATATTTTAGTCGTTTAATAGAAATATATTACCACAATGTTTTCACTCATTAAAGGCATTAATAAAACCTCATAATTTTCACTGTAACTAAACCGTCACTTCACACTAATTTAAGGGGCAAAAGGCGAAAACTCAAGCGCTATTCATTTTAATTTGCTTTATTAAGTTATTTGTCGCAGGTCGATTCTGGTAAAATGAAAGGAGGCGCCAGTAGGGTACCATTCTTGATTTAAACAAACTGCCATCAGGAACCGAGTGTTATAAACCTTCTCCCTAGACTACAAGAAGATTCTTACTCCATCCTGTGTCTTACCATTTCATACTTTCCACAGGATTAACTGTAATACTGTTCCTTTCGACTCGGTTACCGTCTTCCCGAGATTATCTCGTCGCTCTATGTTCTTTATGAAAATTATGAAGTCATTAGGTCAAATTTGTTTGTCTCACACTTTTATTTCAATTAACCTACGTTTCAGGACGTTGGAGAATGAAAAATGGTATTAATTAAATGGGACGCAATCTTTATTTTTCCCTGCTCTTTATAGCATCGAGTTGGGTTTGTTTTTTTCAGAGATTTTCAAAGAATGACGTAATTAGTTAGGAAATTGGCTAATCTCATTAAACGAGATTTTGTAAGTGCCTTTTTTTCCTTTAATAAGACGACTTTTATGCATTCTTTCTCTGACTTTTCATGTCTGAGTTATACCTAAAAAGTACTTTTTTTTCTAAATACATGTATTGTGTCTCAATTATATATATTATGTGATGCGATGTACGTATATGTTGTTATAATAAGATACCACATTAAAAATTGTTGTAAGTTCATGGGATAGCTGATTTGACTTGTTTAGGAGTCAAAAGCATCTCACATTCAGTGTAGGTTTGCAAAAAGAACCAGGACAGTAGAAGCACTGGACAAACTACTAACAAGTAAGGTACAAGAAAAATTGACAAATATTTATATGGAGCAGCGGTATAGCCAATGATTTTTTATGGGCGATAGCCTTGCGTTTCAGAGAAACAGGGTGAATAAGCACTGTTAATATAGGGATAATGAGAATAATAATATTAATAATGATCTATTCCCTAGCATACTGAAATAATTTAACGCCAATTATAAGGGTAATTGGCAAACAATAAGTTATTATTACGTCCGTGCTCGAGGTATTTGGCTGCCGCTATTCATCTTGAGCAAGAAGAAATACTATGAAAAAACTACCCGAATAATGGTGTTCGGATTCGAGCCCGAGACCGCGGTGTGATAAGCCTGTAACTAAACACTCAGCTATCAGATAGCTTCTAATAAATGAACAGTGTTACGAAAAGTTAAAGGATTGGGAAAAGAAGGTGATTACTGGAGAATGAGGACAAACAAAGAGCAAAACATAATTTTTGAAGATGTACATATTAAAATACAAATGACTGTGGACAGATTTAAATGGAGAGAATTTCTAAACAGTATCTTCACAAATAATTTGTAAGAATAGAAGAAAGACCTGAAGAAAGACGATTGATGAAAGTCTAAAATGAAGCGATAGAGCTGAAGATCGTGAAGGTTAATGTGAACGATAGAAAACAATAACAAGTTAAAGACTTGATAGTATTAGATGATTTAAGTACAAATTGTGTATGTATCTCATTTGTACTGCTATTTTAAAATTTTTTACGTAGTTGTAACTGAAATGTAATTTCATTTTTCTAATCTATTTTGACAACTAAGTGATTATCACGTCGAGGGTTGCAGCAGTTGAAGTGTTAATTTGTAAGCATTTTTTAAATTCAGAGAAAGGAGTGCTACCTGAAGAAGGTCTGGAAGCGATTCATGACAATTAACGCTTCAAAAATCTACTACTCCTCAGTTACAAGAATTCCTTTACAATTTTGTGGAGATCTTAGGCCAAATACTTAAAAATAGATTCTTCGAGGAAAGAATTGCATTATATTTTCCTTTAAGGTACTGACCAAGAATTTTCCTTCATTATCGAGAACACTTGTTATGAGTAGGTCTATAAAAAATAATGAGAATTCATTTTATTTTGAGGTCTTAATTCATGATTCAAGTAGTTTTACTGATATAAGAGCGTGAAATGCTACAAAAATACGCAGAAAATTGTGTTGCAATTATGCCAGTAAGATGCAGAATTATTGTCGATATTTGTAGAGGCCAAAGTGAATACAAATATATTCTTCCAAATAGTTACTATTACGTTTTCAATTCGGGTTTTTAGTTTCTAGAGTTAAACCTATTGGTTCAATGAGGCACCCATTTCATAATGGCAAATGCAAACAGATTACATCTTGATATATTTAGATGACCTGGTGCGGAGAAACACGTCTTTTCTCAACATTTCAAGCGTGCTCTGATGGCCTACCATCTGGGAAATTGGCTATCCATTTCGTTCTCTGTATACTAACTCCACTAATTCAGTTGTTAATAGTATGCGCTCGATAGGACCAGCATTACGTCTATAAAAATGAATATTTCTCTTGCTACTGCTGAATATAAAAGAACAATAGACTCCAGAATTTCATTTAGGTATCTCTAAGTAGCGACAGACCCATTTTATATGAAATAAGAGTTTATGTTTTCTCTAGTATCTATCCCGGCCAGTTGCCGTGTTCACGCAACATCAGAATACGTATATTATCTGGCTGCAGAATAAATTTGAATTTGTCACTGAATGGTACTCGCCTCATTCATTATAATCAAATTTTTTTTGCTATTTTCCCCATATTCTTCGGACTCTTTAATGTTGTACAGTCAAGAAATGTAAACTAACAGTTGCATTAAACCTTTTCTACGTGTGAATTGCAACAGGTACTTTTGGTGTTATTGATGTTGGCTGACCTTGCTCGTGCCTTTGTAGAGCACCTCCAGTTTCTAAAAAGCAATTCTAATCTAGAAATTCCGCTTTTACCCATTACAAATACTTCAGTTACGTTTTCGTCCTTTCCAATTGAACTATGGCTCTCCAAGTCTCTATTTTTGCCAGATTTCTTTCATTTTGTTAGATGTTTTCATTTCGGACGATACATAAAGTTTAAAATTGTTATTATTAATCATAAAGGGGAACTATTGACCGTGTTGAAGCGCGTTTTATGGACTTCAACGACGATATGTTAAACGGATGCTCAAACATATTAAAACTTGATTTAGTTTTCTTCTTTAAAAAGGTTAGAACTGGTTTATAGAAATATTTATAGCTGTGATATTAACTGGAAATACTTTTCACTATTAATTATATATAACATCCGTTAACTGGTTTGATCGGTTTAGATCTTCGAGTTTTTGGTGGAGGCGCCGGTAATCTTAGGTTATAAAAAATCGATTTCTCATATTTACTCATTGAATCTAATTTTCTTCAGTAAAATTTATTTTGTGTATTAGAAAAGATTGAACATTGAGCAGGAAATTTGTGAAGCATATTCATCTAATTTCAGACTGGTCGATTTTCAAACAAATATAAATCAATCAATTACATTATAAAGCCAATGCAATTTTAATAATCTGCATATAAGCTTACATTTTAGAAATAAATTCGCACTTTTAACATTGAAAATGGAAAAAAAATAATTTTATTTTTCAAAAGTATAAGCAGCATTACAAATATCGAAGTTAAGTAGACAGTTAATTAAGCCGGTGTCATGTAATCTCTTTCGGTGAATCACAAAAACTTAATGTTCTTTGTATTTTTGCCGTGTCCCGCGGGCGAGTGGCCATTTTCAGCGACAGGAATGGCTTTTGTTAAAAGGGCACATTAACAAATTAAGAGCATTTTTCTCGTCAAGCAGAAATACGGGTGTCAAAAAGGTTAGACAGAGGGTAAACAAATACTGCGTTTAGCACTTCGGACAAGAAATTACGAAAAAATTGCGAGTTTTTTATGGGCGACCGACCCCTTAACAAAGAAATATTTTTATAGCACGTATTTACATGAAATTGCTGTTATATTTTTGTATTTTCTAATTTGAATATACGAGAATATTTTGAATATTTTTTATGTAGCTTAGATTCGAAAGAACATTTTTGGTATTGATCTATAAAAAGGAAACACTTATTTTGCTAAATCATATTAATACGAAATGTCGAACTTGACATAAAAGTGCACTATACAAGGGTCAGTTATAAAGTAATGTTTCTTAATTTTCGGTTTATTAATTCAGTTGGTAGGTTTTAAAACTTCAAGGAAGATGTAAGGCATGAATAGCTAATACCAAAAGGCTAATAGTGATTTGCATCTAAGAATATTTCAAGTACATTTATGCGGATATAAAAGTTATTGCAAGTATCGTTCGGTGCTGTATCGAAGCTAAATTCCACATATTGCTATGTACTTAACAATTGCAAGATGAAGAGCATATTGTAATGAGCAATAGAACAGTGTATATAAAGAACAATGTGGCGTGTGTTTAAGGTTGAAACACGTTTTGTATGTCTACATTTACTTAATTTAATTAATGTAATAATTCTTTTTTTAAATTAAGATATCACTGTACTTAAAAGATGAATATATATTTTATTGTAAACATGATTTTATTTTTAAAAGTATATGCTATTGTATATTAACTATTCTTTCGAAACCATAGGATAGAATAATAATAAGACTGATATTATTTTCGGAAAATGAATATACAAAAAGAATTATATTATATTCACCTATAAGTAGAGATTGTAAATTGTCGGTTATGTATTTTCCTTATAAGTTATAAAGTTACAATAATACAAAGATATGAGAAGATAAAGTTTCTGTTATCATAAGCGATTCTCAAATATTGTATTAAAGATATCAAAGTGTCAATCTAAATTATCATCTGACATATCAATATTAACATATTGAAGCAGAAAGATAAGACGACCCTGTTCAGAAAATGCAGATGTGATTTTGGAAGGAGAATTCTGTTCAACACTTCCAGTTAGTTAGATGCGTCTTCTTATTAATAAGCTCGTTAGGTGTTTCAGTAGAAGTTTGCTACCTACTGTATGGCAGACATCTGTAGTCAAACCGTGTCTCGACCGTAGCAACGGATATCCTTTATGTTATATACACTATATACTGGTAACCACTTTATAGAAAGAGAGTTTGTGAAGGAATAATACTAAGAACTGGTTACAAAGAAGAGACGAAGAAGAAAGTATACACAACTATCATAAAAATTCACAAATCATGTTAAAACTAAACTCTTCGTTTATAGAAATTTTAGCCTCAGAGCTTACTGCTTTCGACTCCTGCTCAACTTTTGCCTACTAGATCTGTCAAGTGTCTCCCTCTCTCTTTCCATTATCTGATTCACTGTCCGTTCGTTCGGCATTTATTGGGTTTCAGTCAGTGAACTCCCAAGGCTTCATATCTTCTCAGCTTTCTTTTTCATTTTACTCCCACTAGCTGTACTTAAACTTTGCTCTTCAGTCAATTGATTATTTAGCTTCTTAAGTAGAGTTGTGTTTTGATGCTTCGATATTATGACTGGATTTATACTATAGAAATTTTGTTCACCCTACACTACAGAAAACTTTTGACATCTCTACATAACAAACTTATAACGGAACATCTTAGAGGGCGTTAGTATGTCCTATTAAAAGAATAATTATTTATCATAAGCAAGAAATAAGGGCTGTAAATCGAACTAGAGAATTAAATAAAGATTAATTTCCTGAATTAAGAAAATGTAACGACACAGGGTCAAAATAAAACGAATTCAAAAAAATAAAAAAACTAAATCGAGAAATGAAAGTAAAAGCAGTTAAGAACATGAAGACTATCCAATTTTGTTATTCACCAAAAATCTTAACACTGAAATATATAAGGATGTGCGTAAAATATGAACGCAATAAAAACTTTACGTAAAACCACACTATTAATCCCCAAAAAGTAACATGAATACGTAACATGGTATTGGAATTTTGCTTGGTCTTACAAATTCTGTATAGTATTTATGAATCTGCAATTAGATCCAGTTTTGCCTTGGATACTGTGAATAGATTTTAGTAATCACGTTTGATAAAATTATGCGTCTACAGTTGACATAATTAGTAATACTTCCTTTTTCTGAATCGATGCTTCCATGACATTTTCACATTATTCCGTCATACATTCTTCTTCATATATTTGCAAGTTCAAGTTTTCTCTAAGGTATTTAGAACTATATTTCAATATTAGCATAAAAATCTGCGAAATATCTTCTATTAATTTCTCACATTTACCATAACTTCGCTGTTGATATTTAATTTGGAAAACATATATTTCGATCACATATTTTCATCAACTAAATATGAGTAGAAATGGTTTCTAATATCGAGAAAGGGAATACGGAGTTCTCAAGGGCTCTTGCGTATCTTTCCACCCACGAAGTTAATACTTTTTCACTCCTTGCACACGACAACCAATTAACTCCGTCAAATTAATAACATCAAGAGTTTAGTCGACGTTATAAAGTGAAGAGTGATCGAACCATTGTTTCGATAACTTATTCGTAGTAGCTTGGCGTCTTACAAATTGTTTTTTTTGATTTTCCTATTAAAAAGAAACGCAGGTATTTCTAGAACGTAAAAGTCGACAATGCCGCGCCATCTGTTCACGAAGTACGATAGTAATTAGCTGTTTATCTTTCTAGTATATTATTAATAAATATTCAGATATAATTAACCCGTACCGCTGTAATATGAGAGGGCTTTATAATGGAACCGAGAAATAATATTGAAGAGAATTGTATTAACATTACCGCAGCGAATAATATAATTTATATTGGTATAAGATGTATTAATTATGAATTGTGTTCTTTGTATCATTTTCGAAACAGCGATTGCTTTATTCTTGAAAATCAATCGCGTTATTCTTACATACATTTCAAGTATATGAATAGAGTTTGTAATAATGAGCTTATTTCAATTGAAACGTTGGAATAAAATATCACAAAAGGTACACGATAAGTATGGCGCGTGGGGAAATTATTAATAAAATCTGAGTAGGTTGATACAATGAATAAAAACAGGTAAAATATGTAGGAGGTATTTGTGTGGGTTAAAAATCATTTCGTCTTATAGACAATATACTAAGCGGTTTATATGAACGTTTAGAGCATATCGAAGTACCAGCAAAATGAATTAGTAATAATACACAAAAAAATATCTTTATAAATAGGGGTGTTTATTTTTATCGGCGTGGCAGGATAGGATTCGATGTACTGGGTGAGCAAACTCAAGTGAAATGTGGTGGTATCATAAAGGTCCCTAGTTCAATTTCAACTAAATAATTTAACCAAAAATACGTAATTAAGTAAAAACAACGTATCGGTAATACTCAGAAATTCTTATGGACAACTTACGAAAATTAAAAAAGATGAAACTAGGGACCTTTAAGCTACCACCACACTTCACTTGAGCTTGCTCACCCAGTAGTAAATGAGTAGGGAATTTGACCTTGGATAAGTCACTACATATTACGGACTTGGTATGCACACAAATGTGACCGCTCTAGGCATAAATAAGATTTACATTGTTGACCGAGTGAACCACAGGAGCTCTCAATATACCATTATGCCGTAAAAAATATAATATGATGATATGATGAATATTCGCCTAAACGAAGCACATAAAGAGAAGCTTGCGATAGGAATGCACATCAATGTCATCACAAACCATTTTTGTTCTAAACAAAGCACTCATTTATTCTCTTCTTGTTTTAAGTGGTCACATATTAAACCAATCCAGTAAGATGTTACGATCGAAATTACACATTCAGGAACATTTTTTTGTTAAACCATCCCCATAAACGCCAAATACTTCAACATTTTCTTTCTGAATTCTGAGTTGTAGTGATACACTTTATGGTATGGATAGTATATAAAAGATCCATACTCAAATATATTGCGGACAAAAGTAAAGAGATGTTAATTGCACACGTTTCCAAACTCCCTAGAAATTCGCATGAAGAAGCTCATAGATCTATACGCTGAGATACAAATGCTCTCAATATGGTCAACTAAACCCTACCGATTTTAAAATGTTATTGGCAGAGGTTACATATTATTTTTCTTAGAGTTATTGACGTAATATGAAGATTCAATGCAATTCACTGAATGCTGTTATGAAATTTAGATTAGTTGTAATGAACTGGTACGTAGACTTCCGTGGTCGTGATCCATACTATCTACTTCTGGGCTTCCGGGCTGGAACCGCGTCACCGGTATAACTGCCGATGTTTCGTATCCACTCGTTTGGGACATCTTCCGGGCTCAACTACTGCTACTATCTGTCGCAATGAAACTGAAACTCAAGAAGCCCAGAAGCAAATAGTTGTAATGAGTTAATGTCAACATACAATTAGTCTGCTGGTAAAACTAATGCTAAACCGAGAACGGAAAGCAGAAGGTCAATAATAAATAAGTTAAAAAATAAAGGTCCTAGGTTTAAGCCTTGCGGGACTTTTGAAGTTGATTCAAATGTTTTGGATTTGAAGCTACTGAAATAAATTTTACTTGTGAGTTAGACAATACTCAGAAAAATACCACAAATATGTTTAATCACGTATAAACTCAAAGAGAGGATATTTTGAACCTTGAAGAGGTTGGTTGGATAACTTCAAAAAAAAAAAACAACCTCGATAACATTCGAATCACCAGAAGCGAATACAGACCTGCGATTGCATGAACTTATCCAGGAACTTTAAAAGCCGCAACTGAAAGAAGAAATTACCTTTCGGAACTTCTTTTTTGACTTTTGACTTTTCTGGAAGACCAAATACTGAGATTCAAGATTGGAAAAAATCGTTTTTCCTTTTTTCTGGATGGCAACGCTAATGGAGACTTTAAATTAAAATCACTACTTGTATATCATTTCAAAGCCCTAAGAACTACAGTACAACTTCTTTAATCCGAACTAATAATTGTACTGGTTCATCCGGATTATCGAAAAAAGAAATATGCGTTATTCTAATTAACGCAACAACATATTTCAACTCTCTCATAATGAGGAGTTGAAATGCGTCAGCTTGGTGAGCAAGTGTTTTTGATTTTATCAGGACACAACTGTATTTCCTCAATTTTATTTTGGAGCAAGTTTTTAAATGCCGCATCACTTGACAATTTTTCTCCTATAATTGAGAGTGTCGAATTTCGCACCTGTTTTTAAATTTATCAAGCTATTCGGAACTGGCTTTGAAATCATCATCGTTGTGGGTTTGGGCAAAAAAGAATTGGATTTTTTCACGCAAAATTTCTCCAGAAATAGGCGCACCTAGAATCATTTAAACTAATTAAATACACATATATGAAAGTACATTGTCGATCATTTTTTACCTATACACCAGGTGTAAACTGCTTTATCAACTTCGGGATATGCACTTACTTTCAACGTTTTTCGCTTATTGGTTAGAGAACTGGATGTGGCGCCATACGACAAAATTCACTTCTTGTTCTTTTTGATGTCGCAAATGATGTCGATTTCCCCACTTTGTATTTTGTCACTGTGCCACCAGCTTCTAAACTCTTAATAACTTCAATTTTATCTTTTATTGATAAAGTAAGGTGTTTCCTTTTAGAAGTCATTCCCGCACCAAATTGAAATATGTACAAACTGAACTAAGCATGTATGTATGTATCGATCAAAGGTCTAATGAACAACGAACAGTAAACATAGAAAACCCTAGAAAACATGAAAGCAGGGGATTCCTAAATTTATATGTAGAGGGAATCTTCTAGAAAATATAAAAGCGATTTCCTCATTTATGCAGATTGAATCCTTGCGCTGTTCGGATTAATGAAGTGCTGTTCAGATTATGATTTCTAATTCTGGCAGTTCGGATTACTGGAGGTTCGGATTAGAGCGTGTTCGGATTAAAGAGGTTTTACTGTATTCTTTTAGGAATTTTTAGGATAATTAAAATGTTATAAGTCAATCTCCCTGCAAAAGATTTTATATGATATTAATTTCTTTAAAATAGAGTTATTCTAGTTATTTTTGCGTCAGAGGAAGTAATGTATATTTATTGGATGTACTATTATATATAGATTCTAGTACCTTTACTGATCTTAACATTTCGTTTAGAAACATTAATTGAAATTGAAAATCCATAGTTATAAGCTAGTGATTCATTCGCAAATTTGAGCATTTTGCTGATCGAAATTCACACCATGTACTAGTATCAATAGACGAGAGAGAAATTTACCAAAGGACAGTTATTTGAACTTTACATCCGAATTCAATTTTCCAACATATTAAACATTTAATGTCAACTAATCTGGCCTATTAATTCCCATGTTTAATGTCACGAACTCAAATAATGTATACAAAATGAGAGTAAAATGAACATTTCTGTTTGATATACCGCGCGCAGAGTGCACAACGCTATCAAAAAAGACTAGGTTTCAGCGAACAGTCAACGCGACATTCTATAGCTGCGGCACGAATTCGATAAATTTAAGGCCGTTTGTCCGCATTAATCCCGGAATAACACGCTTTCCATTCATTATTGTTTCGGAAACGTAGGTCATTCACTGCCACACAAAATGTCGCCCGAATATTAGCCGCCCGAAATGCCATTTTTCGCGCGGCGGAACACCGTCGCCCGTTATTAAACGTTTTCGTTTTCGGAACGTAGTAGGAGGGTTATTATTGCCTGTCCCTAATGTATTAACCAGTCCCCAAAATGAAAACAGTCGTAGCAATTAAAGCTCGGAATACGAGCAATAAAAGTCTCCTTTTGTTTTTGTCGTTTGCAAACGGCGCCGGGCTCGGATATTGTTCCAATCGCTGCACGGGAAATTCGACGGTAAATTAATTCGGTGTTTGATGAGTGTGCGCTCAGGTGGTTGAGTAATTATGGATCGAAATGGATTTTTTTTCTATACACATATTTCTTGCTTCGATGCACCATAAAAGTATTCCATCCATTGCATGCCGGTAGTTTAGAGATTTTAAATTCAATTCCATTAAAAGAAGTCTCTTTAATGCAAATTTAAAATGCTACATATTGTTAGAATAAATATATTTTAGGCAAATAGTAGTGAGTAGGCGAAGGAAATCAAAAGAAATCTTGTTCGAAAATGTTCGAAATCGAAACAATTCGCTTTAAGTAAGGTAACACTTAACGTTGAGTATTGCGTTAGTGTATCGAAGCTTTTGGTAGATTGTACTGACCACATTTGCAACAAAAACAATACATAAAGATCTTCCAGAAACACCTTTATTTTTAATTTTCTATTTTTCCATATTCTTTGCCGATTTAAACACTTATCGTAACGACCAATGTGTTCTGCGATACTCCATTACAACTTTGCCTAATTCAGTTATTCACGGTCGTTTTCACTTCTTCGTTAGTGTCGAAATGCTTTCCGCCCAGGTAACAGATTTCGGAAGAGGTGGCAGTCCCTAGATGCGAGCTTTGGATTGGAAGACGAATGATCGTCTACATTGGCTGACAAAATTCCATGACATTCTTTTCCTGATAGTTTGACACAGTTCATATTATAAAGCTGAGTTAGTTGAGATTTTTTGCAGCACAAAGTACTCTAACAATATATACTGTCTATCTCAGAACAGTGGCCATGATTTTGCATTACTTTAAAAGTGTCTTTTTTGCTTTCACTTTGACTGGGTTTGATGGGTGTTGCCGCTATGATCATTGATTTGACACTGGACTCACGTTAGGGTGTTCATATTTCTTCTGTGATATGACTCTATAATTTATCATCTTCCTCGTTGTAGCGGGTCAAAAAGATTAAAGCATTTGTCAGTTTTTTCTGTTTGTGCTCTTCAATCGGCAGTTTGGGAATCCACCGAAAACAATTTCTTGAACTTGAAGTTTTTAGATACAGTCGTATACGAAACTAACCCTTTCGTAAAATTTGGCGTCGATTGCCTGCACGAGATCGTCGTTGATTACAGATAGTTGACCAGAGCGCAGTTCACCATTGACTTTATCCTGACTTTCATTGAACAAATCTCACTCATTTTCGTACTTCACTGTTGCTCATTCTTATGGTAGACTTCGCGTATCTAGCGATGAATGTCTGCAGTTTTATTTCCTGCAGTTAAGAACCAAATGACTGACCGCATTTAATACATAGTTGATGGGTCTTTCGATATTAGTACTTAAACGTTACGCTACGAGATTACGAAGCGTGTAGATTGACACCATAGATGCAATTGGTGTTAGGCTCTGCACGCGCAATTATTCTAACGTGTCAGATAAATTTAATCCTTTTTTACAATCGGAATTAACTCTCATGTGTAGTTTATCGTCGTTCACTGTTTGTCACCTATTGTTTGGGTAAAAATCATTTCTCCCTGATTTGGTCCGCTGAGATTATTCTTTATACCCTAATCTGTATTTGGCAGCGAGAGAAAGCCCTTTTGAAATATGTTTTGTACAGATTTTTTAACTGTTTTTGCTTTTAAATCATTTTTATTTTTTTTCGAACTGTTATTGTTACGTTTTTGAATTAATTCTGAATTTATTTAATATTTAATCTAGGATACGTTAACTGACATAATATGTAAATATATGCTAAGCAATTGGAACAAAACGAAAGTCAAACAACATTCAATAGAGTGAAAAGTAAAGTTAAATTGTCTAACTATACAAACTCAATATAACGTGGGTTTTATGACCTTTATAAGAGGAAATTTGAAAAGGTGGTGCTTATCCCAGAGTTGGGTTTGTTCATAAACTTTTGCTGGATACGTTTTCCAGTAATTCACACCATTTACGTATAACAAAGTCCGCACTAGCTTTTATTTACGAACTGATAAATATGAAAATATTTGTATATATTTGTATATATATATATATATATATATATATATATATATATATATTCGCATTGTCCTTGTTTACTTGAAGAACTTATCTTTTTTCCAGACAGCACTCATTTTGTATCGGAAGTTAATTAAAACTAAACTCTTACTGAAATTGTCTGTTTATGTAATATAGAACTTATGAACGTGTTAGCTTAAATACTGATATTTTCAAGTGAAATTTGAGCGATCTCTTGGGATATTGTAAGGAAACTTAATGTTATTCTGAAGTATTATTACTCAAGGTAGGTAAGATAGATGTAAGGTATATGAAACTAGAAATACGATTGTGGAGTGAAATGTTTTCGCACTCGCTAAAGAAACAGTTTAATTTCCAAAGCAAATATTTATAATAGTAATAATAATAATATCTATTCACCCATCAGCCATATCATAGATTTACAATTTAGTTTCAGGATGAAGTGTATCACAGAAAATAGAACATACACACACAATAACACATGCAAGTTACATATAACTAATAAATTGATGTGTAACTATACCAGGTGTATCGGAAAGTCATTACCGGTTTTTCTAACAGATGTCGCTAAGTTTCAATATGCAATGTTATAATTTGAAGCATATGTCGTTTCATTTTACTAACATCAAGGTTCAAAGTCATACATGTTATATTTTGCAAAAGAAAAAAGCCACTGAAAGTCATAGTTTGCTGGTATAAACTTATGGTGAGCATGCTCCAACCATAAAAACATAAGAGGCGTGGTTTCGACAATTCCAAAATGATGATTTCGATTCTGGTAGACCGAAAAAGTTTGAGGATGCGAAACTGCAGGAGTTATTGGATGAAGACCCAAACCAAACTCAAAAACAATTGGCAGAAGCGGTATGAAACGATTGGTGACCGATCATGAGCAATGGGTAAAATTCAAAAGATGGGAAAATGGGTGCCACATCAACTGAATGACAGGCAAATCGAAAAATCGTCTGTGAAATGCTGCTTTAAAGGTATGCTCCGAAGTCATTTTTGCATCGAATAATGACGGGTGATGAAAAATGGATTTATTTCGAAAACCTTAAGCGCAAAAAGTTATCATATTTCATTAGTTTTGCGTCAGTCTTGTTAAGTTCCTCTACGGAGTGCCTTTACGATTTTTGTATTTGCTCTAAGACTTCTTGCAGTTCTCCTAATACTATTATTGCATCTCCTTGATATATTTTGTCGTCCAAATCTTCATTTAAATTCGTTTCACTGTCATTGCTTGATTCTTCTTTGCTGTCTTATTTCCATAGATGCTGGTAGTGGTGTATTTTTAACAATTGCATATAGTCTTTCAGTGCTCTCTTTTCAGTGTTTAGTTGCCTTAACATATGTTACTTATTGTCTAATATGCACCTCATTTACTATAATGAAAATCAGTATGTCCTAAGATTCTTGACGTATTGAATAGTTTTAGACATTTTGCTTCCGACTTATTACGAGTTTTCTCCTATATTAGCTATTGGACGTAATCCAATACACCTGCTGCTGTATCAATCTACAGTAATCCAAAACAAGTCGAATGTTCTATTTCATTAAGTCTACTTTAGGTTGCTCATAAATGGCTTGTTTCTGGTGATTCATCGCTTCGTATTCTTGCAAGATATGTGTCATACCTGGGAATATTTCTCACAAACTTTTTGAGATAAATACCATTTCAGGAAGAGATTTATTATTTTGTTTTATTTTATTATTTTCTCATATACGCCTATTATTTTTCCTAATTCAGTGTTTAAATTGTCACTTGTGTTTAATATTTCTCCTCCGTATTGTATCTTCCACGTTAATTTTCCTTCATGCGAAGATATTATTTACATTAATTTTGCTTATTTACTGGGATAAATCCTAAGCGGTTCTGGTCCTTAATAGTTAAAGGAAAGGTTGTATATTATTCAACTTAAGAAAGGGTCTCCATTAATATATAGTGGAATAGTTGCAGATGTCCATAGCAATACTGGCATCACGTATTTCCTGATTCTTTTCTTTTATTTTTGTTTTCTGTGTTTAAATGTTTCATATCGAAACGAAGTCTATTTTGGATTAAAATAATCACAATTGTATCCGGATATGCATTCAAATTCAATTTGTAATTTGAAATTTAAATAAAAGTACATTTGATAGCGATTTAGTAATTTGATTTTCTAATAGACATATTCAGAGCGACAGTAATAATAACGTTAATAGCGAATTCCATACGCTGTGTCATGTAAAACATCCATTGTATTCAAGAGAGGCACGCGATTTAACCTAATCGTGACCAATTAAAGCGAGGGTCTGTTTTCGTGGCTGCCTCAGCTGCCTGCCTCATCGGCATATATTATGTCGAGGATTTTAATCTGAACATCTAAGAAACTGTACGAGTCTATTATGCGTTCATAAATTAAGAGCTTCTAATGTAACGTCGAGGCAAAATGTTGTGCGCGCTGGTGGTTTTCGGGTGGGATAATACACCCTCTAGACGCCTCATTTCCCGTCCTTCCACTCTCCAAGTCCCCTATCTGGTATACTCTTCATTATCAAAACATCGACTCGAGCAAAAGAAAACAATTCAAGACACGCTCGTCTAAATTAAATCTTGACCGCTTCGTTCAAAAGTTAAGATATTGTTTTATTTCGTGAAGTGTTTAATGGAGTACAGACATTAAACACGATGTTTCGTAAATTTTTATTGGGTCCCGCTTTGTATTTACACAAATCGATGTTACAAAATTTCCCTACCTTTTGTTTCGCTTTTTAGCAACATTTATTTAGGGGCGTTCGTATTTTATAATGAATTGATTTAGAATTTATCAGCTCACAGCTTTATGTTTCTGATTATTTAAATAAAAGTATACAGCGCAGACAGTGGAAGAGATATTTTCCTTATTTAGATTTTTTCATTTTGAAAATTTTATTGTATTTCCCCACTCACATTCAAACAAATCATTTTATAAAACTTTTTGGAAATAATAAGAAAAAAGTATTTAATTAATCAATAACAATAATAATTCTGAAAAAAACGTTTTCAGAGCTCAATATTTGCATCGAGATTTTGTTGAAAAAATATAAACTTAAGTTTAGAAACGGTTTTTTTGAAGCAGTGTAAGTAATTTGGAGACTTTTTTGTCCCGAAATTATGTAAGTAATCTTTCATAACATTTTCCTATTCTCTTTTGATTATTCACACATTTACAAAAATTACATTTTACGAGTATTTTGTACATATTTGGTTTGTCTGGTTTTTTTTTTGGAGATGGAGTATAAAAATTAATATTTATTGCTATTCTATCGTTATTATTAATTACAGAAAATTAATTAAAAATTTTCCGTATTTGCAAAGGATTCGAATCTGTATCTACCGTTTCCTAGGCGGTTGTTTCAACCAATTAAGCCACCAAGCAGTACAGTTTCGCGTCTCTTAATATGCCATAAATTACGTTATGGAGCAGTCAAGTTTTGATGCTTATAATTCTATATAATGTTACGTTATAGTTACGTAAGTGAAAAACACACAATAGGCCCAATATACTTAAATTTGTATGTAAGTATTTACTCTAAACTCAACACTACTCCACAACTATAATCTGAAACTCTATCTTAAGCGGACTAAGAAAACCAATTATTTGTAATAATAAAAACAAACTCGAATCAGAACTTAATCACTTAAGGTTGATATATAACACTTTTCCACATTAATTTTCGTATTTTGTGTATATATTTCGACAACTAAGTTGTCATCATCAACAGATAATTAAACAATGTCGCACCATAAAAATACGGCAAGAAACCCGTACGAAATAAATTCCGTACACGATCTGTATCATCGATAGCCAAAACGATATATGTATAAGTTCACATAAGTGCACACGGTGTACGTTTTGTGCGTGCGGGTTTTTGCCGTTGTGTTATGAGAAATGTCTAGATATAAATGATTATTAATACTAGATAAAATAATATGTTGGGATTGGTATTTCTCGGACTTCAGTATTGGCCTAGGACTGAAGACGTGGATTCTCGGAATGGAATAACTGGTTTCTCTCCTGGCTATTTTAACAAGGATAGCTTCAAATACGATAAATCCAATAATTATGAGTCATAGGGTTTCATTATTTTTTTTTTAATTTAAAGTTTTTGCTAACACAATCATAACTATAAATATTGAGTTAGGTTACACATTAATATACTTTTTACCATTAATTTTTAATTTAGAATTTTTTACAGAAGAATCAATTTTATATCTTTCTATCAAAATTTTTTAATTGGAGTCCTGTTGCTATCTTATTTTACCAAAGCTTTGATTCTCTTTTAAGACTATTATTGCATTTAATATATATATATATATATATGTACATATATACATTTTTAATTTGATAAACTGATATTAATAATTGTTGATAATTAAAATTTGGAATACTAAAAGTATTAAAAATTTTCATAAATGATTAAATATAATATAATAAATAATTCTTAATATTAATTATTAATTTTAAAATATTCTTAACCCTGGAAATACCTATAATTATGACATAATTAAGAGATCAAAACTATGTTTTAAATTATATAATAATAAAACATAAAACTATTATAATGCAAATCTGAAATGTTTTTAAAATATTCTATTTCTAATTGATAATGTATGTAATGTAACTTTAATTAATATAATATATTATTAATATGTTTATATATTATTTATATATATATATATATATATATATATATATATTTAATTTTATATTGGACAAACTTTTTGTCCTTATTAATGTAATGAATAACCATTGCAATAAATATTTATTTAAGCATTTCACGATAGGAACTTAATAAAAATTAAAACTTCTTGCTAATTCATCTTTATTATTAATTACGGAAAATTATTTAAATATATTTCTACAGCTTAACAACGAGCTTACAATTTTTGCATAGTCTGTTGGCTAACATAGCCTCATAAAGAGATTTTCTTTCATAACTTACGTGGACACTTTCATGAATTTCATTTTCCACAGATTTACTGGTAGCTAAGACTTTTGTGGTGTGGTTTTCCGTTTAGGAACAATTTTGTAGTAAATATTTTGAAGCAGCATCACCCGTGTATGACAGTAATAGTATGATTTTTTTTATAAACTGGTGTAGATGAATAATAAAAATTAAGGACTGGCAAGAAAGCTGAAGACAAAGACAGCAATTATCTAACAATATCACACTTAAATTCCCAGAAAATAAAGAGGTGAATCCTGGTGAGTCTCAAGCTCTAACTTACATCTACAACAGGTAATTTATCATAAATGACAATAGCAACATTTGCAAATAATCCAGCATATATATTAGGTGCGCAACTAAGTTCTCGCTGTTTTTTTGATGAAAATGCAACTTTATTGTGAAAAAATGTTTACAAATGAATTATTCAAAATATTGCCCATCGCTAGCGACAACTTTTTCCCATGTTTCTGGCAGAGCTCGAATACCGTCACGATAGAAGTGTTCGTCTTTTGAGGCTATCCACGAATCAAGCCATTTTGAGATGTCTTCATATGAGCGGAACTGCTGATTAGCCAGACCATGTGCCATCGAACGGAACAAGTAATAATCGGACGGCGCAATATCTGAAGAATATAGCTGGTGTGGTAGTACCTCCCATTTGAGCGTTTCAAGTAGGTTTTAACGGGTTTGGCAACGCGAGGCCGAGCGTTGTCATGCTGTAGAATCACTTTTTCGTACCTCTGCTCGTATTGTGGCCGCTTTTCGCGCAGTGCTCGGCTCAATCGCATCAATTGAGTTCGATACCTTTCCCCAGTGATGGTTTCGTTCGGTTCCAACAGCTCATAATAAATAACACCGCCCTGGTCCCACCAAATACACAGCAAAACTTTCGCAGCGTGAATATTCGGCCGAACCGATAACGTAGAAGCATGACTGTGCAGTTCTCATGATTTTGTTCTCTTTGGGTTGCTGTAATGAATCCATTTTTCAACACCCGTAACGATGCAATGAAGAAAACCCTTCGTTTTTTGCCGCTGGAGCAGTTGTTCACAGGCGAAAAAACGATGCTCAACGTCTCTTGGCCTAAAATCATAAGCAACCCAAGTTCCTTGTTTTTGAATCATTACCAACTTATGCAACCGCTGGGAAATTGCTTGGCGGATAACTCCTAATGCTGAAGCAAGCTCTTTTTGCGTTTGGCACAGATCCTCATCGAGCAATGCCTCCAATTCAGCGTCTTCGAAGGTTTTTGGTCTTCCTTCACGCGAACGGTCGTCAATATCGAAATCACCGTCTTTGAAGCGACGGAACCAATCACGGCACGTTGCTTCACTTAGAGCAGCATCTCCGTAAACTTTTTGGAGTTCTCGATGCGCTTCAACCGCCGTTTTCTTCGAATGAAAGAAAAAAGCAACACTTTCCGCAAATGACGATTATTTGGCACAAAATCAGACATTTTCACACAATCAAAAGTATATGACGCAAAAACAAAATCACTAATGTGTCAAAGCGGTTTATTTACCATATGTCTAAGCTTGGTTCATAACGTTCTGGTTATGTTACAATCGACCAGCACTTACTACTGGAGCCATCTCTTGAAAAACAGCGAGAACTTGTTTGCACACCTAATATATATATAATATATATATATAGTTCTACAAAATATCAATTTTCACCTGCAAAAGGCAATAGATAAGTTACACAAATGTCAACTTATTGTTTAGTAGAAGAACTAAATTAAAACGAAGAAGTAACAGTTAACTGTGAAAGTGAAGCAGATGAATTAGCTAATTAATAGACAATATGAAAATAGGTTATAAAGAAAGAAATTTTCATATTTCTTTTCTACATTCTTGTAACTTTAAGTTTCGAAGATTTAAATTTAGATGCAATTTTAGATAATACCAATGCTATAAATTCTTATTAGTAGCAAAAAAAATTTTACGTATGTACATGCTTCCACGTACCCAGAAAGTTTTTTGGTAGAGGTATGAATAAAACAGGATAATACAATGGAAGTGCTTGTTATAAAGGAAACATGTTGAATTTTTCACCGATTTTTTTTCAGGATTCAATGTCGATTTCACTCATATATATTTTAGATTTATTGTAGAAACGCGTCTATCAAAAATAACGTCCCAAAATCCAAATAGAAGTTATTGTATTACAATACAATAAAATCCACGGTGAAATTTCAAATCACACGTTCACTATGAGAAAGCAGGCTGTAAACGAATAGTCGTGTTTCCCAATAAAAAGCACGTAATGGCTTGAAAAAAAATTCCCCAACGCATCTCTGCACTTCCTTCAGGCCTGACCTTTCACATGGGCCAATCGCGGCCTGAATATGAAGCAGTTCGCGATGGCGAACGGAAAAGATTCATGGAACCGCATATACAGTCGGAACCCCTATGAACACCTATATTTATATTGCCGCCGAATAAAGAACAACTATCAAGAAATATTTTATGATTTCCATTCATATCGTTCTACGCGTGCATTTCTCTGAAGGTCGGGGTGTAGTGGAGTTATTGCGAATCTCATCCATTAATTCATGTAGTGTTCACAGCATGAAAAAGTTTTCAACGCGCTGACGGTATAATAGGGAATAGAAGAATAAATTTTGCTATTTTTAAAAAAAAGTAGATGGCTCAAAATCTAGAAATTAACGTATTTCTCTTTTAATGCTTCTAACTCACAATGGAGGTTTGACGTCGAAGGTTTTATAAACTATACTATCTTTCCTGACGTTTGGAAGCGTGTTTTGATTTATTCTATCCACAAAAAAGACCATGAGACACTGTTAATGAACTATCGATCAATTTCTGTATTGTCAAACTTCGCAATAGTTTATGAGCAAGTAATGCATATGTCCATATGTTAACTTCTGATTATTTCTTTGGCCAAATCAATATGGGTTTATTCGCGACCGCTTAATAGCGTCAAATCGCACTATTTTTCAGTACGTGAGAGAAATATTGGACAAGGGAGGGGCAAGTTGATGCCTTATTACTCCGATCTATTTTCCAAACTCAGTTCTTTTAGAATTGATCCGCCTGCAATTCCACCGATGACATATCGTTTGAGAAATGACTGATTGAAACGTTTTCTGTCTGACCAAGGAACTGGAGTTTTATCCAAAAGCAAGAATTTTTTTATATTATGTACATTTATATATATTCTCCCAACTTTACAAACCATATCCCCCGAAAAGTTTTTATTCGTACTGTATGAACCAATTTCTAATACTTGTCTAGCCTGTTGTTTCGTTTCATATGTATAATGATGAATTCAAGCCTCATCAATAGTTATTGCAACAAAAAATAAGAGGAAGTACTTTCGAAAAGCTGAAAGCATTTCATCAAACCGTTCAGCTTTTAAAGTCCTTGACCGATTATCAGGGACTGTAACATCATATAAACCTTTTTCATATGTAAATATCACTATGCTACAGTACTGTCTTACTGCGGCTTTTTCGTGGCGTAGATAAAATTAAAATGTTTTATAACGAACTGGGTTAATTAAGTGTATATTCTTCGCACTTAATGCACTATAACAATTCAAATTGATTAACAACGTGTAATAACTCATCAGTAACTAACAGCTAATCTAGTCTGTAAACCCCAACTAAAGTGTAAAGTAACGTATCCAGAGTTGCGTGGTTGCAGGAAAGTATGGTAGTTATCCATCCTCTGGCGGAATCAGAAGCATTTTTATTTAGGCTTACCAAAACAAGGGGAGCTCCGATAGAACGAGTTGTTATTTCCCTTATTGCTTGCGGCAATAAGATGAAAAGCAACAGAGCAAATCCCAAAAATTAAAAAAAATAGACAAAAGTATGTGAAACGTTCTAAAGCTGCAAGACAAGAATCCTCAGAGGGAAAGAAGAAGACACGTTGTATGTAAGTTAACGCCGTAGAGAAAGTAGATCCAATGTTAATTTGGAAAACCCGGTTAGCTAGGTGAGTTGGGATTTCTAAAGTATAAGTTGAAAAGTTGGTAAAATTGAGCCAAGATTGCATAAAGAATAAAAGAGACATAGACATAGGAATATTCAAGGAAGCTATGAGACTCCAAAGAAATATGAGGAGCACAAGAGATGTGAAAAGGCCGTAACTTTTTCTTGGAATAAGCTTTATGGTCATATCAAGTAATCTTAAATATTAATGTGTAACGTAAAATGGAAAATTGGTTTATATAAGCACGATGTTCCAAGGAATGCTCTAAATCCTCTATTTTATTAAAAGATAATGTTCCATTCCAAAAGATTATAATTTTTTTAAACATCTGACCGAGTTTTAAAGAAAAAGAATTTCAGAATGTAGAAGTCACTGACAGCAAAAGTTCCAAACACATTGGAATTATATTGATTAAAGATTAACCTTCGATGCTGAGGAGGAATAAAATTGCTTCCCCACTTACGGCGACGAGGGGTTAGTAAGCAATCCACATAATACACAAATACATGCTGTCCATTCCGTGGTTGTCGCAAGGCGAAGACGCTTACAACCTAGTTGAGCATAAAAAAAATGTGGAAAAATTCGATTACCTAAATAATTGTAACTGTACCATTTAGAAACCCCATCCTCAACATTTAGAATATCCATTCTTACCTTTTTGGATGGGCAACCCTTAAAACGCTGAGAGAATGTAGTGCGTCATAATCACATTGCATATAATTGGATCATTTGGCTTATTATATTGTAGTTAAAAGATAAATTAATAATATCATAGTAATAATTATTCACAATAATTTAATATGACATTTCAAATATTTCCATTCCTTCTGTGAATAATGATAAATAATTGAATTTTAATTAGTAATTAATTTTAAGTACATATTATAGGTATTAATGAATATTTACTTAGAATAACATCAACGTGTATATTAAATAAGTTTAAGAAAGAAGTGATAATTAAGAAACAAATGATAATTAAGTGTTTTTGTCTCTTTTCTTAAATAAGAAGTTTAGTAATAAGACGAACATTGCCTCTATAGACTTAATGCTAAAGTAGGTTCATCAGCCGTTCTATTTATCACCACAAGAGGGCACTTAGTAATTATGTCGTAAAAAAGTCGCGCAAGAGACTTTAATTAAAACCAAAACGTGAACATCTCGCAATTTCATCTCGAAAACCACCTTGGTTTTGAGAAAATACACACGCACGCAGGACGATTACCGGTCGGAATGGGTCCGCTCTTTCAACTTGTTCTTCTACGGTGTAGTACCACATTCCCGTAGTTGTAAATCTCATGAAAGGGATACGTGAAGAACGACACAATGGCACTTCTACACTCGACATCTTAAGAGCCTTTCATCTGAACATAGACACAGACATACAGAGTAACGGAAGTAACGTTGTTGCTCGCGATCAACAGTAAAAAGAACATTCATAATCAAGACTATGTTGTATTTATTCAGTATGTATGTTGGTGTCCCATCTTTTTCTGTTAATGTTTTACAGTTGTTAACTGATTAAAATTTTAATTAGAATCTAATAGTTCAATATTGTCATGGTTTTGTATAGTAATTGAGTTAATTTTGCGGGATCGATACTGTTTGTGTCATAGCTTTTTGTGACTTAAGATGTTTTATCGTAGAATTTGTCTGCGCTTGTATGTTAAATTATATTAAATTGTTTGAGGTAACAATGGAGCTGTGACTTAACCAAATTTATAATAATCTTCACGTCTCTTTAGTAAGGTTGAACAATGCTTCGGGTAACTAGCGACAGGAACCGATCTGAGAAAGGGAGTAAACGCCCGTAGGCACTGCTGATAGCTTATACCATGTCAGTGACGCGAAGATGTCTCGCAAATGTGTAACTGTGACGGGTATAAATAAATTTTTAAATCGTTAGTAACTTCAGGCGGCTTTTGCGATGTGACAAATGTTTCCTACAAGAAACATCCTTGATTAGGGATGTTCGTGAATCAATCACAAAGACCTTTCCTTCAAATAAGTTTTACCGATAACGAACCATGCTTTTGCACATAGTCCGTTCTTTAGAATATTCTTTTTGGTACTAAATTTCATTCAGTTATAATTTCATCTAATTTATAATTACGATTATATCTCAAACTTTAATTCCCTGACAGGAAATAATACTCACAACTTGTCAGATATATACTTGCTAGGTAACCGTCAGCTTACCAATTATTTTCATTTATTACGTAACGACTATATTAAAGTCGTGTGACATATCATTCTAAAGTGCGTTTTGTATTTAAACCAAAACACATCGTACATTACAATTCTTTGTACATAACGATCAAATTGCTTATTATGCTGGTTATGTTAACCTGAGTAAATTTATTTTTATTTTATTCATATTGCATATCTATCTTAAAGATTACAATTTCTGTAAGTACATTATGTACAGTAACAATAAAATATAGATTTCTTACATTTTCAAGAATGAATTAGCAAAATCGTACAGGCTTTTGTGGCCGTTGCTCATTGAAGAGTCTCATGGTACCTTAAAAGTAGTTTTAATATCTTTACTTACTTGCCCAAATGATGAATTTCGTTTTTATTCTTTTACAATTTATCGACCTTAGCGTTTGCGTTATTATTTAAGCGAATATGGCACTAAGTTGTCAGTAGTCTTTTAGAATTGCGATCGTATGTTTAATTAGATTAAATTGTTTGATGTCGCTATATAATTGCGACCTATCTAGATTTAGGGTGGCCTTTATGTCTCATTAGTAAGGCTGAACAATCCTTCAGGTAATTAGTGACAGGAATCAAAAGGGGGCGAACGCGTATAGGTATTACCAGTAGCTTGTATCATGCCAGTGACGCGATGATGCCTCGCAAAGGTGGATTGTTACCTGCAACGGGTGCAAATACATGCCTAAATCGTTTTCGTACGCATTTATACAGCCCAGGTGAGGTTGTACACTACTATAAGTTCGGAGTTGCTAACATTACTTATTAAAGTACATTTTTTTTCTAGATTTTTTAATTAGATCTAGTAGTTAAGTGGCATTTCTATTTAGAGTTTTGCTTCAAAATATTCACCTTTCATAGAAGGATTTAGAAATCGTATTCACAGCTTCGCTTCGGTATAATATATGGATTGAGGTTTCCGTTTCTCCTTGCCAGAATATACTGTATTCTGCTAAGTTCATATTATTCGTTTACTTGTACAGATTCCAATGCACTCAACAGACAGTAGCATGTTCAAATTTTATGAACTACAACTAATTCTGGCGGACACATATGTATTATATTAATTCTTTTCAATTTTATTTGTTAATATACTTTGTATATTAACATTTAGATGCTTTTTCAAAATCTAACAATTTTCACCACGTATTTTTTCTTCCAGATCTTCACTGGTGTTTGAATTTCTTGCTGAATTGCCCGTTGTCGAAGTATAAAATCGAATATTCGCATACTCTTTGTAAGCACTATTTTGCTCTCCAAAGAAGATAACATTAAAACTTCTTCGAATTAGTTAAAATACAACAATGTGTTCACATACTTGTTCGCAAATATACTGCAAGTAAAAAAAAAGTTAAACCAATACTATAGTGAAGACAAGGATCACGATGTGTTAATATTTGAGACATGTCTCACTTTCGTTTATATCGCAATCAGTCGAATTTGAGAAATGGAAGAAAGCACTTAAATACAAAAACTTTGCTAATGAATATTATATGCAATACTAAAGTTCACCACTATATAAATCCAAGCCTCTCAGCGATTTCCGGAAGTCGTTTTACTGTAGAATAATGTTCTACGCCGTGCCGCAGTAACCACGTCAGTTTCTTGCGGAAGTTTCTATCTTGTCTTGGTCCGCACGATTACTCGATTTGACACTAATTGAAAATGCACGGAATATTATTGTAAAAGTATCGACTTCCTCTACGGAATTTGCAAGATTTATGGGAATGCATTTATAACGCACAGTCTGAGATATTGTAAAACACCAATTGTAGAATGTACCGGAATAACGAATATATGTATATGTATGAGTATATATTTGATCATTAACTATGTTAAATTTCTTGCATCTACATATTTATCGTCTATATGCCGAAATTTCACTAAGCAGTAGTGTATATCAAGAAATTAAAAATTTTATACGACAATATTTTATTTCTTGATATACCATACTGCAAAAAAAACTCAATGCGCATTGTCAAATCTGTATTATCTAAACTATCGATTACCAATCAAATGGTCTAACTTGAGAGCGGAGTTATAACAGATGTGTTTGTACACAATGAGAAAGATACATTTAAGATCTAACATGGCATACGAATGATGAAATAGTTCTGGAATGTTCTTGCAGCAATTGCTGTTCTTGTGGGAATTCCCTGATATGCTATACGCACTAAATGTCTCTGTTTTACATATAGTAATACATTGCAAAGTGAATTTATCCACTTCTCTCTAATATATTGCATATATTCCAATACTGCTACAATTCGTCAACAACTTATACCACATGCTTCAGAATTGCACGGCACTAGTTTAAGGATGTGTTCTTTGGCACGAAATAAACAAAAATATTCATGTGAGATATATATGTTGCAATAGGTTTTTCCTGCACTGAGTTTGGCACTTCTTTTATTCAGTCACAGATTGTAAGTCTATAAGGAGACCCGTACCAAATAAAAACACCTTTACTATGTGAAGTTTTCTTAATATAAAAACGCACGGAAATATTATAAGCGAAGTTGTTGAATAATTGATCTCGTTCGTTTGGGATATGAGGAAAAAACTCACTGTTCACCTGCTAAGAAGGTGGCAGACAAGCAGTGAGTTCTCCGTTGTATCCGAAACGAACAAGATCAATTAATAGTCAGTTCTTAGAATTGATAATTGTAGACGCAATTGTAAAATGCGACAGAATAATTTCAGAGGAGAAATAATAAAATCTATATATGTAATTGAACGATATTCTAGAGGAAATAAAGCACTTTAAGATTCAAAAAACAAACAACCGGATGGTATTAGAACATTAGCTACTGCTACGAAAAACCCTACATAATGATAAACGCGGAAATAGTAACTGTTTTGAAAATATTTACATTATCTATGTACACTCACAAATTATTTACAGGTAAATTTTTTTGAATTTTAAGTTGTTTCATCCAAATTTGAATATTTAGATAATGATAATTATAATAACTTTCTAAACATATTATCTCAAATTAATAGATAGATTGCTACACTGGCCATTGCGTAATGAAAAAATTATTTCCTTTCATAAAACGTTATCCGGCTACCTACATTTTTTGCTTACACCGACTTAAAGAGAAGTGGGAATACCAAGTCATTAAATATCTGTTATGTACAAATATTAAATCTGTCAGTATTGCCATCAGTTTGTATTAGTAACTAATCTGTTTTATAAATTTTGGGTCTCTACGTGTGAGTTAAATAACTCGTTTCAATTTTTAATTATCATGGGGGACATCGCCAAATATATGTACTTTTGCAAAACAATCGAACATGCCTTTAATTGCTGGTGAAGTACAAAAGCATGGCACTGCTGCTCGTGAAAAGAACTCCACTCTAAGAATACTAGATTGTAATAAAGCATTTGAAGCCATCAAAAGACGTCCTAGGACAACTGGTACATTAAAATCTGTACCAGAGAGGCAAAGATTCCGATAAACTGCAAAACATTAAAGGAGGAATACTCGATGAGGTTCAGTTATGTCCCAGTATTAGCACCAGAAGATTGTTAACTTGTTCCGATTTTTCATCCACTAGTGTATGGCGAATATTGTCCGTGAAACATTTTTATCAGTTTCATGTTATGCTTGTGCAAAACTGTAGATTACAATAAGTGCAGACATTTCTTCAAGTTGCCTCTGTTGTTTGTCGATGTATCTTGTTTTTTAAGAAATAGGATTACTAATTTTTACCATATTTGTAAAGAAGGAAAGCTTCATACGACTGCTACTATGTACTACCAACATAGATTCTCATTGAATGTTTGATGTGATCTTCTTGATGACAATCTTACTAGTTCCTTCCTTTTAGCAACAAGTGTTTTAGAAATATTTTACGTAAATTTTTTGCTAAATAGTTTTCACGGACATCTCGAAAGTATTCCGAGTGCTAATGGGCATGGGTTTGTTTATGCATGACGCATAGCCTACTTTTATCATATTGCTGATTACTATTACGCGCACTTTATACTTGCATCTATAATTATTAATTCTAAGAACTGACCAATAATTGATCTTGATCGTTTAGGATATAACAGAGGACTCACTGCTTGTCTGTCACGTTCTTAGCAGGTAAACAGTGAGTTTTTCGAACAAGATCAAATATTCAACAAAAGTGTTTTTATTTGGTACGAGTCTCCTCATAGATTTACAATCTGCGACACGATAAAAGAAGTGCCAAACTCAGTGCAGAGAAAACCTATTGCAACATATATATGTTACATGAATATTTTTGTTTATTTCGTGCCAAAGAATACATCCTTAAACAAGTGTCATGCAATTCTTAAACAGAGTATATGTTAGTCAAAACGGACTTGTTAAATGGTTTCCACGCCGTTAGATTAATTTTTGTGGACCTGGTTAAAGTCTTTGGTTTATTGTACGTCTACTGACATCCAAGGACTAAGGAACTAAGGAATTCGATTGTGGAAGATACGGCAACTATCATGGGTCGTTTTGATGCTATATAGCTTGTCAGAGAGATAAAAGTTAGTTATGTTCAATGCTGCATTTAAAGAAACGAAGGCGACTTTGAACAGTTATTCTGACAAATAAAAATCATTAATTTTCATTAATGTTTATATTAACTTTTTGCTTACTTAGTACTAGAGAATACATCCCTAAACTAGCGCTCTGCAATTTAGAAAAATCCAGTATATTTAAAAGCTTTACTGGGTCTTAGATCTAACAAAATATAGTAATAGAATTCAAATTAGTTTTTGATAAAATCTTGTTCGAACATTATTAATATAAATAACGGTAAACTTTAATGGAGACTGTGGGTAATTGAATTAATTAAAAAAGGTAAATAAAACCCCTTACCACCTTCATGTTCGTATTCCGTATACGCATTTCAGATAATTTATTGGTGTCACACCTAAATATGCGGTAAAACTGGCGCAGAATAATTCCATGCTAAACTCTAACCGCTAAACGTCTAACACACACTAAAATTAGTTTCACACAATTTAATATGTTTTCGAGTCTTAAAAGTAACACTTAAACTAAAGTACATCCCCATTTCCACGTAAGAACCTTTTTTAACGGTCTTATCGTCCATGAATTCAAAGAGGCAATAATATGTTATCGGACCTTTATCTGTGTTTAACACATGGTTTTTATTTTTCGGAATAAATATGCTTTCATAACTATCTACGAGGGTGTTCTCAGAAATATCCGACTCAACGAAGAAAACACAAAAATTGTGGAAAGAAATATTTATTTTTCAACATAATCTCCTTTCAGCTCTATACACTTTTCGCAGCAATGTTCGATAAGTTCGATACCCTTTTTTAATAAGAACTGTCTTCAAAATAGCCATTAACTGCCGACATCACTTCTTCATCGTTGCAAAATATTTGACCACTGGGCCATTCTTTCGAGTTTGGGAACAGAAAATAGTCCGAGGGGGCTAAATCTGGTGAATAGGGTGCGTGAAGTAGCAATTCAAACTTCAATTCGTTGATTTTGGGCATTGCAATAACGGATTTGTAAGCTGGTGCATTGTCTTGATGAAACAACACTTTCTTCTTAGTCAAATGCGGACGGTTTTGCTTGATGTCTTCGCTTAAACGTTGCAATAAGTTCGCATAATACTCGCCGTTGATAGTTTTTCCTTTTTCAAGGTAGTCAATGCAAAGACGATGCATCCCAAAAAAACCTGAAGCTATGACCTCGCCTGCAGATGAAACAATCTTCGCCTTTTTTGGAGCGGGTTCTCCCTTTTGAGTCCATTGTTTTAATTGTCTGTGGTATGAAGTGATGGACCCGTGTTTCATCCAAGGTTATGAAACGACGCAAAAATTCTGCTTTGTTGCTGTGAAACTTCGCTAAACACTCAATTGAAACATCTTCACGACACTGTTTTTGTTCGAGCGTGAGCAAACGCGGCACCCATCTTGCTCACAGCTTTCTCATATCCAAATTTTCAGATAATATGCGATGTACCCCACTATTTGAAATGTCTACTACATC
Source organism: Dermolepida albohirtum (assembly GCA_031893035.1). Classification (NCBI taxonomy): domain Eukaryota; kingdom Metazoa; phylum Arthropoda; class Insecta; order Coleoptera; family Scarabaeidae; genus Dermolepida; species Dermolepida albohirtum. The sequence goes on from JAVIWB010002180.1 coordinate 259,070, forward strand.
TGCTAGCTCGCGCACTTTCAGTCGACGATATTCTAGTACCGCTTTGTAGATTTTCTTCACCATTTCTGGAGTTGTCACCTCATTTGATCGACCACTGCGATGCTCCTCTTGGCAGTTCGTATGGCCTCGTTTAAACTCTGCTATCTAATATTTCACTGTTGTAAACGAAGGAGCAGACTAACTCAGAGTAGAATCCAGTTCAGCTTTTATATTGGTTGGGCTGAGGCCTTTCAAATAAATTTATTGTATCACGTAAGGATGAACAATTTTATCCATTTTTACAAATTCACTGAAAACGTTCATTATTGATGGCTTTCAAATTTGAAACATATGCTTCATGGATTGTGTACTTTCTAATACAGTGATATTTTTCAAACAACTACCGCCATCTCTATGTCAGGCTGGGTATTTATAGGATCGCCCTCGTAATTCATGATAATTAATTATGTTTTTGATTAAATGTAAACAATCTATACTGGATTTCCCAGACCGATTAAACTTGATATGCGCCATATTGGGTTCCTACCGAAGGCTTAGTTTGACTAATGTATTGTTTTTTATAATCTCGGTGTTTTATTTCGTAAATCCCTGATTTCTAAAAGATACGACCGTTAAAAAAGGTTCACAATTGGAAGCAGTGGGGTGTACATTTGTATAAACGTTAGTTTTAAACTAGGAAGCATGTGAAATAGTGCGAAATTAATTTCAGTGTATGTTTGGCGTTAAGTGGCTAAAGTTTAGTACCGCGATACAGATACGACACTGTAATTGCTGATCTGCTGATGATGACAACTTAGTTGTCTTGAAATACGTATATAGAATACGAACTTTGATGTGGTAAGAGGTTTTATTTATCTTTTTCGCTTCATATAAATAATATAGATTTTTCGTTTCAATTGTCGCTTATAAAGTAAATCATATTTAATTTGTTTAATCGATTTGATAATTTTAAATGTATCCCAGAAAGATTTTGTGCTTTAAAAAGCCTTATTAAGGCACAAAAATCGATTCGAGTGAATTACTTCCTCCTCTAATTAATCCAATTCTTCTAATTATTAATTATCTCATTTGTCTTTGGGACGTGCTCTCATTCCTATCGGGCAATTCATTCCTATAGGAACTAGTAAATGAATTGAGACAAAGAAACATCTGCAGAATCCTCTTTTACAAACAAAGGGTGTAGTAGAATTGTATTAGTTTCCTAGATGTTACTATATACATATATTCTTATATGAAAGCAATAATATGTAGAAATTGTTTAGAGTTTTAGTTAATTATTTTAAAAAGCTTTCCTGTAAAGTATCTAGAAAATAATATATGATTTTGATTTTTCCGTTTTTTGAAATATCTGTGCATGGTTTCACTCACAGATTACCATTCAAAACTGTGTAAGATTAAGATTATTCGGGATGGCTACAGCTGTCTTTCCAGACCTACGTCGTTCTCATGTCTCTCTGGAGTCTCTTAACTTTGCATATGACTGGTGAAGTTGATCTTGATTGCGACATTTCTAGCCTCCATGTAGTGATTCGTCAGCCTTTTGCCTTAAAAAGGTCTAGATAGCTTAGCTGAACGGAGGTCCTATCAGTCATCAGATACACATTCTCGGCGATTTTCACCTTTACAGTTAACCAATATTTACTGTGTCAATGATCTTAGTTCATATTTGCATTTTGGACTTTGTTCCTTCTCGTGGAGGGTATAAATATATAATAAATCTCACATGTTTTCTCATACTTTCTTTATTTGTTTTGCACCTATTCCATACAGTTCTAGCAAAGGAAATATCAGTTCGTCCCATTAGAGTTCTGATAGACTGGATATGGAGTTCAGCGTTTCCAGGGGAGTCTTAGCGCATCTCTAGGCGTGAACCCGAGTTAACACCACAGATTACCATTCAAAACTGTGTAAGATTAAGATTATTCGGGACGGCTACAGCTGTCTTTCCAGATCTACGTCGTTCTCATGTCTCTCTGGAGTCTCTTAACTTTGCATATGAATGGTGAAGTTGATCTTGATTGCGACATTTCTAGCCTTCATGTAGTGATTCGTCAGCCTTTGCCTTAAAAAGGTATAGATAGCTTAGCTGAACGGAGGTCCTATCAGTCATCAGATACACATTCTCTGCGATTTTCACCTTCACAGTTAACCAATATTTACTGTGTCAATGATCTTAGTTCATATTTGCATTTTGGACTTTGTTCCTTCTCGTGGAGGGTATAAATATAATATAAATCTCACATGTTTTCTCATACTTTCTTTATTTGTTTTGCACCTATTCCATACAGTTCTAGCAAAGGAAATATCAGTTCGTCCCATTAGTGTTCTGATAGACTGGATATGGAGTTCAGCGTTTCCAGGGGAGTCTTAGCGCATCTCTAGGCGTGAACCCGAGTTAACACCACAGATTACCATTCAAAACTGTGTAAGATTAAGATTATTCGGGACGGCTACAGCTGTCTTTCAAGATCTACGTCGTTCTCATGTCTCTCTGGAGTCTCTTAACTTTGCACATGAATGGTGAAGTTGATCTTGATTGCGACATTTCTAGCCTTCATGTAGTGATTCGTCAGCCTTTGCCTTAAAAAGGTATAGATAGCTTAGCTGATCGGAGGTCCTATCAGTCATCAGATACACATTCTCTGCGATTTTCACCTTCACACTTAACCAATATTTACTGTGTCAATGATCTTAGTTCATATTTGCATTTTGGACTTTGTTCCTTCTCGTGGAGGGTATAAATATAATATAAATCTCACATGTTTTCTCATACATTCTTTATTTGTTTTGCACCTATTCCATACAGTCCCAACAAAGGAAATATCAGTTCGTCACATTAGAGTTCTGATAGACTGGATATGGAGTTCAGCGTTTCCAGGGGAGTCTTAGCGCATCTCTAGGCGTGAACCCGAGTTAACACCACAGATTACCATTCAAAGCTGTGTAAGATTAAGATTATTCGGGACGGCTACAGCTGTCTTTCTAGATCTACGTCGTTCTCATGTCTCTCTGGAGTCTCTTAACTTTGCATATGAATGGTGAAGTTGATCTTGATTGCGACATTTCTAGCCTCCATGTAGTGATTCGTCAGCCTTTGCCTTAAAAAGGTCTAGATACCTTAGCTGAACGGAGGTCCTATCAGTCATCAGACACACATTCTCGGCTATTTTCACCTTCACAGTTAACCAATATTTACTGTGTCAATGATCTTAGTTCATATTTGCATTTTGGACTTTGTTCCTTCTCATGGAAGGTATATATTTCGCAGCTTTAAGAAATCTCACATATTTTCACATACATTCTTTATTTGTTTTGCACCTATTCCATACAGTCCCAGCAAAGGAAATATCAGTTCGTCACATTAGAGTTCTGATAGACTGGATATGGAGCTCAGCGTTTCCAGAGCAGTCTTAGCGCATCTCTGGGCGTAAACCCGAGTTAACACCACAGATTACCATTCAAAACTGTGTAAGATTAAAATTATTCGGGATGGCTACAGCTGTCTTTCCAGATCTACGTCGTTCTCATGTCTCTCTGGATTCTCTTAACTTTGTATATGAATGGTGAAGTTGATCTTAACTGCGACATTTCTAGCCTCCATGTAGTGATTCGTCAGCCTTTGCCTTAAAAAGGTCTAGATAGCTTAACTGATCGGAGGTCCTATCAGTCATCGGATACACATTCTCTGGGAATTTTCACCTTCACAATTAACCAATATTTACTGTGTCAATGATTTTAGTTCATATTTGCATTTTGGACTTTGTTCCTTCTCATGGAAGGTATATATTTCGCAGCTTTAAGAAATCTCACATATTTTTTCATACATTCTTTATTTGTTTTGCACCTATTCCATACAGTCCCAACAAAGGAAATATTAGTTCGTCACATTAGAGTTCTGATAGACTGGGTATGGAGTTCAGCGTTTCCAGGGCTGTCTTAGCGCATCTCTGGGCATGAACCCGAGTTAACACCGCTTTGGGTGTTAACTCGGGTTCGTTGAGAGCTCTAACACCCACACTCATATACTAGTAGTGACACCTTTAAAGATTTGTATTGTTAAAGTACATCAATTATAAAAAATGTTTCCTAAAGTTTCAAAATGTTTGAAGTGAATTTTAGGTGCGCGGTTAATAACTTGAAATAATCTAATACGAACTTATAAAGAAAATTTCTCCAATTTAAGATAAATGTAAAAAATATTTTTCGAAGCACTTCGCTAAAATACATTGATAGTAAAAACTTACCTTATTTTATTACCCTTAAGTGTGTGCGACTTAAATAAAGATAGCTTTCGTATTTGTTATAGTTATACAAACAGAAGTTACGCGATACATTAAAGATTAAGGACATACAGGTAATTGTTAAAAAATATTGAAAGAAAAAGGGGCAATTACAAGGTTATTATTAATCATTTTATAATATTCTTTTACGTCCCCTCTTTAGTTTACCAGCAATTGCATGGCATAATTTTTATTATGTCCATGACCGTGGAATGACATAAGCTCTTGTCTCTGTTTAGTATAAAAGTAATTAAACAAATATTCATAAATTCAGTTTTCATAAAATAAAAAAACTGCGTTTCCAGAACTAAATTGATAATGAACTATTCAAAATACACGTGTAAAAAATACTACTATTTAAAAATGATCAAAATGACCATCATTATTGTTTATGAAAGACTGCATCTTTTTAAAATATAATTTGCTGCTCTATGAATTTGTTGTCGGCCAATTCATGAAATCTCCCACTGTAGCGCTTATTTCAGATCATTCGACGTATCGTATTCGTTTTGTATAGTTTTGATCGTTCCCCATCAGAAAAGTTCAAAATTTTCCGATCCGGCGAACAGAGAGCTATTGTACAGATGCACCTTTTGACGAATCGCAGGTTGTTTTATAGAATTTATTTGTGATCGCGTCCCACAAGAAAAAGTCCAAAAATGTTTAGATCCTGTAAAAGTGAAGGGAGGCACCTCTTTCTACCCAGAAGTTCGTTAGTTTGTAAATTCTACATCCAAGAAATATCTGATCGTTAAAGTGTTATGTGGAGGAGCCCCACCATGTTGAAACCATTTTAACATGGTCCTTGAATCTAAATCTAGCTCATATAACTTATCTTGTAACTCAACTTCTAGGAAATGAAGTTGACGATCACCATTTCACGTTCAATCAAAAAAATACGATCCAAGAAATTTTGTGTACCGCGCTAAATGTTGAATCCAAATTTTACTTGAGGCTTTCTTGGTTCAAGATTATTATATATTCTTGAACATCATACACACACACACACACATAGTAAACTCCAATAAAGATGATGTTTTTGGATGGAAAGCGTAATAATGTTATATTACTCAATTGAAATAAATGTGCATTAAAAAATTCGATTAGAAAGACACGAATTTTTTTCTCATTCCGTCAATCTATTCTATATTTTAAGATTACTTATAGAATAAAGCCGCAACTTGTTAATAGAATGGTATGTAGTGAAATATATATCGGACCAGTCGTCGTTTGCGTATGTACAGATAGTATTTAACAAATGTATATGTAATTTATATAATATGATAATATTTATATAATATGAAGTATTTTAAAATTAAAATCTGTAGTATTTACTTTAAATTTATATGGATGTTAGTGCTGGACGTTCAGGGAAATGTATTGTCGACGATTCGTTTGGAAAGCAGATTGTTTTTAAACGTGGTGAATGTGGTAGCATAATCACAAAAAGAATTATTCTTTGTTTACGCGGCCACAACATCCAACTATATTTGAAAACAAATTTCTTTCCTACATTACTTTATATTCGTTGTCGTTATTAAGATGTCCTTTTAAGAGACTATACAACTTCTATCTTCTTTAAATACAGTTGTTTATCAATATACTGACTTGTCTCAATTAGTTTTTGTTTATGCTAATATCGATATTGAAACTTGCAATTTTTGCATTTTATGACAAGGAAACGAACAAAATTGTCATTGTTAATTGATGTTTCGGTAATTTATGCGTCTTTGTGAATATGAGCTGAAATAGATGTACACATATTCTCGTAAAACATTTTCCATTAGATAACTATTTTGCAGTAGGTAGCTGATGTAATTTGTTCCTAATGGATATGTATATTAGTATTCCTATTGTAACTCTGACCAGACATGAAATATGCAGAGGCCAGGAATCGCAAATAGGTCACGAGAAGAGCATTATCGTTCAATCGTTCGCTGGTACATTTTAATTACGGGATTTGTTTAAAAGTTTAAAAGTTCGTAGGGAGATAGTTTTATAATTATTATTTTTTTCGTTTTTTGTAACCACCATTATTGTTTGTGGAAATATTACACATTTTTAAAATTAATTTGTTGCTCTACGAATTTGTTGTCGACCGATTCTTGAAATTTCGTAATGTAGCCCTTGTTCACATCATTGTATCGTAGCTTATTTTGTACAGTTTGTTTTTGATAATTCCCCATCAGAAAAAAAATCTAAATTTTTAGATTCGGCGAACGGAGAGGTACTTACTGTATAGGTGCACCTTTTCCTATCCAGGAGTTCGTAAATTCCACCACCCAAGAAATATCTGACCATTAAAGTATTATGTGAAGGAGTCCCATCATGTTGAAACCATTTTAACGTGATTCTGGACTCCAAATCAAAATCATCTAACATATCCTGTAACTCAGTTTCTAGGAAATGGAGATAGCGATCACCAATTTACATTCCATCAAAAACATAGGGCTCGAGAACCTTTGTGCCGATTACACCGCGCCAAACGTTGAATGTAAATTTGATTTGAGGTCTCCTCGGTTCAAGATTATGGAAATTTTGTTGCATCCATAGATGTTCATTGTTCCTGTTTAACATGATATGTAAGCTCCGACTGAGATGAATGGAATGGCATTGAAACGTCGTTACTAAAATGACCTTTTAAGAACTTTAAGAGATTATATAACAATATATTCTTTAAATATAAATATTTATTAATATATTGACTTGTTCCCATTAGCTTTTGTTTATGCTAATGTCGATATTGAAACGGAGAATGCATTTTTTGCATTTTATAACAAAGAAGTGTACAAAATTGCCATTGTTAATTGATGTTTCCGGCAATTTATACGGCTTGATGCATATGAGTTGGTACACGTGTATACATATTCTCGCAGAATATATTGCAATCGATAGCTGATGTAATTTGCGCCTAATGGACATGTATATTAGTATTCCCATTGCAACTTTGACCAGACGTGAAATGTGCAGAGGCCAGCAATCGCAAATAGGTCATGAGAAAAGCATTATTGTTCAATCGTTCGCTTAGGATGCGATGGATCATTTTAATTTCTGGATTCGTTAAGTTTAAAAGTTTGTAGAGATATAGAGTTTTATAATTATTTGTTTTTCCGTTTTTTTTGTGATTTGAGATGTTTTATAATATCTAAAATTGAAAGTACTTATTCAAACTTAGCGTATTATTTTATGCCTTCGTTGTAGAATTCGCTTTGCTTGAGAAAAAAAGCTGTGTTTTGCTGTTCATTTGCCCGTCCAAAGTGAGTATATTTGTCGAGAATAACATCTACCTCACTGGATTCGAATCGATTACATAAATATGCTTTGACATTTCAACAAGTTGTATAATATATACATATATAAATTATGTAAGATTTAGTGGTTTATACTCTGCAACTGCACATGCCTTACAAGTATTTAATATTTTCTTAATATTGGAGAGGAAAAACCCCTTTCTTAGTGGTAAACAATATGTAGTGTTTACGATTATGGCATAGAAGTAAGATCTAGCTTTAGTATGGTAAGTGGTTCGCTATTTTTAAAGTTAGTAATTTAAACCCTAAAGACTTTGCACAATTGGAAGAATCTTTCACTTTTAACCCATTTATGCCTAGCGCCCTTAAAAAGGACGCTAGGCAGCTTGAATAGAGTTTGGCAATCTAATTTTTTGGACAATTATTTATTCTACTGCAGATGTCGCAATAGTTGTTGGATATTATGATACTTTGCGGAGGTGAAAGTGTGCCTAATAAGTAGTTTAATAAAAAAGAACCTGAACTGTTATAATGTAGAATATTGACAGTGGAAATGTTAGTAATTTGCAACTTCAAAGTTTTACAATGATAGATTACTATTACCAGCAGTTACTCCTTAAGCGTGTTCAAAAGAGGTTCCACAAATATTTATCCTACAGAATCGATGGATATTATCCTGACTTTGGTTCGACGTATGAGGGTCTGCTTGCTGATTCTCTTGGTATACGCAGGGAGAAAGCTAGTGGCGGTTTTCTTTTTAAATTAATAAATAATTTTATTGATTCTTCTGTGCTGTTGTCCCAGGTTGATTTCCTCGTGCCTTTCACCTTCTTATTTTAAATATGAAATTATAACTAAAACTGATTAAACCTCTGGGTTGGTAGTAGCAACCTCGTCGGGAAGGTTAGATAGCTGGGATTATAAATAAAATAAATAATGTAATGCTATCGGCAATATCTGCAGGTCTTTACCTCCAACCGGAAGATTGTTCAACCTTAATTACATGTGCATAAAAAAGTGCGTTTTATAAGATGATTATAATTATTCATAAGTAATTTTACTCGTTAAATCCCTTAATTGAACTTTCAGTTGTAAATTATTAGTGGCCCGTTTTTTTGTGTCAGCGAGTTTTTTATTTATTATTTGGTTTAGGCTAATGGTAATAAACATTAGTTCTAGTTTGCCATATAAATACAATAAGTAATTACGTTTCTTAATGATTAATTATAATACAAAAAGCAATATCGATTTTTCACAATCACTTTGAAATTTATTTCCCAGTTGCACGTACACAACTTACATTACATATTTCATTACAATATATGATGACGAATTACCCCTCTGAATGTGTTTCGCTTATCTCAGCTGTTGCATAAATATCATTTCCGTGGAAATGACTAGCTACAGAAAGTTACTACAAAAGAAAAACAAAAGCGACACCATACTATTATGTAATTAGAATGCCATACGTATTCCTGGTGCTGAGTATCGACTGTGCTCCCTATTGGCGGAACAGTTGGCGTATTTTACAGCATCCTCATACCCGTGTCCCTAATAACCGGTCATTCGAGTACGTTTTCGCATTTTAAAAGCCCTTAAGTATAACATGAACACCACGATATTATTACTCCAATATGTTATTTAAATGGAAAATTGATTTTCACGCGCGACCGATATGTTGCCCCGCATAATGTTCCGTCTTACACTTTATTCCTGAGATACAACACGTAAAATTATGTAGAAAATTTTTGTTTAACGAATTTAAAGCGGTATTTAGCGCCACAAGTAGGACTATTATGTGGAAATACATGTAAAGATTAGAAATATTAGAAAAATTCGCAAATTACACATACACAAGTATGTACCAAAGCATAAATTAATGTGAAAAATCGCCTGGCCTGAAGATTGTATTATTGATCCATTGAAAATGATCAACTGACTATGACTATAGTGACTCTTCCATCAATGAATGGAGTAATTACTAGAGTTGCTCTCTTTGTCTGGAATGCAGAGAGGTAATATAAGGAAAGACGCCCGATGTGAATAGCAACAGTGAAAATAGTAGGTCCAAGTTACAATACTATGTGGACGTATATTTCATAGATCTACTGTTATGCGGTAAATATAATAATTATCAAAGTTACATTATGATTCACAATGCAGGGATGTAGTGTATTGTAGGATGTATTCAGTAACAGCTATGGACGACATGAACTGACTCGATATTCAACAGTGCAGAGGAATATACTAAGCAACGTAGTAATGCCGAACGAACGACATGGTAGAAATTGGCCATTAGACAGCGAAGTAAACAAGTTTATCGGAAAGTATTCTGAATTAAAATATAATAGTTCTAAAACTGCTCACTGTTGCTATTCGCATCTGATAGTTGTCGCTATAATACATCCCTGTATTCCGGTTAAAGTGTGCAACTCTAGTAATTACACTGCAAAGCCTTCCCTGTGTACGGCTTCTCTAAAAAAGAGATCTTATTCCCACTATATCCAAAATGCTAGCAATAAGACAAAAGCTACATGGAATGTTGTCCAGGAACTAACTGGCGCTACTAATAAAGATATTTTAATATTGACGACATAAGAAATCATGACAACGATATCGAAGTTATATCAGCGCTGAATTGTTACTTTGCTACAGCGTGTGCAGCAAATGATTGCTTGGGTACAACAGACTATTCCAACGTAAAAGCGGTATCGGAAACATGCTACTTCTATCCCACTGATGAAAGTGAAATTATTAGCACCATAAAAAGCTTTAAAGCAACCCCATAGACGGGACTGGATGAGATCTGAGTGTCGCTCCAACGGTTCTGTGCACCGGAATTGGCTGCACCATTGGCATACCTGATAAACCTCTCGTTCGAGACCGGTCAATTTCCAGATGACTTGAAGCACGCCGTAGTGGTACCCGTACATAAGAAAGAAGCGAAGAATAGATTTGAAAATTATCGACCAATAGCTCTATTATCGAACGTGTCGAAGGTTTTTGAAAGAATAGTTCTGGTCAAAATGACAAAATTCATCGAAAAACACAAAATATTAAACAACACACAAAATGGTTATATCAAAGGGCGATCAACTGCCAGAGCAATTTACCAACTTCTGGAAAGAACTATAAATAATATATCTAACAAACACCCGATGGCATGTGTGTTTATGGATCTTTCGAAGGCCTTCGATAGTGTACATCACGAGGTCTTGTTGGAGATGTTGGAGCTGATGGGATTCAGGGACGTGGCATCAGATTGGATCCGTTCATATTTAAGTGGCAGAATGCAGTATGTGCAAGCGGTTGATGCAGGGGGATGCGTGGTGAGGTCACTTCCTTGTGTTTTGGGACCTTTGCTTTTTTTACTGTACATAGGCCATCTTCCGGACGCTACGGAATCCTTAACGGTTCTCTTCGCGGATGACACATCCACAGTCATAGACTCTGAGAATGAAGACTTGTGTATGGCCATAAAAGAAAATATACATGTGTTAAGGAAGTGGTTTGTAGCAAACAACTTACAATTAAATCTATCCAAAACCCATCTGCTGACCTTTGATAACAGTTTACCGACATGTATGGTGGGTGATGAAGTGCTTGCCTTTAAGTGTGACGCGCCATTTCTTGGTCTTAGGGTTGACTCTGAACTGCCCTGGAAGTCCTGCTACTGCTTGCGTGTTATTTATCGTAACGTTGGTGTGGAGGCGGGACTGCTTTCTTACATTCAAGGCTTCAGTATGGTATGGTGTTCTGGGGTAATTCCATCGACTGGCGGAGGATATTTGTCTTCCAAAAGTCATGTATTAGAGCGATTTATGGCATGAAACTAGCAGAGAGTTGCGTGGGTGTGTTTCGGTCTGCCAAAGTACTAACAATGCCCTCAATTTATATACTACAGTGCGAGCTACATGTGAAAGTAAACTATAAAGAATTTTTTAAAAAATACGAAACGAATCACGCACATGCTACGCGAAACATTTGTAATATGCATCTTGTGCCACCACAAATGAATTTTACAAAAATACACACCATTGTATGAAAATATACAATCACATACCGCTTCGGATCAAGAGCTTGCCGTTGGCCCGGTTTAAAATTATTTTCAAGTTTTAGCTAATAGAGCAAGAGTTCTACAATGTGGAAGGTTTCCTTAACACAATTGTAGACATTAACGTATAGTATATGTCATCTGCACACATATATATATACATATATGTATATATACTTTCTTTATCTATTTTAACTTATAATTGTTGTTTCGTTGTTATTTATTTTATACTTATGACATATTCCATGTTTTTTTGACATTATGGAACGTATTAAATATTATTATTATTATAGTTTTATTTTTAATTAAACACATCTGTATAATTAAACTATACACGTCAACCAATGTCAACGTAATGAAGCGAAATAGTTTATTTGCAGCGACAAAAAGTAATAAATTAATAAAGCATTTGTTACGGTCCTTTATTTTAATGTGTCCAGATTATTTACGGATCCGTGTTTTATCATTGGCCGATTCCGAATAATAAATTCTAATTAAATATTAATTTCATCCAAACACGCATTAAAAACCAATCGGATTTATTACAGGGACTGAACATCAAAGTATATATCTATGTGCCATGCATTTGTATATTTAGTTACGAGTTTACTATATTTACGTTTAATTAATATTCATTAGAACTATGATATAATTTCGTTTCCATTTGCCATCGGGTGTTTTGCGACCGGATTCTCCTAAATACGGTAATTAAATTCATCGTGTTTTTACGTATTACGCTATCCGACTGAAATTTTCAAAATATTAATACGAAGTGACAGATGCTACTCTATATTCAAAATTAATATATCTGGGTATAAACATGAATGCTGTAATAATTACTGCTCAAATTAACAATGGAATTACAATATTCATATATTATTATTAACTCGTATTATTTCTGCAGAGATATAATCAAAAATATACAGTAGTGGTTATAAAATTAAAAACGGTAGAAAAATAAACACTTTCACTTTATATTTAATTTATTATTAAGTGTATATTTAGACAGTCTTCCATGAACCATGAGAGAATGTGGTGCGGATGTCTCCGGCTAGTCAAGGCCATCACTGATGTATATCGGTTCTGTGGTGAAATCTAGTAAGTTTGGTTACTTACGAGTTTTCGTTACATTGATTATTTTCGATAATTTAATATTGCATTGTAGTGTAATTATGAACGCAAAACGTAATAATAACAAGCTGTTGTGTGTGGACAGTGTAAGTAAATTTATCAGACAATTCACAGACCCAAAACACGAGGGTGCCAAAGGAATTTGTTGTGCGTTATACATCGTTTCTCGGTCGGCAGAGTAGAATGCCCCAATCCAGTACATGTAACATGCCTGTTACATATATTACATCTGATCGCAGGAACAATTCGACAAAACTACCTAGTTGTGGATGATTTAATAAGCAGCACCCAAAAAGTTTTCCATGACAACCAATTCTTACACATTGAAACACGCGGCTAGAAGCAGTTTCGTATAATTCAAAAAATTTTCACACAGCAAAATCCTTAGTATTACAGTTCAAACCGAAACAATCAATAGTCATCGAAGAAAGTCAGATAAAATTTGATAGAGTTGGTGTTTACACGGATTAACAAACTATTCACACGAATTACGTCGTACTAGCAAATGCCATGAAAAGTTGATGAAATATTTTGCAATTGTATTTCTTCATTAGCATTAGCATAGCAAATCAACTGAAAGTAATGCATGAAGTGAAAATAGTTCTATGTACGTTAAATGACGCGATAAGTGTTCGTGTATTAGGAAAGTTTCGTAATGTATTACGAAAAAATTCAGATTTTGCTAGAAGAGACATTTACAATAATACTTCTTCCATAGACACCTTACGATTATTCTCTCTATACAAGAACATTTTTACAAATAGACGAACATTATTTAACGAGAAGACGCTGATGGCTTACGCTTTGTTGTAGATGTTTAGTTGAACAAATTCAAATTGTTAATAACTCTCTTGCAAGTAAGTGTGTAACAACAATAATAACATAAAATATATTGCTTACTACTATTTATTCATACGGTATTGTGATACTTATTGTACGCCTTTCGTATGTTTCACGACGTATGCGCTTTTGACATCGCAACTCCCGATATACGTCGGTGACGGCCTAAATAACCGGAGACATCCGTACCAGCTTCTCCAGCCGCTCATTCATGGTATCCAAATATCTCTGTTTTATTGATTATTTAGTAAATGTTGAAAATATTTGGGTATATTATATGTGTTTCTACTACACATAGAAATATGCAAATATACACCTTAAAGTATCTATTAATAAAGGCTGTTTTAAATTGCGCGGTTTTTTTAAAGAATAAATAAAACGCATAATTTGCATTCATTTTCAAAAACCTTTTGTTGGTAATTGAAGTATCAGTTATGACATTTATATGCGAAAAATAATATCTGCCAAATGGCCTCCTCTTACAGCTCCACAGACGTCTACTCTTTTGTTAAAATTTTCAATGACATTTTGACATAATTGAGGCTCTATCTCACTAATGACACGAATAATTTCAACTTTCAAAGCAGCAATTGATTGTGAATTGTTTTTATAAACCTGACTTTTCACATGACCCCAAAGAAAATAGTCTAACGCTGTTAAATCACATGATCTTGGTGGCCAATTAACATCGCCGTTTCTTGAGATTACACGTCCAGGAAATTTTTCTCTTAATAAATCAATTGATTCGTGTGCAAAGTGAGGTGTAGCGCCATCCTGTTGAAACCACATATCCTCTAGATCAAATTCATTAATTCAGGATACAAAAATTCGCTTATCATCCGACGATATCGATCACCATTGACAGTTACAGCTTCACCAGCAGTATTTTCAAAGAAGTAAGGTCCAATTACATCACCTGAACATAATGCACACCAAACAGTAACTCGTTTAGGATGCATAGATTTCTCATGAATATTTCGTGGATTTTCCTCACTTCAGATACGGCAATTTTGTTTATTAACATAGCCACCAAGTTCAAAATGTGCCTCATCGGAAAACGTTATTTTTTGAGAAAAATCAGCTGGTTATTCATTAATGAAATTGACAAATGAACGACGTTCTAAATGATCTAATGGCTTCAGTTCCTGTGTTATTTGAATCTTATATACCTTCAGATCTAAATCCTTGTGTAAAATCCGCCATGTTGTTGATCCACTAAGTCCAAGTTGTTGTGAACGTCGTCTAATGAACATTTCAGGATCTTCAGCACCACTTTCATGAATCAAACCAATATTTTCTTGTGAACGACCACTACGACTGTGTTTTTCACTTTTTTGATCTTCCACAGAACCGGTCTCTTGAAATTTTTTAATAATTCGACCAATAGTGCTTTCAGATGGATGATTATGTAAACCACAAAATTTACGTAAATTTCTAAAAACTCTTTTCACAGAACGCTGATTTTCATAAAATAATTCAACAATTTGAACGCGCTGTTGTACCGTGTACGAAGCAATTTTTATAAATATCATACATCACACTTTTTAAATGCCCACATACCCAGAGAAATTCAGTGGGTCATCTGTATTTTATTTATTCTTAAAGGAACCGCACAATTTGAAACTACATTTATTTACTACGTATTTATGTATTCTTACCTGATCAAATGATTAAGATCTACTAAATGTGTATAACACAGAATCGTTAATAATTAAACAAATTCATTATTTAAGTGGATGAGCGCAATGCTTTCATCACTTCTTAAAGATTGTACGAACTACTGACTTGTTTTTGTCCAAAATCTTTTTTCACGTCCATTAATTTTCAATTTGACTTAGACATGAACTGCACGAAGACCATACAAGAGCTTTGATAGCATTACTTGCAAGCTATTACAAGCATATTGCGAAATATGCTATGGGATCGTTATCCCGTTGATATTTTCATATCACATTAAAATTCTCCTCCATAATTGGCAATATCACATTTTAAAAAATTTCTTTATATGTATTTTGATACATAATACCTTGGATTCGAAATCAATACAAGGTGTTTTTCGGAGATTGTGAAGGCAGTTTACACAGTCGTTAAGTAAATTTAAATTTTTATGCATGAGTTTGATTTGGTTATATTTTTCTCGGAATATCAAAATACATTCTTCTGTAAAATTTTATTAAGAAAAAATATTAAAACCAGTCTGAAGAGCCTGCATATAATTAAAATAAATATTGTCATAAATAATTCCAAATTTTGAATACATTTCAATACGATAACATTTCAAACTTTGACTCGAAATTAAATTTTTTTCATTAAGACATTTATTTTTTTTATTTAATTTTTATGGAACGATTTCGAAAATAATTATTATTTTAAAACCTTTCTAAAGGTATAAAAAGCAAGCATTAGTCTACGGAAATGATTATCAGTATAAATTCGAGAATATCTTTCAAATGAAAGGTAAATTCTTTCTCATATTTTCCCCATTTCAAAATATACAAAAAAAAGCACCGTAATAGTGACGTCCTTCTTTATTGAAGAAAAAAACGAGAAGAGGAAACACCAATTTGTTATAATCCGAATAAAATTCAATTTGAAAGTTCGCAAAGAGACAACTGTCGGAAAATTGAACGGAATAATTTTTCTTCGTTTCCCCGGCCTATATTTTTTGTGTTAGCTAGACGGAGAGAGAACGATAGAGATTCCAGTGCGCTGGTCTTTCTAATTTGCTCGACGAATTAATGGTAAGAGTGATGCGTTATTTTTCTCAGTCATCCACTGTTATTTTCGCTTTCCGTTTGCGCGAATGGAAAGCCACCAGAAATACGGTGTCGGCACTTCAAGGACGTTCGTATACTAACTCACCCCAAATAAGGAAGTGAAAAGACGAGGCGCGGGATGGAACGAAAATGTTATTCATTCCATGATAGAGCGTATATGTATGTATGTATTCTCGAATGCGAACGACGAAATGGGAACTTGCGGAAATTTTAATCAAAATGTTTGTGTCAATTTGGTGGAACAGCTGTCCAGAATAGAGGAAGGAAACGAATCTGTAAGACTATTCGCGGGAATTAGAATTGGATATGAAATTGTCTTTTGTTTAACTTATGCTGTTTATTACAAAACGTACGAATGCCACGAATTTTTTAATATTTTCTCTTATTTTATTAAAAGCTTTTATTCTATAAATAGATATAAGATCCTTCCAGAAAATCTTTTAATACAGAAAGATGGGAAAAAGATAAAACGAAAATTTATTATGTAAAGTCGGTCGAATTGACTTTTAAGTTTATTTGTCGGCTTTTTACCCTAAAAAATTCATTGCCACTGCTGGACATCAACTTTTTACTATTTATGAAGACATGTTTTTAAATACTTAGTGTGTCACTGAAGCAAACAGAATACGTAATTCAAATTATAAACAACATAATTTCCTTTTAAAATAGATTTATTACAACCAACATAAACGTATTTAGACCTTTTAAAAAAAAGGTGATAATTTTACTCTGCAGATGATGTCTTTACGGTTTTGATTACCTTTAGTTGGAAGTAATTTGCGATCTGTCAAATTTTTTTCAGCTGAGAAAAAATGTGGTTATCAAAACACGTCAAATCATGTGACTAGCAGGAGTCTTGTTCTTTTCTTCATGCTCATCTTCGTATTACCTTACAAACTAAGTCTCTATCATCTGTACACTGGAGGAAAATCCATGACTTTTCATTTTTTTAAGTCGATTCTGATGGTAATCAAACGGAGACAAATTTGATGAAAAAAATTGGTGTACAAATAATTCAAACTCTTGATCACAAATTTATTCCGTGGCAATGTATGGAGACGTATCACCTCGTAAAAACAAAACACTATTAGGCAACTTTCCGCGTCTTTTATCTACATTTTTCCTTGCAAATTAATTAGTAATGTTGAATAATATTCCCCAATGATCATTTCGCCATTATTCAGAAAATCAAGCATGACGACTTTATAGTAATCTCATAAAAATGAGGAACCGAAGAACTTTTTAATAGATTCTTTAGCAGAGAATTTCTTAAACTTTGGGGAATCAGAGTACCTTAATCCCGTAGAATGCTGGTTTGCTTCGAGGTAGTAGAAATCGTACCTAAGTTTCATTTATAGAAATAATGTTAAAAAAGTTGGTACAGATTTATGCGTCTACTTTTGCTTGTCTCTGGTCAATATACAGACATTTGGGGATTAATTTTTCAGAAACTTTTCACGACAAACCGACATGAACTATGTGATGGGATGATCGCATAAAATATTAAGTTTTTAATATATTGTTTTGTTCAATTCAACGATATGGTAATATTGATCAAGTAGTGAACTCGATCAATATTTTCGGGAAAACAAGAACTGTTTACGATAAAGGGAGAACTAGAGGACCGGTTTGCTATGAGCAAATTTTTTGTGGAAGAGTTATGAAAAATTTGACTCTTTTTAAGCATGCAATCCATTTTCTCAGGATCGCAATGATCACTACAATTAAGCATACCTTCGTAAATATGCTTACCACGGCATCGCAATACTCTGTTTATATAAGGAACTGGTCAGAAGCAGTACATTCTCGCACTAAGCATATTTGATATTTAAACAAGACAAGTATTCAAGTCGGAGCAGAAACGCTTTCATTTGCTTACATAATCGCCTTGCGAGTTTATACGCTTTCTAACAATGCTACGGTTTTCTAATCCCATCCATATAGCACTATTTAGCATTATCTTAAAGATAAGCTACTGTTTCGTCGATAGCCTCATTATTTGATAAAAATTCCTTTCATGCAAGCAAGGAGTTGAATCTGGTGAGTAGAGGAAAGATGAAAGACAAAACTTCGTCAAATTTTCTATGGCCGACCAATAGTTCAGTGGTAAGTAATTGGCTTATCACGTTGTGGTTCGCGAGTTTAGGTCCGCAGCTTACTTTTTCATCGTTTTCCTTTCCTATTTAAATGAATGTTGACGGAATAAGGCCTTAAGTCGTTCTACGAGCGCGGTTGTAATAATAATTCATGGTTTGTCAAAACACCCTGTAATTGGCGCTAAGATGTTAGAGATACAAAGCCATGAATTATTATTACTAATATAACAATAGCAAAAAAGCGGCCTAGTGTGTGGTTTCTGTCTCTTTATTAGTTCATTTAAGTAATTCAACAAGGTTTTTTCAAGTTACCCTTCTCTGCAAAACTGAAGATAGTTAAATTATGAGAAGACGGTGGTTATCACATCTTCAGTTATTGGTATGGTTCTTGAAATGTTTGAAGGAATTTTTTCAACTGCGACACGTTATTTAGAAGAACTTTTACTTCGTATTGGTAATAATGTTAAATTTCATCAAAATAGCGTAGAAACACCCGTGGGTATTAAAAAAGAACGCAGACTGTGCTTACAAAGCATATAAAGATACTTAGGTCCATTAATTTGCACTCGTGATATAAAGATATCGATTAGGTATCGTAAATTCATTTTTTTAAATTTTTGGTCTGAGTCAAATCTTTTTTATCAGATGTTGTCGATATAGAAGTATGATTTTATTCATCTCATGAATTCATAAAGCGGTAGAGTAAAGCGTGCTTTAATACGTACACATCCTTACAGGTGCATGTTAGATTTGTAAAATTCCAGTGACCTGAGAGTGTACGCCTGCAACTACTTTGCTTGTTAGGGCTTGTCGTCAGACTTGAATGCCGATCAGTTGGAACTTACATACTTGCATACATATTCTTAGAAATGTAGTCGTTACGGTTCGTAAGTGATTCTTGGGGTGGTGGATGCAGTGAATAGAATGAAATAAAGTAATATTTAGAAATACTTTCGAAGATGGATTTTAATGACTTTCTAGCTGAGGCAGTTATTGCTTTTCTGAACATCGAAGCACCTGCTAAATGCAA
Organism: Dermolepida albohirtum; assembly: GCA_031893035.1. NCBI lineage: Eukaryota > Metazoa > Arthropoda > Insecta > Coleoptera > Scarabaeidae > Dermolepida > Dermolepida albohirtum. The sequence goes on from JAVIWB010002180.1 coordinate 278,529, forward strand.
TTAACGATTTAAAGACTACGAATTTATATAAAATACAAATGAATAAATATTTATAGTTTTTAGAACCCCGGTAGAAATAACATATCTTCAATACATATATCTATGTATTGACACTGGGATTTATTTAAAAATATATTCAAATAAATGAATATATCTCGATATATGTACATACTCTTGCCAAATAAACTGATGGTTTAATTTGAGAAACGAAGAGAATATTGCTGTAGGAGATCTATCTGTCACGTCAACCCTGATACAACAGGCAATACAAACACAGTACTTCATGGACTTCTACTATATTATTTGAAAACAAGGGAAAACACATTCAAAAGAGATTAAATAAAATGTACAAACGAGACGATGTATAACATCCGCTGCATGTGTCTATCTAAATGGGTATCAACTGTTACGCAACTAAAAAATTAGCTTATTGATATGGATAAATTGGAGGACATATATACAGGCTGTTTCAAAAAGAATATACGTATTTCAAATGCATATATTTATTAAACTTTAAGACATACGAGTATGAAACTTTACACACATATTTACGAAACTCTCAAGTTCAGATTACAGATATCCAATATGTCCTCCATCAGCGACACGAACAATATCACATCGACACTCAAATTCCTCCCATACTCGGGCAAGCATGTCCTTCATTACTGATGTTATGGCAGTACGGATCCGGTTCTTCAACTCTTTCAGGTTCTGTGGGAGTGGTGATACATAAACGTTGTCTTTAACGAAACCCCACAGGAAGAAGTCACAGGATTTCAAATCCGGTGACCGTGGAGCCCAGCTGAGACATGCTAAGTCACCAGCTGCTTGATGACCAATCCAACGATTCGGTAGAGTTTCATTCAGATATTTACGCACTTGTCGACGCTAGTGAGGGAGTGCCTCGTCTTGTTGAAAATAGAAGTTGTCTTCGTGTAGTCTCGGAAACAACCAGTTTTGTAACAGAGAGAGATACTGCTGGCCGTTAACCGTGTTTCCATCAAAGAAGAATGGGCCGTAAATAGATGATCGGGATATCGCACACAACACATTGATTTTAGACGCATCTCGTACATGTTCAATGGCTGCATATGGGTTCTGTAGACTCCAAATTCGAACATTGTGTTTGTTTACCAGACTACTAACATGGAAAGTCGCTTCATCACTGAACACGATGCGTTGTGCGAAAGTGTTTTCATTGTCAATACTATCATGAATCTCGTTACAAAATGCCACACGTTTCCGTTTGTCATCAGGACGCAGAGCTTGTAACAACTGTAACTTGTACGGCTTCATAACTAATCGACGTCTCAAAACACGCCAAATTGTTGTTGTAGGCAGTTGTAACTCCCGACTAACACGACGAGTTTGAAGGATTACATTGAAAAGCAGTTTGAATTCGTACATTTTCTTCAGAAACACGAGGGCGGCCAGGACTCTTTTCTTTACATACACATCCTGTATCTACAAACTGTCAATACCGTTAATGTTCCACTCATTCGGAGGATTAATTTGGTAGCTCAACCTGAAACGTCTTTGCACTATAATAACGGAATTGCACTTCGCAAACACGAGGACAGAAAATGGTTTCTGCTGCGGAGTAGTCATTTTAAGCATGTGACGGTTATCAAGAAAAACAGAAGACAACTGATATCTAGCGGCTATTAAATAAACTAGACTATGTGTTCGTTTCTATAATAGCCGAGTCGAGGCGCAGCGATCGATAGTTTGGACAAAATAATACTTTGTAATACGTATATTCTTTTTGAAACACGCTGTATATTGCAATAACCCAACACACGCCTGTAGTCGCTCACCATACTCGTATTGATCTATATATTCAGCTGCAGCGTATTTCATCTTCAACTATTTTTGAGAAGGATGATTAAGGTGTAGTTGAAAGGTAAGATTTTTGAACGAAACCTACGGTTGCTCGATATTTCGAATCGAACACCTAGAATTCAGACGCTCCATTACTTTTACTATGAGAGACAGTTCATTGACATATTGGGCAATTGAAGGTTTGATTAACAAACTTCGCACGCGACATATCACCTGGAAGAAGCGTTTAATATATACACTGCAGGCCATAAGTTTGAAATCACTTGCATAAGTTAGGAATCACTTCTGAATATAATGAAAATATTGTAGTGGCTTTAACAAACATTGTAAAAATAACTTTTTCCCAATGTTCTATTGTCCAATCTTTGTGTAACTTAGCCCATTGTAGCCTTTTTATTTTATTTTGCGGACGTAGAAGCGGTTTGCGAACTGCTACACGTCCCATCAGTCCAGCCTCTCTGAGCCGCCTTTTTACTGTGGTTAAAGAGATCCGAGTTTCACGCTCCCTGTTAAACTCACCGCGGATTTGCGAGGCCGTTAATCTTCTATCTCTTTTCGACGTCAATATAATTGTCTGATCTTCTGCAGGAGTTGTAATTTTTGGTCTTCCTGATCGTTTTCTCTCCGTATACCCTCCACTAGACAGGTATCTTTTAATTGTATTTTGTACACCTTTGTACGATATCTTCATTCTTTTCGCGATATCCCGTATAGAATCTCCCCGATTATGATGACTAATAATTTCTATACGTTTTTCTAGCGATATCTGCTTTCTCTTCGCCATAATCAAACGATGTTTACTGATTCTGCACACTTTTATGTGTCTACACACTTTAAATGATACGAAGCAACTAAAATATTCTCATTACTTCAAAATGTATAAATACTTATAAATATAAAAACTAAATGTAATTACAAAAGGTTTATGCGGAAGGGTCTGCAATAAAATTTGTCCATTCCAGGTAATCGTTCATTATGCAGAAATATTACCTGCTCGAATAAATAATACCGCACGCAGAGTTTCCTTAATCTCTGGTTATTTTCCAACTATTAATGCATTTAAAACTACATCTTTTATGTAAAGCTTTATAATGTACTTAAGAATAATCCTTTGTACTTATATCAAAGTAATACGAACGTAACATAGATAAATTTTAATTTTTATGAATTTACTGGAACTGATTCCAAACTTATGGCCTGCAGTGTATCTGTACATATGTATATTCGAGAAAACAATGCAAGGAGTTCTCAATAAATCGGTTCAAATTACTATGAAAAGCAGAATGAACTGATGAAGATAACAGCGGCAAAATATCAAGAACTCGAGCAGAGACAAACCTACATATGATCTTGATAATGTAAGTATGAGTTCAAAGAAACTCAAAACAAAATTCTGAAGAAAATAAATTGAAGTTCGTAACCGTCGAAGAAACTATATTAGATACTCAGCACTTTATCAATAGTTCGTATTTATAAAAGGTAGAAACCACATAGTGTAGTAATACATACACAGACGTTATCTTTCGTTGTATTTTTACCATTCCTCCTTGTCTTTTAAAAATTCTTGAACATTACTGATTTACTTATTCATAAGGATATAATAATTTATATATATTTCGCGATATTTAATTGATACTTTGAAATTGAAAAGAATCATTGGATAATAATTCAATTTCGATATACGGAATTATTTAGAGGAGGCTAATTTGCATCGCTTTAAATAAATAAGCAGTAGATGTTACGGTTCGGCGTGAATTTGTTTGTCCGTGGCTTTCAGCACAAATAAATGTTTGCTCAACAATTCAGCACGGCCTCGAATTTGAATAAATTAAACGATTTTAGATGTGACACTCGGTGTTCGTCCCCAGGAGCTGGATGCAAGAGTATTTACTAAGAATAATAAAGCCGCTTAACCCACCTACCCTTTTCATCTCTCTATGGCAGCCACAGTTTTTTGTTTTCGCTTTGTTCGTATACACGAACGATCAATGAAATTGTAGCATGCCATGGCATTGTTAGTAAAACATCGCAATGACAAAAACACTTGAGCATATTTTATTTATTCGATATATTTATATATACACGTATTTCGAAATTCTGTGTTTAGGGTTGTACCGCGGGTGCGTAGTAGTATTAACTGGTATGTTGGCAACAGTGTGATCAGATTCTGTGACTTATCGCAAATTTGGTCTTGGGACATGTACGAAACAATTAATCCTGCACACGATCCGTACTGTTGAAAGCACACTAGTGTGCGTCTTAGCTTTCAGCGATACGAATCGTGTACGTGATTAATTGTTTCGTTTGGGTATTTTTTGCCGTAGTTCTCCAGGTGCAACACTGCTTAATTTATCTGCTGATGATGACAACTTAGTTGTCGAAATACGTATACAGAATTACGAAATTTAATGTGGAAAGGGGTTATATATCAAACTTAGTGATCAAGTTAATCAACCACAGGCTCCATCAAAATCACCATATATTTGTATAGTATAAGAGTCTACTTTTGATAGAATTCTCTAGTTAATTTGTCGCTTTTATGTTATTGTTGTCTATAGGAAATAATTATTCCCTTAAGACGATATCTAAACACCATCTAGGAGATCTTGGTATAATTTTGGTTAGGGAAGCTATTGGATTTGTCGGTTTCTTCTGTCTTATTAAAATGAAGCAATATTAATTACTAAGAATAATTGTATATTAGTGTTAGATATATTTATAACTAGCTGTCTTTAATTATTGATGAACAAATAAATTAATTTATTTGATTGGAAATGCACATTAACATGAACCTCATTTCCATTGCATTAATTCGGAGCTTTTGTCTTTTTCTCAGTGTGCATGTTTCACTTATGCAGAAACAAAGTATTGAATACTCCATATTTATTTCAACTAACTCGAATTTTAAGTTTTCTTGCCCACCCAAGCCAAGACAAAAAAATTCTCCTTTTCTTTATGTTCTTGTAAATTTTAAAGTGTGAAATCAACTTCATGTACATTGATAAAATAAAACACGTTATTTTATATTAACTTGTTTTACATCTGAATAAACTATAACTTCCAGAACTTCCGAACAGGAAAAGCAGTATGAAAAAACTTCCTGTCTTTCTATTATTACTTTCCTCTTTGTTGTTGTTTTAGAACATCAGCTCGTCGAAATTAATTACCTAGGGAGAGAAAGTTGGATAGACGTGGTGAGGGAGACGGAAACAATTTAAACAAATTGCTTAAACTTGTGACTATTAAGTGAGACTCAAATCTTCATGAATGCGCGAAAGAATAGGACGCACTGTGAAAGGGGGACGGCCCTAGAGCACTGAGGGAATCCTTAACTTTACACAACCGTAGACATTTCTACTTAATTAATGGCATTAATTCTTTTCGGAGTTGCCCGTACTGGTAATTGAATTAATTCGAAGGGATTTGAATTTATTACGAGACGGGCACACATACGGAATGAGTATATATGAGCAACATCGTATACAAATTAATTTGAAAGTAGTCATACGTATGTATTTCTCATTATATTTCAGAATTGTACCCCCTTGTTTACACCGCGTTAATTAATTTGAGGTCTCCTTCTATCTCTATAGACACACAACATTAAAAATAATTCAAATATTCGTATGTTAGAAACTTATAGAGATATTTAAACGTTCGAAGAAAAATGAATGAAATTAAATTGTAAAAGAAGTTATTACCACAAAATGTACTGATTTTGAAAGGTGAATATATTTTTTGAAATGTAGCATTTTTGTTTCATGTTCTATTTAGCGGTTTCGACAAGATCTGTTTTTTAAATAAGTACTGCTTTTAAATATAGGCGCTGCGATCGTCGCACTGCGCATGCGCGCTGAATACTTATATCTGTTGGTTAGCCACAGACACCAATACGGAAGCATTCGTTCGTGTTTTCGTTTGTTTGTGTGTATTTAAAATGCATCGAACAATTAAATATATCGATGATTGTGAAGTACGCGCTGTGATTTGTTTTCTACATACAAAAGGCGTGAGAGTGGTTGAAAGTCATCAGCAGTTTAGTAAAGTAGAGAAAACAATATGGCAGAGGGAATGGTCCCAAAATGGGTTAGAGCATTTACGCATGTTCATGATGGAGAGCGTAATGGGCGCTGGTTAGTTATTACTGAAGTCTTAATGCAGAAACTTGATGCAAAAATTTGGGAAAACTGATTTCGTCATTATCTAATAAATCTACGCAGTGTTTTTTATGAGTTTGTGGTAGAAGTTGCGCTCATATTGGATACCTAGAGTGCTGACTACGGTGCATAAAACTAATTGTTTATCCAGTGCTTTGACTTTTCTTGAGGGGGAGCGTGATAAACATGATGAGCTGTTAAGTCAAATTGTTACTGGCGATGAAACATGTGTAGTTCATTTGATCCGTTATCAACAATCCATGGAGTAGAGGCATTAATCATTGTCCAAGAAAGTTCTAGCAAATAATTTTAGCATAAATTTCAACAAAATCATGTGCACTGTGTTTTAGGAAAAGTTGGGAATGTCCCTTGTATTCTCTGCGCCATGTAATCCAAAACAAAGAGGGTAGCAAGCTCAGTAAGGCGATTCTTTCTTTGGATGATAGTGCTCGCCAACAGGTGGCTCATTGAACTCAATATTTCATCGCATCGTATGGCTGAGAACAATTTATTCACTCTCCATACAGCTATGATCTAGCATTCAGTTACTATAACTTTCTTCTTTTGAAGAAACATTTAGGCGGCCAGTGCAACGACGTGAAAACGGCCGTGCTGCAGTGGTTGGTCAATAATGCGGCAGAATTCTATGATAGAATTCAGAATCTGGTTATATGTATATATATATCTATGTATATGTATATATATTATGATATGATAACTGCCACAATATTAGTGGTAATTATGTTGAAAAGTACCTAATTAAAAATGATTTAAAATTTTTCACGATACCTGTCTTTTGTTTTACAAACAAAATGCGTTTCTTTAAATAAAAGCCCTGTAAAAGGAAGAGAATGAAGAATAATCATACGAATCACGTACTGATTCAGTTTCTTCTTCTCAGTCAAAATTTATCCACTTTTGCCAGTAGAACCTTTTTATTCACTGTCTGTTGCATTTGGAAATTAGTTGTTTCCATAGAATGTTCTAACATATGCTCTTAACTCTATTTTTGTCTTCCTTTAATTTACGATGTCTATTACCTTCTTTCTTCTTATGGAAAAGAGCTTCCTATTCATTTCTTAGAGATACTCCAAAAATTACTTTCTCTATAGTTCTTCTAGTCTCTGCTTAATTATTAGACGGGTGTACAAGAAAACCTGAATTTTAAAAGTATTTAGTTATTAGAAAACTATTTTTTAGTATTAAAAATAATTTCCTCCTTCTTTTTCGCTAACGATTAACAAGAGGATATGTGACCTTACTGATATCTGGATAGTTTAGCCGATTTCGTGTATAGACAATGTACATATACGACGTCATGGAAATGAGCAGTAATTTAATAGAAATATTATTGTCAGATTTTTCTGTTAAGAAATTAAAGCATAGTTGTGAAAAATAATATTAAAAAAAGAATGTAGAAAGAATTTGTGAAAATCGAAAATTTGGAGTTCTGACTCATCATTAAACACCTTACTTTTGAAGAAATTAAAAGTAAAACTGAAAATCTAAAAGTGGGCTTCAGAAGAGTTTTGACCCATCATTAAACACCTTTCTTTTGAAGAAATTAAAAGTAAAACTAAAAAACTAAAAGTAAGCTTAAGAAAATATCCAATAATAACCTAGGTGACCATTTTCTAGCGAATTGTGAAAAATTAGAATAGATCTGGAGGACTGGTTTCCGTGTCTTGACATGACATTATCAAACTTTTCAATTTGATTAAATTACCTGAGGCGCTGAATATTCATATGAACACGTCCATAAGATTGCTTTATGTCGATTTAGCCATGAAAAAATTTTCGCAAAACAAATTTCTAAATACCTGTTAATAAGAAGCGAATACGGGTGGGAATATCGTGTTCAATCTGTTTGATTTGAAAGAAACTTCTTAAACCGTGTTATTACCATGCCTGAAGCTTGGCTGCATTTCCACAATCCAGAACTTAAGTAGTAATCGATGGAAAGAAAGGACTCTGATTTTTCAAAACTCAAAGTTCCGTATTCAAAAATCTGCTGGAAAAGTCTTGTCTCAATTTTCTTGGTTATCATGGAGTAATTATGTTTGATAATCTGAGTAAGGCTAACAGAATAAATTTTATTCGTTACTCCTAGCCACTTTTCTACAAAAAAGTTAAGAAAAGAACACGAAAAGTTTAAAATATTTTGCCTTCGCAGGATAGTGCGCCAACTACATATTTCTATAGAAAAAATTCATAATTGGGTTTGAATTACTTGCATATCCCTATTCTGGCCCTTTCTGATTTCATACTTTCCCTTTAATAAAAAAAGAGTCTGGGTAGTAAATTTTCTTCCAGCAAAGAGACGATACATGCTGTAGAAACCTTGTTTGTAGACCAAGATGGAAACGATAAAATTTTTTTTATTTATACCATGATAATGTTAATATCCCTTTACTGCTGAAGCAAATTGTGTTCCTAAAATAAAATGTACTTAATATACTTCAATTCAGCAAATTAGTATTGTGTCGATATATAGATATGTTATTTAGATTACGAAGGTTTGTACTGAAACTCCAAAGAAATAATAAACTAAAAGCAATTACGTGCATTTCTACTGTCAAAAATAACTTAATACTGTCGCATTAAAAAGTAATAAGCGAATATTAAATTTTACTGTAATTTTGTCAATCGTAATTTCTCCGTTAAGTCTGCTTTATTTACGCCTGACGTAATTCTGTGAAATTCTTGTAAAATATCTAAACGTGAAAATTGGATGCGACATATTTCACAAACGTAGAAACGAATAGATGAAATATAATCTAGCAATTGTCTTGAATTTAATTTTCTAGTTAACACTTACAGAGGCTTGCAATTTCTAAACCATCGTTCACTAGCGTTAATACTTCCTCTTCTGTATCATTTTAAGTAGCAATAATATTGGGCTTGGCCTGAAGAGAATGTAATTAAAATTTTTTCGCTTTTCTAACAATGTCGTGGACTCTCTTTTATGTCGTGTATACTCGGAATTTATTGTTAAGTTAAATTTGGAACAAACAAGTTTACAAAATAAAATGAGTTATTTTACTATTACATTTCGCATACAATCTTTTTTCTATCATGTTTTTAAATTAATATTTAATTTAAATACAATAAAGGATTTTTAAATTATTATAAGACATTCTTTGTATAATATTCGGATGGGAAATCTTTTCGTTTTCGTTGTGCAAGGTCAGTCTGTAATAAAACTTACCGTCATCGTTTCCAAGAAGTCGAGAACCTAGAACGTACGTCCTTGGAATTGGATTATTTTGACATTCTTTGTGTTATATTCACATGCGAAATCCTTTTGTTTTCTTCACGCACGGTCACATAAAATTTTGTTCTATTTTATTAATTTCTGGAAGTACCTGGAATTAGAGATTCTTTGGAATAGTATTAATCCTTCATATTTAATATTGATTCTATTTTATTAATTTCTGAATGCAATTAGAGATTAAAATATTAATCCTTTTCTAACACATTATATCGATTTCGCGCTTTTAATTTATCCTATATTCTCTTCAGCGTGTCTAATTTCTAGCATGCCTATTCTTCTTCTCATTAATTAGTTCAAACATGGCCAGTACCTTGATATTCAGTTTACTGCTTCTTTTCTTAAAAGTCCTAGCATGTAACAAGAAATGCACTCCCCTACTCCAGCGATGACTAAGGCCACACACATTCTTTCTACGTGAAATTAAGTTTTACCCGAACATGGAATGCTCACGCGTTTGTTTTTGCAACCGCAAAAACATATACATAGCATCCTGACTCAGAATACACACACGAATACACGAGTTCGATACATATTTTTGTTTTAATTATTTTATATTTTATTCCACAGCTTTATATCACTCGATTTACTTTTACTACAACATTTACGATTACTTATATCTTATTTTATCCGTTGCTTTTGCTTTTATTAATTATTTTCATAAACTCAAGTTTTAATAATTAATTTAAATTATTAAGTAAAGTTTTAAGGGCAATCTTGTTGTTTTATTTGGCATACGTCGTGATCCTTTAATGTTCGTTGTAAATTAATATTAACTATTAATTTCTGAAACTAATTTTGTTATGCACCTATTGCAACACTTTAGCTAGCCGGATTCACTTACGACGACGTGCAAATAAATATTAAATAATATTATCATTATTATTTATCAAGTTAATTGAGGAGGCGATGAAATGTCCAATTTAACCCCCCTACCAAATTTTAAATCAAAGGTAGGAGGTAATAATTTCCCTAAAAGAAAATGTTGATGCATCAATTTGTAGCACTTTTTTTGAACTGAAAACATATTAGATTTTTAACAACAAAATACACGTTACTTGATCACTAAGGTTAGTATATAACCCCTTTCCACATTAACTTCTGTAATTCTATATGGGCATTTCGACAACTAAGTTGTCATCATCAGCAGATAATTGCAAAGTGTCGCACCTGGCAAAACACGGCGAAAAACACCTGTACGAAAACAAACTTCGTACGCGATCTTCACCGCTGAGAACCAAGATGTAGCCAAGATGAACCAGTGTATATCTTGGTTGTCAGCGGTGAAGATCACGTACGGAGTTTGTTTTCGTACAGGTGTTTTTCGCCGTGTTTTGCCAGGTGTGACATTTTGCAATTGTCTGCTGATGATGACAACTTAGTTGTCGAAATGCGCATACAGAATTACAAAAGTTAATGTGGAAAGGGGTTATATACCAACCTTAGTGATTATGTTAATCACCCACAGGCTCCATCAAATTCAACTACACGTTACTTGATCAATTTTTTCCCCATTCCAAAATTTATGTTTTGAAATGTTTCAGTCGATTCCCCGCCACCATATATAATGTATATTTCTTGATATCACAATGGAAAAAAAACGCGAGCCGGTTAGTTGTTTGTATATTTGCTTACGTTCAGGATAAATTAAAACGCCCACCTAAATTTTAAGCATTCCATTACAGCGGTGCGCTTAATTACGAAAGAACTTCAAAATAAATTATGTGGACTTTAAAAACAAAGTCTATTAAGTTTTAAAGACCGAAATAAAGAGATCACTTATTTCTTCATTGCTACAGTTTCGCACGGTAAATGCCATGCAAAAGACCGTCGTTCTGTGGTGGCAGTAAACAAGACGAAATGAACAAAAAAAAAATTGAAGTTGTAAAAATTAAGCTCTCCGAGATGCAATTATGTGAGGGAGATGAGAATTTCAAGAAGACATTTTAATTGGTACGAGATGAACTGAGAAAACAAATACTGCTTTAATTATCTTACACTCGAAAATATTGAATTCACAAACAGTCGTTTGGATTGTTGATCGCGATAGAATTCTCATTATTTGAGGTCTACGAATCAGTTTTTAATAAGTAATTTCGCGGTTTAATGCTTTGTAATTATAAGTTTTAATAAGATATACTTTATAAGCTTTATAAAATTGGAATTAAATCAAAAATACGTAGGTTATGTTCAGGAAAATTTTAATTATTTTTTTCTCCTTTAGATATTAAGAAAAATGCAAATAAGATTATTTAAATGGAGAAAATTAAATATGGGTTGTTTTTTAAGAGCTTGGAACCTTAAAATGATAATACAAGACAGAAATATTGTTGCAATGAAATTTTCTTTATTATAATCGGGTAGCTAATTTCATGACATTTATTTTTCAAACATGATGTCCGGCATATGTCCGCCGCGGCTACGAGTTACATGGTTCATTCGATCAGTCCAATTTTTGACTACTTTTTCCAATAAATCTGGCCATAAGGCGTCAATGGTGGCTTGAATATTGGCTTCCACTGATTCAAAAGTGGCTCGGTTTTCAGCATAAACCAATGACTTAACATAGCCCCATAAAAAGTAATCCAGAGGCATTAAATCGATGGAACGAGGGGTCCAGCGAACAGAACCACTTCTGGAAACAAAGTTGTCACCAAATTTGCTTTGCAATAAATCGATCGTTAAGCGCGCCGTATGGCAAGTTGCGCCATCTTGTTGGGACCAAATGTCGTCAATGCTTAGCTGATTAATTTTTGGAAGCAAAAATTCAGTCAGCATGGCTCGATAGCGCTCACCATTCAGCGTAATGGCAGCTCCTTCCTCATTTCGAAAGAAAAAAGGACCGATGATACCGCCAGCATGTAAACCGCACCAAAAAATCAATTTTAATGGATGTAATGGTGATTCGTTAACGGCTTCAGGATTGCCTACGCTCCAAATACGAAAATTTTGCTTATTGACGTAGCCATTTAACAAGAAATGAGCTTCATCACTCAACACAATTCTTTGATAAAAATGCTCATCTTCGGCCAGTTTCAAATGAGCCCAATCAGCAAAAATGCGACGCAAACGATGGTCGTTTGGCTTCAATTCTTACACGAGCTGTATTTTATAGGCACGTAAGCCAAGATCATTAACGCAAAATTTTCCACGTAGTCGAAGGACAAAGGCCAACAAGTTGAGAACAACGACGAATCGACATTTCGGCGTCTTCTTCAATACTTCGCGCTACAGCAGCAATATTCTCTTCGGTACGCACATTTCATTGTCTTGTTGATGGTTTTGAATCGAGAAGAGTAAAATAAGTGCTGCAAATATTGAACAATCATTATGTAAGTAGGTTATGCGATTAAATGAATAAACAAGAATATGTATATATGCGCAATTTATTTGACATTTTCGTCTTATTGTCAATCGATAGTTAATTTGTAACCTAGTTGTTTTTAGAAAGACTCCTAATCAAAATTCTAATCTAATTTAATCTCTTGCATTTTACTATTTAACTTAAAAAAACGTGTATTTTGGATTCCATGTTTTCGACTTTGAGTAAATTTATTAAATTAGATAAGTGCAAATAAGAAGTTGTGCAAATTGCTTCGAATTCTGAAGGAAAATTGTGTGCGGTCTTGCTGTACTATAAAACCAGAGATATACAGATATTCACACCAGTTGTGATGCTGTAAATTTAATTTGTTGTCAACACGAAACGAAGCATGCAATATTCTACAGGTTTTTGTTCGGCCGTCTGGAAATACTTCTACTACTATTTGGAGAGAATATTTTCAAAGCTTCGGATAGAATTTTATAAAAATACGGAACATGTAAAAGAATGTTGAAATGTAATACCGATATATGTGGTTTCTAAAGTTTTGTTTCTGAGGCTTTTCGTTTTGTTAATAATATCTAATAGTTTCTGTACAATCTTGGTGGAGGCGCCGGATAAATTACATATACATAAATATGATTCTACAGATAAGAAAAAGACTGGTTTGACAGATTTACAAACATTAAACTAAAAGAGCAAGAAAAAATAGTAAAATATACACCACTTGCAATCGAGCTAGAAGACCTTTGACATCCAGAAGTCGCACAATAGTATCAATTATGCTCGGAATATTTTAATTAACAATAAAAGATAACCTCTTTAATATTCGTCATTTGAATAGGCATACAAACTATCATAAGATTTGTAGTAAGTACCATTTCGTAATGGATAATAAAACCGTATAATGTAAGCCGTGTACAGCCCGAGTTGAAACTATATTTATGAGTTTCAGCTCAGGCTGTACACGGCTGAAATTATACGATTTTATTATTCAGGCAGTAGACAGCCATAGTTTGACTAATCACAATAGAGCAAAGACATGCCAAAATTAAGAAATAATTAAAAGGGCGATGTTAATAAAGTAATTGTGGCAATATTAAAAATAATATAATTAAAAGTTTAGTAGCGAAAAGTAGATTAGAACGATACCTCACATGACTTGCTTTATGTAATCATTACTACGACAAAAGCAAATAATAATTTTATGAACTCTCGGCAGTAACTACTTTGTAGGTAAATATTTTGCCGCTAGTAAATATTATTTTGCAACTAGAAATTAGATAAAAATTAAAGCTAAGTTAAATTAATTGTAAAAAGAATATTCTAGAAAACAGACTAGGTGCAAGTATGTATGTTTCGTCTAAGGTAAGGTTTTCGCGGAATGCTGGCCATCGCCAATTTTTTCCCTCCATTCTAAAAACCTCCTAAACCATTCGAACACTTGAGACAAATACTGTTCACTACAAGCTTCCCATAATAATTTGTAAGCTTCTATGGCGGTTTTGTTGAGTTTAATGAAGAACTTCGCGTTGCAGGAAGCAAAAGCACGACCTATTTCAAATAAACTTCCACGACTCAACTGAATACTCCCAGATTTGCAACTTTTATAGTAGATCCAAGAGATAATGAACAATGACATACATCCAAATAAGATAGAAGGGGATCATCAAAACACCCAATCTAGTTACTTCCTAAGCACACCTTGTATGTGTCTATTGAAAATATGATCAACATAGAAGCATAGAAATAAAATTTTACGGGTACTATTTAAAGAAAAACCTCTTATATTAATTCGTAATGCTTTTTCATTAATATGTACTACGTCCGAATATCAGGTTTAAGTCCTTGAAACTACTTGATACTTACAGATGCTGAATAAAGAGCGAGCCCAACTTGAAATCCCCACTTAGTCCATAGTTTCGGAACGGTAATGGCTACACTAGATGTAGGTAATGATGTAATATTAAAGTTGAAGCTTCACATTATAACAAATATTAAATTACTTGACTTCTTGAATATTTTAATCAATAACGACCGTAGTACGTAATACTCTCATCTTTATATTTAGCTTATTTCGTAGGTTTTACTCATAAGGTCATAAGATAATTTTAATTCGGTCAGGTCGACAGAGAGATGAAGAAAGTTTGTTTAAGTGTAACCCAATTAGGATTACCTTACAAGTTGATTCTTTTATACGGAGCGATCGAGGCGGTAGATGAAATAAAGAACTGACAAAGAAAACCTTTGGCCGTTAGTATTCTATATTGCTTATTATTGGTAACTGCGGGAATGGAGATTGAATTGACATAATTATATTAACCTCTAAATGAAATGTCCGACCTGCATTCCGAAGTTAATTTTAAGAACTCTTTAAGTCGAGTAAAAACTCTATTTTAGAAATGATACCGTGCATGAACTGGGATACCTTTTGAAGTTTGGAGATGTAATTGGAGAGGCTTTTGAATTAATTGAATGTACATATATATATATATATATATATATATATATATATATATATATATATATAATTAACGTTAAATTGGGAGTTAAGTTACTCTTAACGTAACTCGGCAATTTATATTAAATAAATTTTTTTCATAAAAGAATTTATAAATTTCAATTGAAAAATTCTGTTAAATAATTGGGGGCTTTCATAAAACATAAATTTTGAAAATACGAATGTTTTATATTAAATTATACAGTGTATAATATTCAGTTTATTCTATTAACTAATGAGGGGTTTCCATGAAATAAACGAAGTAATGATTTATTGAAAATATGAATGTTAGGTAAAAATACACGATTTTCTGCTTATTACATCGTTGTAAATATAGTACCATTCATGAAAAGTAAATTAAAAATTCCAATCTTACAGTTCTTGCTAGTTCAATGGTAGAGCATCCACCCGGCAAGTGGACGAATCAGGTTCGACTCCTCACTGTATGCAACAATTTTTCATTAATTTGTGCCATAATTATAACAATCGTGGAGTGCACGTAATTATCGTGTGTGTATATATGCAATTGCATATTCAATGAATATTAGATTGTTATAAAATTATACATTAGTTATTGACTAAATTAAAAAATATCTCAAATGAAAATTATTTGGGAAAAGTACAATGTTCTACATCGTAAAATTATTTTACAATATACAGGGCGATTAACTTTGCTTATACCTTACATAACGTTATGTTAACCTCTGCCGAATACCTTGATTATGCAATACAGAGTGCGTCATATTTGAAGATGAATTATGTCTTCTTTAAAATCCTCTTAGTAAAATGGTATGTCACAAGGTTTTATAAATGAAAACTTACTATTTATTTTATTTACATACTATCAAGGTATACCGCCCACTTTATTTTCTCCAATAATTTGTGGGTCTGGCGAAAGAGGGTAGCTACAATAATAAATATTATTAGGTTTCCAACCTTGAAATTGTTCAAAACATAACTGCCAAATTTTCGTTAAATAAATGAATTTTTTGAAAATATGAATGTTAGGTGAAAATTCGAGACTTTCTGCATATTACATCGTTTTAAACATAGTTCGAATTAATGAAAAGTAAATTAAAAAATCTAATCTGACAGTTCTTGGTAGCTCAATGGTAGAACATCCACCCGAAAAGTGGACGAATCAGGTTCGACTCCTTACTGTACGCAACAATTTTTCATTAATTTGTGCCATAATTATAACAGTCGTGGAATGCAAGTAATTATTGTGTGTGTATATATGTAATTGCATATTCAATGAATGTCAGATTGTTATAAAATTATACATTAGCTATTCATTAAATTAAAAAATGTTTCAAATAAAAGTTATTTGGGAAAAGTATAATATTTTACGCGGTGAAATTATTTTAAAATATACAGGGCGATTAACTTTCCTATACTTTACATAACTTTGTTATTTTAACCTCTACCGAATACCTTGGTTATGCTATACAGAGTGCGTCATATTTGAAGATGAATTATATCTTCTTTAAAACCCTCTTAATAAAATGGTGTTTCACAACGTTTTATAAATTATATCTTACTATTTATTTTATTTACATACTATCCAGGTATACCGCCCACTTTATCTTCTCCAATAATTTGTTGGTCTGGCGAAAGAGGGTAACTACAATAATAGATATTATTAGGTTTCCAACTTTGAAATTGTTCAAAACATAACCAAATTTTCGTCAAATGAAATGAATTTTTTGAAAATATGAATGTTAGGTGAAAGTTCGAGACTTTCTGCATATTACATCGTTCTAAACATAGTTCGAATTAATGAAAGGTAAATTAAAAAATCTAATCTGACAGTTCTTGGTAGCTCAATGGTAGAACATCCACCCGTCAATGGACGAATCAGGTTCGACAATTTTTCATTAATTTGTGCCATAATTATAACAGTCGTGGAATGCACGTAATTATTGTGTGTGTATATATGCAATTGCATATTCAATGAATGTTAGATTGTTATAAATTTATACATTAGCTATTGACTAAATTAAAAAATATTTCGAATAAAAGTTATTTGGGAAACGTACAATATTTTACACCGTAAAATTACTTTAAAATATACAGGGAGATTAATTTTGCCTATACGTTTGTTGTTAACTTTGTTATTTTAAGCTCTACCGAATACCTTGGTTATGCTGTACAGAGGGCGTCAAATTTGAAGATGAATTATATCTTTCTTAAAGCACTATTAGTAAAATGGTGTTTCACAACGTTTTATAAATTATAACTTACTATTTATTTTATTTATATACTATCAAGGCATATCGCCTCCTTTGTCTTCTCCAATAATTTGTAGATCTAGCGAAAGAGGGCGGCACCAATAATAAATATTATTAACATAACTGCAAAATTTTCGTCAAATAAATGAAATATTAATTTTTTGGAAATGTGAACGTTAGATTAATACAAAATTATACAGGAGGTAGCGACCACCTGTATTAAATCTACTAGGCATTAGCTTTTCACTCGATTAAAATATATTTTAAGTTATTTGGAAGGAGTACCTTATGACATAAAATTATTTTGAAATGTACAAAGTTTGGTCTGTTCGTCATATAATCTTGTAATTTTAAATGGAACATCCTGTACACTTATTACATTTTCATATTTCAGGTTACGTAATTAAATAAGTTTATATGTATTATAAATTCTTTGCTGAAATTAAACGATTTTTGAGATACTTATTCCACTTTCATGACAAAATAGTTTAATTTTGCAACAATTTTCAGCTTCATTGTGGCAGCTTAAAATGAACAGTCTATGTCAACTACTTTCGCTAAATTATACAGGATGTCTCAAAATTTAAGATGAATTATAGTATCTTTGAAAGGTTGACGTTCGCTTTTTTGAAATGGAGCACCGTAGTGGACAGGGGTTCGATTCCTTTCCACGGATATAATCGTTCCATTAATTTATTTTGTGTAATGCATGCAATATGTGCGTATATACACGTATATATATATATATATATATATATATATATATATATATACGTGGGCAAGGTGAAAAGTTCTCGGCCTGACACTGAGATGGCGTTACAATTAACAGAAATTTATGTTTCCTTCGTGGCTGCATGTGTCTTTAGCTCATATGAAAACTTTCAACTTGTTCTCTCAAGTACAATAGTTTGTTTGCAAGAATTTTTGTAGTAGACGTCGTGCGTGTTATTTTTTTAAGTGGATAAACTTGCATATTGTGCTGTTATAAAATTCTTTGTTTTGGGTAGTTTAACCCCTATGGAAATTCATCCGATGTTGACAAAAGTGTACGGGGACTCTGCTCCTTCGATGTCAACCGTTAAAAAGTGGGCAGCTGAATTTAAACGTGGTCGTACGTCCCTCGAAGATGACCCACGCGAAGGACGGCCAAAAACCGCAACCACACCAGAAATCATCGAAAAAATACATGATACTGTGTTGGACGATAGGCGAGTGAAAGTGAGTGAGATAGCTGAGGCTGTGGGGATATCGGAAGAAAGGGTGCGAAACATTTTGCACAAAGAATTAGAGATGAGAAAGCTCTGCGCAAGATGGGGGCCGCATTTGCTGCATGTCGATCAAAAGCAAATGCGCAAACGATTTTCGGAGCATTCTTTGGAGCGATTTGACAAGAATCCGACCCATTTTGTGCGGCAATTTGTCACCATGGATGAGACATGGGTCCACCACTACACGCCAGAAACGAAACAGCAGTCGAAGCGAAGTCGATCGCATTTGCTGGAAAAGTCATGGCCAGCGTGTTTTGGGATGCAAAAGGAGTCTTGTTAATTGATTACCTTGAAAAAGGCAGAACAATTACAGGCGCATATTACTCTAACCTTCTTGACCAGCTGGATGCTAAAATTCGCGAGAAGGGGCCTAGTTTGAAGAAAAAAAAAAGAATCATTTTTCATCAGGACAACGCACCCGCACACAAGGGTGCGTTGGCGATGGGAAAATTGCGGGATTTGGGGTACGATTTGCTCAGCTATCCTCCCTATTCTCCTGATTTTGCACCCTCAGACTTCCATCTATTCCCAAATTTGAAAAAATTTGTTTCTGGAAAGCGATTCACATCCAACGAAGAAGTTGAAAGGACCGTAGAAGAATATTTTGATAACTTTCCAGGCTCTCACTTCCGGGAAGAAATATTGATGTTAGAAAAACGCTGGACCAAGTGTGTTGAACTCAAGGGAGATTATGTAGAAAAATAAAATTTCATTTATAGCGTAAAACATTTGTTACTTGAACAGGAAGGGAACCGTTTTTAACCTGTTTTGAAATGTGGAAAACGAGTAGACATCAGTGAAGTTCTGATTTTTAAAAAATTAATAATAAATAATAATTAAGTATGAATATCTTGTTGAATGTATAAGTAAAATTTATATTTTCTTTTACATTCCTCATTTAATGAATTAGTGTTCCCCTAAACGTTTTAAATGACCTGTCGAAACTTTTAAAAATATTCGTACATTATTTTGATCAA